>CAXDIT010000069.1:600000-1028187 GCA_963989405.1 Trypoxylon attenuatum | reverse complement strand
CTCGGAATGTGCATACACTTTGATCGTAGCCATCAGGCTGAGATGGTTGACTTCTTGGAGTCACCTCGGAAAGTGTATATGCATTCCCATTTTAGCCATCAGGCTGAGATGAATGACTTCTCGGAGTTACCTCGGAATGTGTATACACTTTGATCGTAGCCATCAGGCTGAGAATTATGATTTCTCGAGGTCACCTCGAAATGCGTATACACACTTTGATCTTAGCCCTCAGGCCGAGATCCATGACTTCTTGGAGTCACCTCGGAATGCGTATACAGTGTGTGATCATAGGCATCACGTCAAGATGGATGACATTTCGAAGTCACCTCGAAATGTGTACACACACTTTGATCGTAGCCATCAGGCTGAGATGGATGACTTCTCGGTTTCACCTCGGAATGTGTATACACACTTCGATCTTAGCCATCAGGCCGAGATGGATGATGTCTCGGAGTCACCTCGGAAAGTGTATACACATTCTAATCTTACCCCACAATCAGAGATAGAAGACTTCTTGGAGTCACCTCGGAAAGTGTATACGCATTCCCAATTTGGCCATCAGGCCGAGATGAATGGCTTCTCGGAGTTACCTCGGAATGTGTATGCGCATCCTGATCATAGCCATCAGGCCGAGATGGATGACATTTCGAAGTCACCTCGAAATGTGTATACACACTTCGATCTTAGCCATCAGGCCGAGCTGGATGACTTCTCGGAGTCACATCGGAATGAGTATACACGTTCTATTCTTACCCCACAATCCGAGATAGAAGACTTCTTGGGGTCACCTCGGAAAGTGTATACGCATTCCCATTTTAGCCATCAGGCCCAGATGAATGGCTTCTCGGAGTTACCTCGGAATGTGTATAAACGTTCTAATCTTACCCCACAATCCGAGATTCAAGACTTCTTAGAGTCACCTCGGAATGTGTATACACTTTGATCGTAGCCATCAGGCTGAGATGGATGACTTCTCGGAGTCACCTCGGAAAGTGTATACACATTTTAATCTTACCCCACAATCAGAGATAGAAGACTTCTTTGAGTCACCTCGGAAAGTGTACACGCATTCCCAATTTGGCCATCAGGCCGAGATGAATGGCTTCTCGGAGTTACCTCGGAATGTGTATGCGCATCCTGATCATAGCCATCAGGCCGAGATGGATGACATTTCGAAGTCACCTCGAAATGTGTATACACACTTCGATCTTAGCCATCAGCCCGAGATGGATGACATCTCGAAGTCACCTCGAAGTGCGTATACACACTTCGATCTTAGCCATCAGGCCGAGATGGATGACGTCTCGGAGTCACCTCGGAAAGTGTATACACATTCTATTCTTACCCCACAGTCCGAGATAGAAGACTTCTTGGAGTCACCTCGGAAAGTGTATACGCATTTCCATTTTAGCCATCAGGCCGAGATGAATGGCTTCTCGGAGTTACCTCGGAATGTGCATACACTTTGATCTTAGCCATCACGCCAAGATGGATGACTTCTCGGAATCACCTCGGAAAGTGTATACACAGCTTGACATTAGCCATCCTGCCGAAATGGATGACGTCTCGGAGTCACATCGGAAAGTGTATACACATTCTATTCTTACCCCACAGTCCGAGATAGAAGACTTCTTGGAGTCACCTCGGAAAGTGTATACGCATTCCCATTTTAGCCATCAGGCCGAGATGAATGGCTTCTCGGAGTTACCTCGGAATGTGCATACACTTTGATCGTAGCCATCAGGCTGAGATGGTTGACTTCTTGGAGTCACCTCGGAAAGTGTATATGCATTCCCATTTTAGCCATCAGGCTGAGACGAATGACTTCTCGGAGTTACCTCGGAATGTGTATACACTTTGATCGTAGCCATCAGGCTGAGAATTATGATTTCTCGAGGTCACATCGAAATGCGTATACACACTTTGATCTTAGCCCTCAGGCCGAGATCCATGACTTCTTGGAGTCACCTCGGAATGCGTATACAGTGTGTGATCATAGGCATCACGTCAAGATGGATGACATTTCGAAGTCACCTCGAAATGTGTACACACATTTTGATCGTAGCCATCAGGCTGAGATGGATGACTTCTCGGTTTCACCTCGGAATGTGTATACAGGGTGAGTCAGTGACCTTGCACCAAACTGAAATCACGTATTTTAGGGGTCAATAGAAGCATAAAAGCCCGGGAACACAAAGTTGAAATCTCAACCCTTTCGGAATTACAGGGGGTTGAAGTTTCAAGTTTTAAAAAATCATATCTTCCGACGGGATAATGCTAGCGTCACGGGTCTTTTTCTAGAATATGTGGGATGGCCGGAGCTATGTGAAAAAAAATAGAAACCATTTAAAAATTATTATTAAGTCGCATTATTATTGATTTTCTTGCAGTTTCTCGATAAAGCAGCAACATTTTCAGGTACGAAAAAAATCACAGTCATTCTGTGATGCACCCAAGAAAATATTGCGTTATAAAAAGTTTAAAATTTTAATAAATGTGGCCAGGATAAATTATTGAAAGTTTTCCGCTAGAGATTCTCAATCCCGAGTTTATGGCTGCATGTGTCACTGCGGCGGTAGAAGGCTCGAAGTCGGCTCGGGTGTCTGTTTGCCTAGGTCAGTTAGGCCCAGCTTATCTCGAGGGCCTGCTACCGAACACCGCAGTGCGAGAGAGAGAGTGAGTGAGAGTGAGAGAGAGAAAAAAGGGTCAGGTTGATGAACTCTACAATGCTGCCATAAACCTGGGATTGAGAATCGCTAGCGGAAAACTTTAAATAATTTATCCTGGCCACATTTCTTAAAATTTTAAAGTTTTCACAACGCGATATTTTTTTGGGTGCATCACAGAATGACTGTGATTTTTTTCGTACCTGAAAATGTTGCTGCTTCATCAAAAAAGTGCAATAAAATCAATAATAATGCGACTTAATAATAATTTTTAAATGATTTCTATTTTTTTTCACATAGCTCCGGCCCTCCCACATATTCTAGAAAAAGACCCGTGACGCTAGCATTATCCCGTAGGAAGATATGATTTTTTAAAACTTGAAACTTCAACCCCCTGTAATTCCGAAAGGGTTGAGATTTCAACTTTGTGTTCCCGGGCTTTTATGCTTCTATTGACCCCTAAAATACGTGATTTAGGTTGGTGCAAGGTCACTGACTCACCCTGTATACACTTCGATCTTAGCCATCAGGCCGAGATGGATGACGTCTCGGAGTCACCTCGGAAAGTGTATACACATTTTAATCTTACCCCACAATCAGAGATAGAAGACTTCTTTGAGTCACCTCGGAAAGTGTACACGCATTCCCAATTTGGCCATCAGGCCGAGATGAATGGCTTCTCGGAGTTACCTCGGAATGTGTATGCGCATCCTGATCATAGCCATCAGGCCGAGATGGATGACATTTCGAAGTCACCTCGAAATGTGTATACACACTTCGATCTTAGCCATCAGCCCGAGATGGATGACATCTCGAAGTCACCTCGAAGTGCGTATACACACTTCGATCTTAGCCATCAGGCCGAGATGGATGACGTCTCGGAGTCACCTCGGAAAGTGTATACACATTCTATTCTTACCCCACAGTCCGAGATAGAAGACTTCTTGGAGTCACCTCGGAAAGTGTATACGCATTTCCATTTTAGCCATCAGGCCGAGATGAATGGCTTCTCGGAGTTACCTCGGAATGTGCATACACTTTGATCTTAGCCATCACGCCAAGATGGATGACTTCTCGGAATCACCTCGGAAAGTGTATACACAGCTTGACATTAGCCATCCTGCCGAAATGGATGACGTCTCGGAGTCACATCGGAAAGTGTATACACATTCTATTCTTACCCCACAGTCCGAGATAGAAGACTTCTTGGAGTCACCTCGGAAAGTGTATACGCATTCCCATTTTAGCCATCAGGCCGAGATGAATGGCTTCTCGGAGTTACCTCGGAATGTGCATACACTTTGATCGTAGCCATCAGGCTGAGATGGTTGACTTCTCGGAGTCACCTCGGAATGTGTATACACACTTCGATCTTAGCCATCAGGCCGAGATCCATGACTTCTCGAAGTCACCTCGAAATGCGTATACAGTGTCTGATCATAGCCATCACGCCAAGATGGATGACATTTCGAAGTCACCTCGGAAAGTGTACACACATTCTCATCTTAGCCCATGATCCGAGACAGAAGACTTCTTGGAGTCACCTCGGAAAGTGTATATGCATTCCCATTTTAGCCATCAGGCCGAGATTAATAGCTTCTCGGAGTTACCTCGGAATGTGCATACACTTTGATCGTAGCCATCAGGCTGAGATGGTTGACTTCTCGGAGTCACCTCGGAATGTGTATACACACTTCGATCTTAGCCATCAGGCCGAGATGGATGACGTCTCGGAGTCACCTCGGAAAGTGTATACACGTTCTAATCTTACTCCACAATCCGAGATTCAAGACTTCTTGGAGTCACCTCGGAGAGTGTATACGCATTCCCATCTTAGCCATCAGGCTGAGATGAATGGCTTCTCGGAGTCACCTCGGAATGTGTATACACTTTGATCGTAGCCATCAGGCTGAGATGCATGGTTTCTCGGAGTCACCTCGGAAAGTGTATGCACAGCTTGACATTAGCCATCAGGACGATATGGATGACGTCTCGGAGTCACCTCGGAAAGTGTATACACATTCTAATTTTACCCCACAATCCGAGATAGAAGACTTCTTAGAGTCACCTCGGAAAGTGTATACGCATTCCCATTTTAGCCATCAGGCCGTGATGAATGGCTTCTCGGAGTTACCTCGGAATGTGTATACACTTTGATCGTAGCCATCAGGCTGAGATGGTTGACTTCTCAGAGTCTCCTCGGAATGTGTATGCGCATCCTGATCGTAGCCATCAGGCCGAGCTGGATGACTTCTCGGAGTCACATCGGAATGAGTATACACATTCTAATATTACCCTACAATCCGAGATAGAAGACTTGTTGGGGTCACCTCGGAAAGTATACGCATTCCCATTTTAGCCCTCAGGCCGAGATGAATGGCTTCTCGGAGTTACCTCGGAATGTGTATACACTTTGATCGTAGCCATCAGGCTCAGATGGATGACTTCTCTGATTCACCGCGGAATGTGTATGCACAGTTCGATCTTAGCCATCAGGCCGAGATGGATGACGTCTCGGAGTCACCTCGGAAAGTGTATACACGTTCTAATCTTACCCCACAATCCGAGATAGAAGAGTTCTTGGAGTCACCTCGAAAAGTATATACACATTCGCATCTTAGCCCATGATCCGAGATAGAAGACTTCTTGGAGTCACCTCGGAAAGCGTATACGCATTCCCATTTTAGCCATCAGACTGAGATGAATGACTTCTCGGAGTTACTTCGGATTGTGTATACACTTTGATCATAGCCATCAGGCTGAGATGGATGACTTCTCGGAGTCACCTCGGAAAGTGTATACACAGCTTGACATTAGCCATCAGGCCGAGATGGATGGCTTCTCGGAGTTACCTCGGAATGTGTATACACTTTGATCGTAGCCATCAGGCTGAGATGGATGACTTCTCGGAGTTACCTCGGAATGTGCATACACTTTGATCGTAGCCATCAGGCCGAGATGAATGACTTCTCGGAGTTACCTCGGAATGTGTATACACTTTGATCGTAGCCATCAGGCTGAGATGGATGACTTCTCGGAGTCACCTCGGAAAGTGTAAATGCATTCCCATTTTAGCCATCAGGCCGAGATGGATGACATCTCGAAGTCACCTCGAAATGCGTATACACACTTTGATCTTAGCCCTCAGGCCGAGATCCATGACTTCTCGAAGTCACCTCGAAATGCGTATACAGAGTCTGATGATAGCCATCACGCCAAGATGGATGACATTTCGAAGTCACCTCGGAAAGTGTACACACATTCTCATCTTAGCCCACGATCCGAGACAGAAGACTTCTTGGAGTCACCTCGGAAAGTGTATATACATTCCCATTTTAGCCATCAGGCTGAGATGAATGGCTTCTCGGAGTTACCTCGGAATGTGTATGCGCATCCTGATCATAGCCATCAGGCCGAGATGGATGACATTTCGAAGTCACCTCGAAATGTGTACACACACTTTGATCGTAGCCATCAGGCCGAGATGCATGACGTCTCGGAGTCACCTCGGAAAGTGTATACACATTCTAATCTTACCCCACAATCAGAGATAGAAGACTTCTTGGAGTCACCTCGGAAAGTGTATACGCATTCCCAATTTGGCCATCAGGCCGAGATGAATGGCTTCTCGGAGTTACCTCGGAATGTGTATGCGCATCCTGATCATAGCCATCAGGCCGAGATGGATGACATTTCGGAGTCACCTCGGAACGTGTATACACAGCTTGACATTAGCCATCCTGCCGAAATGGATGACATTTCGAAGTCACCTCGGAAAGTGTACACACATTCTCATCTTAGCCCATGATCCGAGACAGAAGACTTCTTGGAGTCACCTCGGAAAGTGTATATGCATTCCCATTCTAGCCATCAGGCTGAGATGAATGACTTCTCGGAGTTACCTCGGAATGTGTATACACTTTGATCGTAGCCATCAGGCTGAGAATTATGATTTCTCGAGGTCACCTCGAAATGCGTATACACACTTTGATCTTAGCCCTCAGGCCGAGATCCATGACTTCTTGGAGTCACCTCGGAATGCGTATACAGTGTGTGATCATAGGCATCACGTCAAGATGGATGACATTTCGAAGTCACCTCGAAATGTGTACACACACTTTGATCTTAGCCATCACGCCAAGATGGATGACTTCTCGGAATCACCTCGGAAAGTGTATACAAATTCTCATCTTAGCCCATGATCCGAGATAGAAGACTTCTTAGAGTCACCTCGGTGAGTGTATACGCATTCCCATTTTAGCCATCAGGCTGAGATGAATGACTTCTCGGAGTTACCTCGCAATGTGTATATACTTTGATCGTAGCCATCAGGCTGAGATGCATGACTTCTCGGAGTCACCTCGGAACGTGTATACACAGCTTGACATTAGCCATCCTGCCGAGATGGATGACGTCTCGGAGTCACATCGGAAAGTGTATACACGATCTATTCTTACCCCACAATCCGAGATAGAAGACTTCTTGGGGTCACCTCGGAAAGTGTATACGCATTCCCATTTTAGCCATCAGGCCGAGATGAATGGCTTCTCGGAGTTACCTCGGAATGTGCATACACTTTGATCGTAGCCATCAGGCCGAGATGAATGACTTCTCGGAGTTACCTCGGAATGTGTATACACTTTGATCGTAGCCATCAGGCTGAGATGGATGACTTCTCGGAGTCACCTCGGAAAGTGTATACGCATTCCCATTTTAGCCGTCAGGCCGAGATGAATGGCTTCTCGGAGTTACCTCGGAATGTGTATGCACAGCTTGACATTAGCCATCAGGACGAGGTGGATGACGTCTCGGAGTCACCTCGGAAAGTGTATATACATTCTAATCTTACCCCACAATCCGAGATAGAAGACTTCTTGGAGTCACCTCGGAGAGTGTATACACTTTGATCGTAGCCATCAGGCTCAGATGGATGACTTCTCGGATTCACCTCGGAATGTGTATGCGCAGTTCGATCTTAGCCATCAGGCCGAGATGGATGACGTCTCGGAGTCACCTCGGAAAGTGTATAAACGTTCTAATCTTACCCCACAATCCGAGATTCAAGACTTCTTAGAGTCACCTCGGAAAGTGTATACGCATTCCCATTTTAGCCATCAGGCTGAGATGAATGACTTCTCGGAGTTACCTCGGAATGTGTATACACTTTGATCGTAGCCATCAGGCTGAGATGGATGACTTCTCTGATTCACCTCGGAATGTGTATGCACAGCTTGACATTAGCCATCAGGACGAGGTGGATGACGTCTCGGAGTCACCTCGGAAAGTGTATATACATTCTAATCTTACCCCACAATCCGAGATAGAAGACTTCTTGGAGTCACCTCGGAGAGTGTATACGCATTCCCATTTTAGCCATCAGGCCGAGATGAATGTCTTCTCGGACTTACCTCGGAATGTGTATACACTTTGATCGTAGCCATCAGGCTGAGATGGATGACTTCTCTGATTCAAGTCGGAATGTGTATGCACAGTTCGATCTTAGCCATCAGGCCGAGATGGATGACGTCTCGTAGTCACCTCGAAATGCGTATACACACTTTGATCTTAGCCCATGATCCGAGATTCAAGACTTCTTAGAGTCACCTCGGAAAGTGTATACGCATTCCCATTTTAGCCATCAGGCTGAGATGCATGACTTCTCGAAGTCACCTCGAAATGCGTATACGCATTCCCATCTTAGCCATCAGACTGAGATGAATGACTTCTCGGAGTTACCTCGGATTGTGTATACACTTTGATCATAGCCATCAGGCTGAGATGGATGACTTCTCGGAGTCACCTCGGAAAGTATATACACAGCTTGACATTAGCCATCAGGCCGAGATGGATGACGTCTCGGAGTCACCTCGGAAAGTGTATAAACGTTCTAATCTTACCCCACAATCCGAGATTCAAGACTTCTTAGAGTCACCTCGGAAAGTGTATACGCATTCCCATTTTAGCCATCAGGCTGAGATGAATGACTTCTCGGAGTTACCTCGGAATGTGTATACACTTTGATCGTAGCCATCAGGCTGAGATGGATGACTTCTCTGATTCACCTCGGAATGTGTATGCACAGCTTGACATTAGCCATCAGGACGAGGTGGATGACGTCTCGGAGTCACCTCGGAAAGTGTATATACATTCTAATCTTACCCCACAATCCGAGATAGAAGACTTCTTGGAGTCACCTCGGAGAGTGTATACGCATTCCCATTTTAGCCATCAGGCCGAGATGAATGTCTTCTCGGACTTACCTCGGAATGTGTATACACTTTGATCGTAGCCATCAGGCTGAGATGGATGACTTCTCTGATTCAAGTCGGAATGTGTATGCACAGTTCGATCTTAGCCATCAGGCCGAGATGGATGACGTCTCGGAGTCACCTCGGAAAGTGTATACACGTTCTAATCTTACCCCACAATCCGAGATAGAAGAGTTCTTGGAGTCACCTCGGAAAGTGTATACGCATTCCCATTTTAGCCATCAGGCCGAGATGAATGTCTTCTCGGAGTTACCTCGGAATGTGTATACACTTTGATCGTAGCCATCAGGCTGAGAATTATGATTTCTCGAGGTCACCTCGAAATGCGTATACACACTTTGATCTTAGCCCTCAGGCCGAGATCCATGACTTCTTGGAGTCACCTCGGAATGCGTATACAGTGTGTGATCATAGGCATCACGTCAAGATGGATGACATTTCGAAGTCACCTCGAAATGTGTACACACACTTTGATCTTAGCCATCACGCCAAGATGGATGACTTCTCGGAATCACCTCGGAAAGTGTATACAAATTCTCATCTTAGCCCATGATCCGAGATAGAAGACTTCTTAGAGTCACCTCGGTGAGTGTATACGCATTCCCATTTTAGCCATCAGGCTGAGATGAATGACTTCTCGGAGTTACCTCGCAATGTGTATATACTTTGATCGTAGCCATCAGGCTGAGATGCATGACTTCTCGGAGTCACCTCGGAACGTGTATACACAGCTTGACATTAGCCATCCTGCCGAGATGGATGACGTCTCGGAGTCACATCGGAAAGTGTATACACGATCTATTCTTACCCCACAATCCGAGATAGAAGACTTCTTGGGGTCACCTCGGAAAGTGTATACGCATTCCCATTTTAGCCATCAGGCCGAGATGAATGGCTTCTCGGAGTTACCTCGGAATGTGCATACACTTTGATCGTAGCCATCAGGCCGAGATGAATGACTTCTCGGAGTTACCTCGGAATGTGTATACACTTTGATCGTAGCCATCAGGCTGAGATGGATGACTTCTCGGAGTCACCTCGGAAAGTGTATACGCATTCCCATTTTAGCCGTCAGGCCGAGATGAATGGCTTCTCGGAGTTACCTCGGAATGTGTATGCACAGCTTGACATTAGCCATCAGGACGAGGTGGATGACGTCTCGGAGTCACCTCGGAAAGTGTATATACATTCTAATCTTACCCCACAATCCGAGATAGAAGACTTCTTGGAGTCACCTCGGAGAGTGTATACACTTTGATCGTAGCCATCAGGCTCAGATGGATGACTTCTCGGATTCACCTCGGAATGTGTATGCGCAGTTCGATCTTAGCCATCAGGCCGAGATGGATGACGTCTCGGAGTCACCTCGGAAAGTGTATAAACGTTCTAATCTTACCCCACAATCCGAGATTCAAGACTTCTTAGAGTCACCTCGGAAAGTGTATACGCATTCCCATTTTAGCCATCAGGCTGAGATGAATGACTTCTCGGAGTTACCTCGGAATGTGTATACACTTTGATCGTAGCCATCAGGCTGAGATGGATGACTTCTCTGATTCACCTCGGAATGTGTATGCACAGCTTGACATTAGCCATCAGGACGAGGTGGATGACGTCTCGGAGTCACCTCGGAAAGTGTATATACATTCTAATCTTACCCCACAATCCGAGATAGAAGACTTCTTGGAGTCACCTCGGAGAGTGTATACGCATTCCCATTTTAGCCATCAGGCCGAGATGAATGTCTTCTCGGACTTACCTCGGAATGTGTATACACTTTGATCGTAGCCATCAGGCTGAGATGGATGACTTCTCTGATTCAAGTCGGAATGTGTATGCACAGTTCGATCTTAGCCATCAGGCCGAGATGGATGACGTCTCGTAGTCACCTCGAAATGCGTATACACACTTTGATCTTAGCCCATGATCCGAGATTCAAGACTTCTTAGAGTCACCTCGGAAAGTGTATACGCATTCCCATTTTAGCCATCAGGCTGAGATGCATGACTTCTCGAAGTCACCTCGAAATGCGTATACGCATTCCCATCTTAGCCATCAGACTGAGATGAATGACTTCTCGGAGTTACCTCGGATTGTGTATACACTTTGATCATAGCCATCAGGCTGAGATGGATGACTTCTCGGAGTCACCTCGGAAAGTATATACACAGCTTGACATTAGCCATCAGGCCGAGATGGATGACGTCTCGGAGTCACCTCGGAAAGTGTATAAACGTTCTAATCTTACCCCACAATCCGAGATTCAAGACTTCTTAGAGTCACCTCGGAAAGTGTATACGCATTCCCATTTTAGCCATCAGGCTGAGATGAATGACTTCTCGGAGTTACCTCGGAATGTGTATACACTTTGATCGTAGCCATCAGGCTGAGATGGATGACTTCTCTGATTCACCTCGGAATGTGTATGCACAGCTTGACATTAGCCATCAGGACGAGGTGGATGACGTCTCGGAGTCACCTCGGAAAGTGTATATACATTCTAATCTTACCCCACAATCCGAGATAGAAGACTTCTTGGAGTCACCTCGGAGAGTGTATACGCATTCCCATTTTAGCCATCAGGCCGAGATGAATGTCTTCTCGGACTTACCTCGGAATGTGTATACACTTTGATCGTAGCCATCAGGCTGAGATGGATGACTTCTCTGATTCAAGTCGGAATGTGTATGCACAGTTCGATCTTAGCCATCAGGCCGAGATGGATGACGTCTCGGAGTCACCTCGGAAAGTGTATACACGTTCTAATCTTACCCCACAATCCGAGATAGAAGAGTTCTTGGAGTCACCTCGGAAAGTGTATACGCATTCCCATTTTAGCCATCAGGCCGAGATGAATGTCTTCTCGGAGTTACCTCGGAATGTGTATACACTTTGATCGTAGCCATCAGGCTGAGATGGATGACTTCTCGGTTTCACCTCGGAAAGTGTATACACACTTCGATCTTAGCCACCAGGCCGAGATGGATGACGTCTCGGAGTCACCTCGGAATGTGTATACACATTCTAATCTTACCCCACAATCCGAGATAGAAGACTTCTTAGAGTCACCTCGGAAAGTGTATATGCATTCCCATTTTAGCCATCAGGCCGAGATGGATGACATCTCGAAGTCACCTCGAAATGCGTATACACACTTTGATCTTAGCCCTCAGGCCGAGATCCATGACTTCTCGAAGTCACCTCGAAATGCGTATACAGAGTCTGATGATAGCCATCACGCCAAGATGGATGACATTTCGAAGTCACCTCGGAAAGTGTACACACATTCTCATCTTAGCCCATGATCCGAGACAGAAGACTTCTTGGAGTCACCTCGGAAAGTGTATATGCATTCCCATTTTAGCCATCAGGCTGAGATGAATGGCTTCTCGGAGTTACCTCGGAATGTGTATGCGCATCCTGATCATGGCCATCAGGCCGAGATGGATGACATTTCGAAGTCACCTCGAAATGTGTATACACACTTCGATCTTAGCCATCAGGCCGAGATGGATGACATCTCGAAGTCACCTCGAAGTGCGTATACACACTTCGATCTTAGCCATCAGGCCGAGATGGATGACGTCTCGGAGTCACCTCGGAAAGTGTATACACATTCTAATCTTACCCCACAATCAGAGATAGAAGACTTCTTGGAGTCACCTCGGAAAGTGTATACGCATTCCCAATTTGGCCATCAGGCCGAGATGAATGGCTTCTCGGAGTTACCTCGGAATGTGTATGCGCATCCTGATCATAGCCATCAGGCCGAGATGGATGACATTTCGGAGTCACCTCGGAAAGTGTATAAACGTTCTAATCTTACCCCACAATCCGAGATTCAAGACTTCTTAGAGTCACCTCGGAAAGTGTATACGCATTCCCATTTTAGCCATCAGGCTGAGATGAATGACTTCTCGGAGTTACCTCGGAATGTGTATACACTTTGATCGTAGCCATCAGGCTGAGATGGATGACTTCTCTGATTCACCTCGGAATGTGTATGCACAGCTTGACATTAGCCATCAGGACGAGGTGGATGACGTCTCGGAGTCACCTCGGAAAGTGTATATACATTCTAATCTTACCCCACAATCCGAGATAGAAGACTTCTTGGAGTCACCTCGGAGAGTGTATACGCATTCCCATTTTAGCCATCAGGCCGAGATGAATGTCTTCTCGGACTTACCTCGGAATGTGTATACACTTTGATCGTAGCCATCAGGCTGAGATGGATGACTTCTCTGATTCAAGTCGGAATGTGTATGCACAGTTCGATCTTAGCCATCAGGCCGAGATGGATGACGTCTCGGAGTCACCTCGGAAAGTGTATACACGTTCTAATCTTACCCCACAATCCGAGATAGAAGAGTTCTTGGAGTCACCTCGGAAAGTGTATACGCATTCCCATTTTAGCCATCAGGCCGAGATGAATGTCTTCTCGGAGTTACCTCGGAATGTGTATACACTTTGATCGTAGCCATCAGGCTGAGATGGATGACTTCTCGGTTTCACCTCGGAAAGTGTATACACACTTCGATCTTAGCCACCAGGCCGAGATGGATGACGTCTCGGAGTCACCTCGGAATGTGTATACACATTCTAATCTTACCCCACAATCCGAGATAGAAGACTTCTTAGAGTCACCTCGGAAAGTGTATATGCATTCCCATTTTAGCCATCAGGCCGAGATGGATGACATCTCGAAGTCACCTCGAAATGCGTATACACACTTTGATCTTAGCCCTCAGGCCGAGATCCATGACTTCTCGAAGTCACCTCGAAATGCGTATACAGAGTCTGATGATAGCCATCACGCCAAGATGGATGACATTTCGAAGTCACCTCGGAAAGTGTACACACATTCTCATCTTAGCCCATGATCCGAGACAGAAGACTTCTTGGAGTCACCTCGGAAAGTGTATATGCATTCCCATTTTAGCCATCAGGCTGAGATGAATGGCTTCTCGGAGTTACCTCGGAATGTGTATGCGCATCCTGATCATGGCCATCAGGCCGAGATGGATGACATTTCGAAGTCACCTCGAAATGTGTATACACACTTCGATCTTAGCCATCAGGCCGAGATGGATGACATCTCGAAGTCACCTCGAAGTGCGTATACACACTTCGATCTTAGCCATCAGGCCGAGATGGATGACGTCTCGGAGTCACCTCGGAAAGTGTATACACATTCTAATCTTACCCCACAATCAGAGATAGAAGACTTCTTGGAGTCACCTCGGAAAGTGTATACGCATTCCCAATTTGGCCATCAGGCCGAGATGAATGGCTTCTCGGAGTTACCTCGGAATGTGTATGCGCATCCTGATCATAGCCATCAGGCCGAGATGGATGACATTTCGGAGTCACCTCGGAACGTGTATACACAGCTTGACATTAGCCATCCTGCCGAAATGGATGACGTCTCGGAGTCACATCGGAAAGTGTATACACATTCTATTCATACCCCACAGTCCGAGATAGAAGACTTCTTGGAGTCACCTCGGAAAGTGTATGCGCATCCTGATCGTAGCCATCAGGCCGAGATCGATGACATTTCGAAGTCACCTCGAAATGTGTACACACACTTTGATCGTACCCATCAGGCTGAGATGGATGACTTCTCGGTTTCACCTCGGAAAGTGTATACACACTTCGATCTTAGCCACCAGGCCGAGATGGATGACGTCTCGGAGTCACCTCGGAAAGTGTATACACATTTTAATCTTACCCCACAATCAGAGATAGAAGACTTCTTGGAGTCACCTCGGAAAGTGTACACGCATTCCCAATTTGGCCATCAGGCCGAGATGAATGGCTTCTCGGAGTTACCTCGGAATGTGTATGCGCATCCTGATCATGGCCATCAGGCCGAGATGGATGACATTTCGAAGTCACCTCGAAATGTGTATACACACTTCGATCTTAGCCATCAGGCCGAGATGGATGACATCTCGAAGTCACCTCGAAGTGCGTATACACACTTCGATCTTAGCCATCAGGCCGAGATGGATGACGTCTCGGAGTCACCTCGGAAAGTGTATACACATTCTAATCTTACCCCACAATCAGAGATAGAAGACTTCTTGGAGTCACCTCGGAAAGTGTATACGCATTCCCAATTTGGCCATCAGGCCGAGATGAATGGCTTCTCGGAGTTACCTCGGAATGTGTATGCGCATCCTGATCATAGCCATCAGGCCGAGATGGATGACATTTCGGAGTCACCTCGGAACGTGTATACACAGCTTGACATTAGCCATCCTGCCGAAATGGATGACGTCTCGGAGTCACATCGGAAAGTGTATACACATTCTATTCTTACCCCACAGTCCGAGATAGAAGACTTCTTGGAGTCACCTCGGAAAGTGTATACGCATTCCCATTTTAGCCATCAGGCCGAGATGAATGGCTTCTCGGAGTTACCTCGGAATGTGCATACACTTTGATCGTAGCCATCAGGCTGAGATGGTTGACTTCTCGGAGTCACCTCGGAATGTGTATACACACTTCGATCTTAGCCATCAGGCCGAGATCCATGACTTCTCGAAGTCACCTCGAAATGCGTATACAGTGTCTGATCATAGCCATCACGCCAAGATGGATGACATTTCGAAGTCACCTCGGAAAGTGTACACACATTCTCATCTCAGCCCATGATCCGAGACAGAAGACTTCTTGGAGTCACCTCGGAAAGTGTATATGCATTCCCATTCTAGCCATCAGGCTGAGATGAATGACTTCTCGGAGTTACCTCGGAATGTGTATACACTTTGATCGTAGCCATCAGGCTGAGAATTATGATTTCTCGAGGTCACCTCGAAATGCGTATACACACTTTGATCTTAGCCCTCAGGCCGAGATCCATGACTTCTTGGAGTCACCTCGGAATGCGTATACAGTGTGTGATCATAGGCATCACGTCAAGATGGATGACATTTCGAAGTCACCTCGAAATGTGTACACACACTTTGATCTTAGCCATCACGCCAAGATGGATGACTTCTCGGAATCACCTCGGAAAGTGTATACAAATTCTCATCTTAGCCCATGATCCGAGATAGAAGACTTCTTAGAGTCACCTCGGTGAGTGTATACGCATTCCCATTTTAGCCATCAGGCTGAGATGAATGACTTCTCGGAGTTACCTCGCAATGTGTATACACTTTGATCGTAGCCATCAGGCTGAGATGCATGACTTCTCGGAGTCACCTCGGAACGTGTGTACACAGCTTGACATTAGCCATCCAGCCGAGATGGATGACGTCTCGGAGTCACATCGGAAAGTGTATACACGTTCTATTCTTACCCCACAATCCGAGATAGAAGACTTCTTGGGGTCACCTCGGAAAGTGTATACGCATTCCCATTTTAGCCATCAGGCCGAGATGAATGGCTTCTCGGAGTTACCTCGGAATGTGCATACACTTTGATCGTAGCCATCAGGCCGAGATGAATGACTTCTCGGAGTTACCTCGGAATGTGTATACACTTTGATCGTAGCCATCAGGCTGAGATGGATGACTTCTCGGAGTCACCTCGGAAAGTGTATACGCATTCCCATTTTAGCCGTCAGGCCGAGATGAATGGCTTCTCGGAGTTACCTCGGAATGTGTATGCGCATCCTGATCGTAGCCATCAGGCCGAGCTGGATGACTTCTCGGAGTCACCCCGGAATGCGTATACACATTCTGATCTTAGCCCTCAGGCCGAGATGCATGACTTCTTGGAGTCACCTCGGAATACGTATACACTCTCCGATCATAGCCATCAGGCCGAGATCGATGACATTTCGAAGTCACCTCGAAATGTGTACACACACTTTGATCGTAGCCATCAGGCTGAGATGGATGACTTCTCGGTTTCACCTCGGAATGTGTATATACACTTCGATCTTAGCCATCAGGCCGAGATGGATGACGTCTCGGAGTCACCTCGGAAAGTGTACACACATTTTAATCTTACCCCACAATCAGAGATAGAAGACTTCTTGGAGTCACCTCGGAAAGTGTACACGCATTCCCAATTTGGCCATCAGGCCGAGATGAATGGCTTCTCGGAGTTACCTCGGAATGTGTATGCGCATCCTGATCATGGCCATCAGGCCGAGATGGATGACATTTCGAAGTCACCTCGAAATGTGTATACACACTTCGATCGTAGCCATCAGGCCGAGATGGATGACATCTCGAAGTCACCTCGAAGTGCGTATACACACTTCGATCTTAGCCATCAGGCCGAGATGGATGACGTCTCGGAGTCACCTCGGAAAGTGTATACACATTCTAATCTTACCCCACAATCAGAGATAGAAGACTTCTTGGAGTCATCTCGGAAAGTGTATACGCATTCCCAATTTGGTCATCAGGCCGAGATGAATGGCTTCTCGGAGTTACCTCGGAATGTGTATGCGCATCCTGATCATAGCCATCAGGCCGAGATGGATGACATTTCGAAGTCACCTCGAAATGTGTATACACACTTTGATCTTAGCCCTCAGGCCGAGATGGATGACATCTCGAAGTCACCTCGAAGTGCGTATACACACTTCGATCTTAGCCATCAGGCCGAGATGGATGACGTCTCGGAGTCACCTCGGAAAGTGTATACACATTCTAATCTTACCCCACAATCAGAGATAGAAGACTTCTTGGAGTCATCTCGGAAAGTGTATACGCATTCCCAATTTGGTCATCAGGCCGAGATGAATGGCTTCTCGGAGTTACCTCGGAATGTGTATGCGCATCCTGATCATAGCCATCAGGCCGAGATGGATGACATTTCGAAGTCACCTCGAAATGTGTATACACACTTTGATCTTAGCCCTCAGGCCAAGATTCATGACTTCTCGAAGTCACCTCGAAATGCGTATACAGTGTCTGATCATAGCCATCACGCCAAGATGGATGACATTTCGAAGTCACCTCGGAAAGTATATACACATTCGCATCTTAGCCCATGATCCGAGATAGAAGACCTCTCGGAATCACCTCGGAAAGTGTATACAAATTCTCATCTTAGTCCATGATCCGAGACAGAAGACTTCTTGGAGTCACCTCGGAAAGTGTATATGCATTCCCATTTTAGCCATCAGGCTGAGATGAATGACTTCTCGGAGTTACCTCGGAATGTGTATACACTTTGATCGTAGCCATCAGGCTGAGAATTACGATTTCTCGAGGTCACCTCGAAATGCGTATACACACTTTGATCTTAGCCCTCAGGCCGAGATCCATGACTTCTTGGAGTCACCTCGGAATGCGTATACAGTGTGTGATCATAGGCATCACGTCAAGATGGATGACATTTCGAAGTCACCTCGAAATGTGTACACACACTTTGATCTTAGCCATCACGCCAACATGGATGACTTCTCGGAATCACCTCGGAAAGTGTATACAAATTCTCATCTTAGCCCATGATCCGAGATAGAAGACTTCTTAGAGTCACCTCGGAGAGTGTATACGCATTCCCATTTTAGCCATCAGGCTCAGATGAATAACTTCTCGGAGTTACCTCGCAATGTGTATACACTTTGATCGTAGCCATCAGGCTGAGATGAATGGCTTCTCGGAGTTACCTCGGAATGTGTATGCGCATCCTGATCATAGCCATCAGGCCGAGATGGATGACATTTCGACGTCACCTCGAAATGTGTACACACACTTTGATCGTAGCCATCAGGCTGAGATGGTTGACTTCTCGGAGTCACGTCGGAATGTGTATACACTTTGATCGTAGCCATCAGGCCGAGATGAATGACTTCTCGGAGTTACCTCGGAATGTGTATACACTTTGATCGTAGCCATCAGGCTGAGATGGATGACTTCTCGGAGTCACCTCGGAAAGTGTATACGCATTCCCATTTTAGCCGTCAGGCCGAGATGAATGGCTTCTCGGAGTTACCTCGGAATGTGTATGCGCATCCTGATCGTAGCCATCAGGCCGAGCTGGATGACTTCTCGCAGTCACCCCGGAATGCGTATACACATTCTGATCTTAGCCCTCAGGCCGAGATGCATGACTTCTTGGAGTCACCTCGGAATACGTATACACTCTCCGATCATAGCCATCAGGCCGAGATCGATGACATTTCGAAGTCACCTCGAAATGTGTACACACACTTTGATCGTAGCCATCAGGCTGAGATGGATGACTTCTCGGTTTCACCTCGGAAAGTGTATACACATTTTAATCTTACCCCACAATCAGAGATAGAAGACTTCTTGGAGTCACCTCGGAAAGTGTACACGCATTCCCAATTTGGCCATCAGGCCGAGATGAATGGCTTCTCGGAGTTACCTCGGAATGTGTATGCGCATCCTGATCATGGCCATCAGGCCGAGATGGATGACATCTCGAAGTCACCTCGAAGTGCGTATACACACTTCGATCTTAGCCATCAGGCCGAGATGGATGACGTCTCGGAGTCACCTCGGAAAGTGTATACACATTCTAATCTTACCCCACAATCAGAGATAGAAGACTTCTTGGAGTCATCTCGGAAAGTGTATACGCATTCCCAATTTGGTCATCAGGCCGAGATGAATGGCTTCTCGGAGTTACCTCGGAATGTGTATGCGCATCCTGATCATAGCCATCAGGCCGAGATGGATGACATTTCGAAGTCACCTCGAAATGTGTATACACACTTTGATCTTAGCCCTCAGGCCAAGTTTCATGACTTCTCGAAGTCACCTCGAAATGCGTATACAGTGTCTGATCATAGCCATCACGCCAAGATGGATGACATTTCGAAGTCACCTCGGAAAGTATATACACATTCGCATCTTAGCCCATGATCCGAGATAGAAGACTTCTCGGAATCACCTCGGAAAGTGTATACAAATTCTCATCTTAGCCCATGATCCGAGACAGAAGACTTCTTGGAGTCACCTCGGAAAGTGTATATGCATTCCCATTTTAGCCATCAGGCCGAGATGAATGGCTTCTCGGAGTTACCTCGGAATGTGCATACACTTTGATCGTAGCCATCAGGCTGAGATGGTTGACTTCTCGGAGTCACCTCGGAATGTGTATACACACTTCGATCTTAGCCCTCAGGCCGAGATCCATGACTTCTTGGAGTCACCTCGGAATGCGTATACAGTGTGTGATCATAGGCATCACGTCAAGATGGATGACATTTCGAAGTCACCTCGGAATGTGTATACACACTTCGATCTTAGCCATCAGGCCGAGATGGAGGACGTCTCGGAGTCACCTCGGAACGTGTATACACAGCTTGACATTAGCCATCCTGCCGAAATGGATGACGTCTCGGAGTCACATCGGAAAGTGTATACACATTCTATTCTTACCCCACAATCCGAGATAGAAGACTTCTTGGAGTCACCTCGGAAAGTGTATACGCATTCCCATTTTAGCCATCAGGCCGAGATGAATGGCTTCTCGGAGTTATCTCGGAATGTGCATACACTTTGATCGTAGCCATCAGGCTGAGATGGTTGACTTCTCGGAGTTACCTCGGAATGTGCATACACTTTGATCGTAGCCATCAGGCTGAGATGGTTGACTTCTCGGAGTCACCTCGGAATGTGTATACACACTTCGATCTTAGCCATCAGGCCGAGATCCATGACTTCTCGAAGTCACCTCGAAATGCGTTTACAGTGTCTGATCATAGCCATCACGCCAAGATGGATGACATTTCGAAGTCACCTCGGAAAGTGTACACACATTCTCATCTTAGCCCATGATCCGAGACAGAAGACTTCTTGGAGTCACCTCGGAAAGTGTATATGCATTCCCATTTTAGCCATCAGGCTGAGATGAATGACTTCTCGGAGTTACCTCGGAATGTGTATACACTTTGATCGTAGCCATCAGGCTGAGAATTATGATTTCTCGAGGTCACCTCGAAACGCGTATACACACTTTGATCTTAGCCCTCAGGCCGAGATCCATGACTTCTTGGAGTCACCTCGGAATGCGTATACAGTGTGTGATCATAGGCATCACGTCAAGATGGATGACATTTCGAAGTCACCTCGAAATGTGTACACACACTTTGATCTTAGCCATCACGCCAAGATGGATGACTTCTCGGAATCACCTCGGAAAGTGTATACAAATTCTCATCTTAGCCCATGATCCGAGATAGAAGACTTCTTAGAGTCACCTCGGAGAGTGTATACGCATTCCCATTTTAGCCATCAGGCTGAGATGAATAACTTCTCGGAGTTACCTCGCAATGTGTATACACTTTGATCGTAGCCATCAGGCTGAGATGGATGACTTCTCGGAGTCACCTCGGAACGTGTATACACAGCTTGATATTAGCCATCCTGCCGAGATGGATGACGTCTCGGAGTCACATCGGAAAGTGTATACACATTCTATTCTTACCCCACAATCCGAGATAGAAGACTTCTTGGAGTCACCTCGGAGAGTGTATACGCATTCCCATTTTAGCCATCAGGCCGAGATGAATGGCTTCTCGGAGTTACCTCGGAATGTGCATACACTTTGATCGTAGCCATCAGGCCGAGCTGGATGACTTCTCGGAGTCACCCCGGAATGCGTATACACATTCTGATCTTAGCCCTCAGGCCGAGATGCATGACTTCTAGGAGTCACCTCGGAATACGTATACACTCTCCGATCATAGCCATCAGGCCGAGATCGATGACATTTCGAAGTCACCTCGAAATGTGTACACACACTTCGATCTTAGCCATCAGGCCGAGATGGATGACGTCTCGGAGTCACCTCGGAAAGTGTACACACACTTCGATCTTAGCCATCAGGCCGAGATGAATGGCTTCTCGGAGTTACCTCGGAATGTGTATGCGCATCCTGATCATAGCCATCAGGCCGAGATGGATGACATTTCGGAGTCACCTCGGAACGTGTATACACAGCTTGACATTAGCCATCCTGCCGAAATGGATGACGTCTCGGAGTCACATCGGAAAGTGTATACACATTCTATTCTTACCCCACAGTCCGAGATAGAAGACTTCTTGGAGTCACCTCGGAAAGTGTATACGCATTCCCATTTTAGCCATCAGGCCGAGACGAATGGCTTCTCGGAGTTACCTCGGAATGTGCATACACTTTGATCGTAGCCATCAGGCTGAGATGGTTGACTTCTCGGAGTCACCTCGGAATGTGTATACACACTTCGATCTTAGCCATCAGGCCGAGATCCATGACTTCTCGAAGTCACCTCGAAATGCGTATACAGTGTCTGATCATAGCCATCACGCCAAGATGGATGACATTTCGAAGTCACCTCGGAAAGTGTACACACATTCTCATCTTAGCCCATGATCCGAGACAGAAGACTTCTTGGAGTCACCTCGGAAAGTGTATATGCATTCCCATTCTAGCCATCAGGCTGAGATGAATGACTTCTCGGAGTTACCTCGGAATGTGTATACACTTTGATCGTAGCCATCAGGCTGAGAATTATGATTTCTCGAGGTCACCTCGAAATGCGTATACACACTTTGATCTTAGCCCTCAGGCCGAGATCCATGACTTCTTGGAGTCACCTCGGAATGCGTATACAGTGTGTGATCATAGGCATCACGTCAAGATGGATGACATTTCGAAGTCACCTCGAAATGTGTACACACACTTTGATCTTAGCCATCACGCCAAGATGGATGACTTCTCGGAATCACCTCGGAAAGTGTATACAAATTCTCATCTTAGCCCATGATCCGAGACAGAAGACTTCTTAGAGTCACCTCGGTGAGTGTATACGCATTCCCATTTTAGCCATCAGGCTGAGATGAATGACTTCTCGGAGTTACCTCGCAATGTGTATACACTTTGATCGTAGCCATCAGGCTGAGATGCATGACTTCTCGGAGTCACCTCGGAACGTGTATACACAGCTTGACATTAGCCATCCTGCCGAGATGGATGACGTCTCGGAGTCACATCGGAAAGTGTATACACGTTCTATTCTTACCCCACAATCCGAGATAGAAGACTTCTTGGGGTCACCTCGGAAAGTGTATACGCATTCCCATTTTAGCCATCAGGCCGAGATGAATGGCTTCTCGGAGTTACCTCGGAATGTGCATACACTTTGATCGTAGCCATCAGGCCGAGATGAATGACTTCTCGGAGTTACCTCGGAATGTGTATACACTTTGATCGTAGCCATCAGGCTGAGATGGATGACTTCTCGGAGTCACCTCGGAAAGTGTATACGCATTCCCATTTTAGCCGTCAGGCCGAGATGAATGGCTTCTCGGAGTTACCTCGGAATGTGTATGCGCATCCTGATCGTAGCCATCAGGCCGAGCTGGATGACTTCTCGGAGTCACCCCGGAATGCGTATACACATTCTGATCTTAGCCCTCAGGCCGAGATGCATGACTTCTTGGAGTCACCTCGGAATACGTATACACTCTCCGATCATAGCCATCAGGCCGAGATCGATGACATTTCGAAGTCACCTCGAAATGTGTACACACACTTTGATCGTAGCCATCAGGCTGAGATGGATGACTTCTCGGTTTCACCTCGGAATGTGTATATACACTTCGATCTTAGCCATCAGGCCGAGATGGATGACGTCTCGGAGTCACCTCGGAAAGTGTATACACATTTTAATCTTACCCCACAATCAGAGATAGAAGACTTCTTGGAGTCACCTCGGAAAGTGTACACGCATTCCCAATTTGGCCATCAGGCCGAGATGAATGGCTTCTATGAGTTACCTCGGAATGTGTATGCGCATCCTGATCATGGCCATCAGGCCGAGATGGATGACATTTCGAAGTCACCTCGAAATGTGTATACACACTTCGATCTTAGCCATCAGGCCGAGATGGATGACATCTCGAAGTCACCTCGAAGTGCGTATACACACTTCGATCTTAGCCATCAGGCCGAGATGGATGACGTCTCGGAGTCACCTCGGAAAGTGTATACACATTCTAATCTTACCCCACAATCAGAGATAGAAGACTTCTTGGAGTCACCTCGGAAAGTGTATACGCATTCCCAATTTGGCCATCAGGCCAAGATGAATGGCTTCTCGGAGTTACCTCGGAATGTGTATGCGCATCCTGATCATAGCCATCAGGCCGAGATGGATGACATTTCGGAGTCACCTCGGAACGTGTATACACAGCTTGACATTAGCCATCCTGCCGAAATGGATGACGTCTCGGAGTCACATCGGAAAGTGTATACACATTCTATTCTTACCCCACAGTCCGAGATAGAAGACTTCTTGGAGTCACCTCGGAAAGTGTATACGCATTCCCATTTTAGCCATCAGGCCGAGATGAATGGCTTCTCGGAGTTACCTCGGAATGTGCATACACTTTGATCGTAGCCATCAGGCTGAGATGGTTGACTTCTCGGAGTCACCCCGGAATGCGTATACACATTCTGATCTTAGCCCTCAGGCCGAGATCCATGACTTCTCGAAGTCACCTCGAAATGCGTATACAGTGTCTGATCATAGCCATCACGCCAAGATGGATGACATTTCGAAGTCACCTCGGAATGTGTACACACATTCTCATCTTAGCCCATGATCCGAGACAGAAGACTTCTTGGAGTCACCTTGGAAAGTGTATGCGCATCCTGATCGTAGCCATCAGGCCGAGATCGATGACATTTCGAAGTCACCTCGAAATGTGTACACACACTTTGATCGTACCCATCAGGCTGAGATGGATGACTTCTCGGTTTCACCTCGGAAAGTGTATACACACTTCGATCTTAGCCACCAGGCCGAGATGGATGACGTCTCGGAGTCACCTCGGAACGAGTATACACATTCTAATCTTACCCCACAATCCGAGATAGAAGACTTCTTAGAGTCACCTCGGAAAGTGTATATGCATTCCCATTTTAGCCATCAGGCCGAGATGGATGACATCTCGAAGTCACCTCGAAATGCGTATACACACTTTGATCTTAGCCCTCAGGCCGAGATCCATGACTTCTCGAAGTCACCTCGAAATGCGTATACAGAGTCTGATGATAGCCATCACGCCAAGATGGATGACATTTCAAAGTCACCTCGGAAAGTGTACACACATTCTCATCTTAGCCCATGATCCGAGACAGAAGACTTCTTGGAGTCACCTCGGAAAGTGTATATGCATTCCCATTTTAGCCATCAGGCTGAGATGAATGGCTTCTCGGAGTTACCTCGGTATGTGTATGCGCATCCTGATCATAGCCATCAGGCCGAGATGGATGACATTTCGAAGTCACCTCGAAATGTGTACACACACTTTGATCGTAGCCATCAGGCCGAGATGGATGACGTCTCGGAGTCACCTCGGAAAGTGTATACACATTCTAATCTTACCCCACAATCAGAGATAGAAGACTTCTTGGAGTCACCTCGGAAAGTGTATACGCATTCCCAATTTGGCCATCAGGCCGAGATGAATGGCTTCTCGGAGTTACCTCGGAATGTGTATGCGCATCCTGATCATAGCCATCAGGCCGAGATGGATGACATTTCGGAGTCACCTCGGAACGTGTATACACAGCTTGACATTAGCCATCCTGCCGAAATGGATGACGTCTCGGAGTCACATCGGAAAGTGTATACACATTCTATTCTTACCCCACAGTCCGAGATAGAAGACTTCTTGGAGTCACCTCGGAAAGTGTATACGCATTCCCATTTTAGCCATCAGGCCGAGATGAATGGCTTCTCGGAGTTACCTCGGAATGTGCATACACTTTGATCGTAGCCATCAGGCTGAGATGGTTGTCTTCTCGGAGTCACCTCGGAATGTGTATACACACTTCGATCTTAGCCATCAGGCCGAGATCCATGACTTCTCGAAGTCACCTCGAAATGCGTATACAGTGTCTGATCATAGCCATCACGCCAAGATGGATGACATTTCGAAGTCACCTCGGAAAGTGTACACACATTCTCATCTTAGCCCATGATCCGAGACCGAAGACTTCTTGGAGTCACCTCGGAAAGTGTATATGCATTCCCATTCTAGCCATCAGGCTGAGATGAATGACTTCTCGGAGTTACCTCGGAATGTGTATACACTTTGATCGTAGCCATCAGGCTGAGAATTATGATTTCTCGAGGTCACCTCGAAATGCGTATACACACTTTGATCTTAGCCCTCAGGCCGAGATCCATGACTTCTTGGAGTCACCTCGGAATGCGTATACAGTGTGTGATCATAGGCATCACGTCAAGATGGATGACATTTCGAAGTCACCTCGAAATGTGTACACACACTTTGATCTTAGCCATCACGCCAAGATGGATGACTTCTCGGAATCACCTCGGAAAGTGTATACAAATTCTCATCTTAGCCCATGATCCGAGATAGAAGACTTCTTAGAGTCACCTCGGTGAGTGTATACGCATTCCCATTTTAGCCATCAGGCTGAGATGAATGACTTCTCGGAGTTACCTCGCAATGTGTATACACTTTGATCGTAGCCATCAGGCTGAGATGCATGACTTCTCGGAGTCACCTCGGAACGTGTATACACAGCTTGACATTAGCCATCCTGCCGAGATGGATGACGTCTCGGAGTCACATCGGAAAGTGTATACACGTTCTATTCTTACCCCACAATCCGAGATAGAAGACTTCTTGGGGTCACCTCGGAAAGTGTATACGCATTCCCATTTTAGCCATCAGGCCGAGATGAATGGCTTCTCGGAGTTACCTCGGAATGTGCATACACTTTGATCGTAGCCATCAGGCCGAGATGAATGACTTCTCGGAGTTACCTCGGAATGTGTATACACTTTGATCGTAGCCATCAGGCTGAGATGGATGACTTCTCGGAGTCACCTCGGAAAGTGTATACGCATTCCCATTTTAGCCGTCAGGCCGAGATGAATGGCTTCTCGGAGTTACCTCGGAATGTGTATGCGCATCCTGATCGTAGCCATCAGGCCGAGCTGGATGACTTCTCGGAGTCACCCCGGAATGCGTATACACATTCTGATCTTAGCCCTCAGGCCGAGATGCATGACTTCTTGGAGTCACCTCGGAATACGTATACACTCTCCGATCATAGCCATCAGGCCGAGATCGATGACATTTCGAAGTCACCTCGAAATGTGTACACACACTTTGATCGTAGCCATCAGGCTGAGATGGATGACTTCTCGGTTTCACCTCGGAATGTGTATATACACTTCGATCTTAGCCATCAGGCCGAGATGGATGACGTCTCGGAGTCACCTCGGAAAGTGTATACACATTTTAATCTTACCCCACAATCAGAGATAGAAGACTTCTTGGAGTCACCTCGGAAAGTGTACACGCATTCCCAATTTGGCCATCAGGCCGAGATGAATGGCTTCTCGGAGTTACCTCGGAATGTGTATGCGCATCCTGATCATGGCCATCAGGCCGAGATGGATGACATTTCGAAGTCACCTCGAAATGTGTATACACACTTCGATCTTAGCCATCAGGCCGAGATGGATGACATCTCGAAGTCACCTCGAAGTGCGTATACACACTTCGATCTTAGCCATCAGGCCGAGATGGATGACGTCTCGGAGTCACCTCGGAAAGTGTATACACATTCTAATCTTACCCCACAATCAGAGATAGAAGACTTCTTGGAGTCATCTCGGAAAGTGTATACGCATTCCCAATTTGGTCATCAGGCCGAGATGAATGGCTTCTCGGAGTTACCTCGGAATGTGTATGCGCATCCTGATCATAGCCATCAGGCCGAGATGGATGACATTTCGAAGTCACCTCGAAATGTGTATACACACTTTGATCTTAGCCCTCAGGCCAAGATTCATGACTTCTCAAAGTCACCTCGAAATGCGTATACAGTGTCTGATCATAGCCATCACGCCAAGATGGATGACATTTCGAAGTCACCTCGGAAAGTATATACACACTCGCATCTTAGCCCATGATCCGAGATAGAAGACTTCTCGGAATCACCTCGGAAAGTGTATACAAATTCTCATCTTAGCGCATGATCCGAGATAGAAGACTTCTTAGAGTCACCTCGGAGAGTGTATACGCATTCCCATTTTAGCCATCAGGCTGAGATGAATAACTTCTCGGAGTTACCTCGCAATGTGTAGACACTTTGATCGTAGCCATCAGGCTGAGATGGATGACTTCTCGGAGTCACCTCGGAACGTGTATACACAGCTTGATATTAGCCATCCTGCCGAGATGGATGACGTCTCGGAGTCACATCGGAAAGTGTATACACATTCTATTCTTACCCCACAATCCGAGATAGAAGACTTCTTGGAGTCACCTCGGAGAGTGTATACGCATTCCCATTTTAGCCATCAGGCCGAGATGAATGGCTTCTCGGAGTTACCTCGGAATGTGCATACACTTTGATCGTAGCCATCAGGCCGAGCTGGATGACTTCTCGGAGTCACCCCGGAATGCGTATACACATTCTGATCTTAGCCCTCAGGCCGAGATGCATGACTTCTAGGAGTCACCTCGGAATACGTATACACTCTCCGATCATAGCCATCAGGCCGAGATCGATGACATTTCGAAGTCACCTCGAAATGTGTACACACACTTCGATCTTAGCCATCAGGCTGAGATGGTTGACTTCTCGGAGTCACCTCGGAATGTGTATACACACTTCGATCTTAGCCATCAGGCCGAGATCCATGACTTCTCGAAGTCACCTCGAAATGCGTATACAGTGTCTGATCATAGCCATCACGCCAAGATGGATGACATTTCGAAGTCACCTCGGAAAGTGTACACACATTCTCATCTTAGCCCATGATCCGAGACAGAAGACTTCTTGGAGTCACCTCGGAAAGTGTATATGCATTCCCATTTTAGCCATCAGGCTGAGATGAATGACTTCTCGGAGTTACCTCGGAATGTGTATACACTTTGATCGTAGCCATCAGGCTGAGAATTATGATTTCTCGAGGTCACCTCGAAATGCGTATACACACTTTGATCTTAGCCCTCAGGCCGAGATCCATGACTTCTTGGAGTCACCTCGGAATGCGTATACAGTGTGTGATCATAGGCATCACGTCAAGATGGATGACATTTCGAAGTCACCTCGAAATGTGTACACACACTTTGATCTTAGCCATCACGCCAAGATGGATGACTTCTCGGAATCACCTCGGAAAGTGTATACAAATTCTCATCTTAGCCCATGATCCGAGATAGAAGACTTCTTAGACTCACCTCGGAGAGTGTATACGCATTCCCATTTTAGCCATCAGGCTGAGATGAATAACTTCTCGGAGTTACCTCGCAATGAGTATACACTTTGATCGTAGCCATCAGGCTGAGATGGATGACTTCTCGGAGTCACCTCGGAACGTGTATACACAGCTTGACATTAGCCATCCTGCCGAGATGGATGACGTCTCGGAGTCACATCGGAAAGTGTATACACATTCTATTCTTACCCCACAATCCGAGATAGAAGACTTCTTGGAGTCACCTCGGAAAGTGTATACGCATTCCCATTTTAGCCATCAGGCCGAGATGAATGGCTTCTCGGAGTTACCTCGGAATGTGCATACACTTTGATCGTAGCCATCAGGCCGAGATGAATGACTTCTCGGAGTTACCTCGGAATGTGTATACACTTTGATCGTAGCCATCAGGCTGAGATGGATGACTTCTCGGAGTCACCTCGGAAAGTGTATACACATTCTAATCTTACCCCACAATCCGAGATAGAAGACTTCTTGGAGTCACCTCGGAAAGTGTATACGCATTCCCATTTTAGCCGTTAGGCCGAGATGAATGGCTTCTCGGAGTTACCTCGGAATGTGTATGCGCATCCTGATCGTAGCCATCAGGCCGAGCTGGATGACTTCTCGGAGTCACCCCGGAATGCGTATACACATTCTGATCTTAGCCCTCAGGCCGAGATGCATGACTTCTTGGAGTCACCTCGGAATACGTATACACTCTCCGATCATAGCCATCAGGCCGAGATCGATGACATTTCGAAGTCACCTCGAAATGTGTACACACACTTTGATCGTAGCCGTCAGGCTGAGATGGATGACTTCTCGGTTTCACCTCGGAATGTGTATATACACTTCGATCTTAGCCATCAGGCCGAGATGGATGACGTCTCGGAGTCACCTCGGAAAGAGTATACACATTCTAATCTTACCCCACAATCAGAGATAGAAGACTTCTTGGAGTCACCTCGGAAACTGTATACGCATTCCCAATTTGGCCATCAGGCCGAGATGAATGGCTTCTCGGAGTTACCTCGGAATGTGTATGCGCATCCTGATCATAGCCATCAGGCCGAGATGGATGACATTTCGAAGTCACCTCGAAATGTGTACACACACTTTGATCTTAGCCATCACGCCAAGATGGATGACTTCTCGGAATCAACTCGGAAAGTGTATACAAATTCTCATCTTAGCCCATGATCCGAGATAGAAGACTTCTTAGAGTCACCTCGGAAAGTGTATACGCATTGCCATTTTAGCCATCAGGCTGAGATGAATAACTTCTCGGAGTTACCTCGCAATGTGTATACACTTTCATCGTAGCCATCAGGCTGAGATGGATGACTTCTCGGAGTCACCTCGGAACGTGTATACACAGCTTGACATTAGCCATCCTGCCGAAATGGATGACGTCTCGGAGTCACATCGGAAAGTGTATACACATTCTATTCTTACCCCACAGTCCGAGATAGAAGACTTCTTGGAGTCACCTCGGAAAGTGTATACGCATTCCCATTTTAGCCATCAGGCCGAGATGAATGGCTTCTCGGAGTTACCTCGGAATGTGCATACACTTTGATCGTAGCCATCAGGCTGAGATGGTTGACTTCTCGGAGTCACCTCGGAATGTGTATACACACTTCGATCTTAGCCATCAGGCCGAGATCCATGACTTCTCGAAGTCACCTCGAAATGCGTATACAGTGTCTGATCATAGCCATCACGCCAAGATGGATGACATTTCGAAGTCACCTCGGAAAGTGTACACACATTCTCATCTTAGCCCATGATCCGAGACAGAAGACTTCTTGGAGTCACCTCGGAAAGTGTATGCGCATCCTGATCATAGCCATCAGGCCGAGATGGATGACATTTCGAAGTCACCTCGAAATGTGTACACACACTTTGATCGTAGCCATCAGGCTGAGATGGTTGACTTCTCGGAGTCACCTCGGAATGTGTATACACACTTCGATCTTAGCCCTCAGGCCGAGATCCATGACTTCTTGGAGTCACCTCGGAATGCGTATACAGTGTGTGATCATAGGCATCACGTCAAGATGGATGACATTTCGAAGTCACCTCGGAATGTGTATACACACTTCGATCTTAGCCATCAGGCCGAGATGGATGACGTCTCGGAGTCACCTCGGAACGTGTATACACAGCTTGACATTAGCCATCCTGCCGAAATGGATGACGTCTCGGAGTCACATCGGAAAGTGTATACACATTCTATTCTTACCCCACAATCCGAGATAGAAGACTTCTTGGAGTCACCTCGGAGAGTGTATACGCATTCCCATTTTAGCCATCAGGCTGAGATGAATGACTTCTCGGAGTTACCTCGGAATGTGTATACACTTTGATCGTAGCCATCAGGCTGAAATGGATGACCTCTCGGAGTCACCTCGGAAAGTGTATACACATTCTAATCTTACCCCACAATCCGAGATAGAAGACTTCTTGGAGTCACCTCGAAAAGTGTATACGCATTCCCATTTTAGCCGTCAGGCCGAGATGAATGGCTTCTCGGAGTTACCTCGGAATGTGTATGCGCATCCTGATCGTAGCCATCAGGCCGAGATCGATGACATTTCGAAGTCACCTCGAAATGTGTATACACACTTCGATCTTAGCCATCAGGCCGAGATGGATGACATCTCGAAGTCACCTCGAAATGCGTATACAAACTTCGATCTTAGCCATCAGGCCGAGATGGATGACGTCTCGGAGTCACCTCGAAAAGTGTATACACATTCTAATCTTACCCCACAATCCGAGATAGAAGACTTCTTGGGGTCACCTCGGAAAGTGTATACGCATTCCCATGTTAGCCATGAGGCCGAGATGAATGGCTTCTCGGAGTCACCTCGGAAAGTGTATGCGCATCCTGATCGTAGCCATCAGGCCGAGATCGATGACATTTCGAAGTCACCTCGAAATGTGTACACACACTTTGATCGTAGCCATCAGGCTGAGATGGATGACTTCTCGGTTTCACCTCGGAATGTGTATACACACTTCGATCTTAGCCATCAGGCCGAGATGGATGACGTCTCGAAGTCACCTCGGAATGTGTATACACATTCTAATCTTACCCCACAATCCGAGATAGAAGACTTCTTGGGGTCACCTCGGAAAGTGTATACGCATTCCCATTTTAGCCATCAGGCCGAGATGAATGGCTTCTCGGAGTTACCTCTGAATGTGTATACACTTTGATCGTAGCCATCAGGCTCAGATGGATGACTTCTCGGATTCACCTCGGAATGTGTATGCGCAGTTCGATCTTAGCCATCAGGCCGAAATGGATGACGTCTCGGAGTCACATCGGAAAGTGTATACACATTCTATTCTTACCCCACAGTCCGAGATAGAAGACTTCTTGGAGTCACCTCGGAAAGTGTATACGCATTCCCATTTTAGCCATCAGGCCGAGATGAATGGCTTCTCGGAGTTACCTCGGAATGTGCATACACTTTGATCGTAGCCATCAGGCTGAGATGGTTGACTTCTCGGAGTCACCTCGGAATGTGTATACACAGCTTGACATTAGCCATCCTGCCGAGATGGATGACTTCTCGGAATCACCTCGGAAAGTGTATACAAATTCTCATCTTAGCCCATGATCCGAGATAGAAGACTTCTTAGAGTCACCTCGGAAAGTGTATACGCATTGCCATTTTAGCCATCAGGCTGAGATGAATAACTTCTCGGAGTTACCTCGCAATGTGTATACACTTTCATCGTAGCCATCAGGCTGAGATGGATGACTTCTCGGAGTCACCTCGGAACGTGTATACACAGCTTGACATTAGCCATCCTGCCGAAATGGATGACGTCTCGGAGTCACATCGGAAAGTGTATACACATTCTATTCTTACCCCACAGTCCGAGATAGAAGACTTCTTGGAGTCACCTCGGAAAGTGTATACGCATTCCCATTTTAGCCATCAGGCCGAGATGAATGGCTTCTCGGAGTTACCTCGGAATGTGCATACACTTTGATCGTAGCCATCAGGCTGAGATGGTTGACTTCTCGGAGTCACCTCGGAATGTGTATACACACTTCGATCTTAGCCATCAGGCCGAGATCCATGACTTCTCGAAGTCACCTCGAAATGCGTATACAGTGTCTGATCATAGCCATCACGCCAAGATGGATGACATTTCGAAGTCACCTCGGAAAGTGTACACACATTCTCATCTTAGCCCATGATCCGAGACAGAAGACTTCTTGGAGTCACCTCGGAAAGTGTATGCGCATCCTGATCATAGCCATCAGGCCGAGATGGATGACATTTCGAAGTCACCTCGAAATGTGTACACACACTTTGATCGTAGCCATCAGGCTGAGATGGTTGACTTCTCGGAGTCACCTCGGAATGTGTATACACACTTCGATCTTAGCCCTCAGGCCGAGATCCATGACTTCTTGGAGTCACCTCGGAATGCGTATACAGTGTGTGATCATAGGCATCACGTCAAGATGGATGACATTTCGAAGTCACCTCGGAATGTGTATACACACTTCGATCTTAGCCATCAGGCCGAGATGGATGACGTCTCGGAGTCACCTCGGAACGTGTATACACAGCTTGACATTAGCCATCCTGCCGAAATGGATGACGTCTCGGAGTCACATCGGAAAGTGTATACACATTCTATTCTTACCCCACAATCCGAGATAGAAGAATTCTTGGAGTCACCTCGGAGAGTGTATACGCATTCCCATTTTAGCCATCAGGCTGAGATGAATGACTTCTCGGAGTTACCTCGGAATGTGTATACACTTTGATCGTAGCCATCAGGCTGAGATGGATGACTTCTTGGATTCACCTCGGAATGTGTATGCACAGTTCGATCTTAGCCATCAGGCCGAGATGGATGACGTCCCGGAGTCACCTCGAAATGCGTATACACACTTTGATCTTAGCCCATGATCCGAGATTCAAGACTTCTTAGAGTCACCTCGGAGAGTATATACGCATTCCCATTTTAGCCATCAGGCTGAGATGCATGACTTCTCGAAGTCACCTCGAAATGCGTATACACACTTTGATCTTAGCCCTCAGGCCGAGATCCATGACTTCTTGGAGTCACCTCGGAATGCGTATACAGTGTCTGATCATAGCCATCACGCCAAGATGGATGACATTTCGAAGTCACCTCGAAAAGTATATACACATTCGCATCTTAGCCCATGATCCGAGATAGAAGACTTCTTGGAGTCACCTCGGAAAGCGTATACGCATTCCCATTTTAGCCATCAGACTGAGATGAATGACTTCTCGGAGTTACCTCGGATTGTGTATACACTTTGATCATAGCCATCAGGCTGAGATGGATGACTTCTCGGAGTCACCTCGGAAAGTGTATACACAGCTTGACATTAGCCATCAGGCCGAGATGGATGGCTTCTCGGAGTAACCTCGGAATGTGTATACACTTTGATCGTAGCCATCAGGCTGAGATGGATGACTTCTCTGATTCACCTCGGAATGTGTATGCACAGTTCGATCTTAGCCATCAGGCCGAGATGGATGACGTCTCGGAGTCACCTCGGAAAGTGTATACACGTTCTAATCTTACCCCACAATCCGAGATAGAAGAATTCTTGGAGTCACCTCGGAAAGTGTATACGCATTCCCATTTTAGCCATCAGGCCGAGATGAATGGCTTCTCGGAGTTACCTCGGAATGTGCATACACTTTGATCGTAGCCATCAGGCCGAGATGAATGACTTCTCGGAGTTACCTCGGAATGTGTATACACTTTGATCGTAGCCATCAGGCTGAGATGGATGACTTCTCGGAGTCACCTCGGAAAGTGTATACGCATTCCCATTTTAGCCGTCAGGCCGAGATGAATGGCTTCTCGGAGTTACCTCGGAATGTGTATGCGCATCCTGATCGTAGCCATCAGGCCGAGCTGGATGACTTCTCGGAGTCACCCCGGAATGCGTATACACATTCTGATCTTAGCCCTCAGGCCGAGATGCATGACTTCTTGGAGTCACCTCGGAATACGTATACACTCTCCGATCATAGCCATCAGGCCGAGATCGATGACATTTCGAAGTCACCTCGAAATGTGTACACACACTTTGATCGTAGCCATCAGGCTGAGATGGATGACTTCTCGGTTTCACCTCGGAATGTGTATATACACTTCGATCTTAGCCATCAGGCCGAGATGGATGACGTCTCGGAGTCACCTCGGAAAGTGTATACACATTTTAATCTTACCCCACAATCAGAGATAGAAGACTTCTTGGAGTCACCTCGGAAAGTGTACACGCATTCCCAATTTGGCCATCAGGCCGAGATGAATGGCTTCTATGAGTTACCTCGGAATGTGTATGCGCATCCTGATCATGGCCATCAGGCCGAGATGGATGACATTTCGAAGTCACCTCGAAATGTGTATACACACTTCGATCTTAGCCATCAGGCCGAGATGGATGACATCTCGAAGTCACCTCGAAGTGCGTATACACACTTCGATCTTAGCCATCAGGCCGAGATGGATGACGTCTCGGAGTCACCTCGGAAAGTGTATACACATTCTAATCTTACCCCACAATCAGAGATAGAAGACTTCTTGGAGTCACCTCGGAAAGTGTATACGCATTCCCAATTTGGCCATCAGGCCAAGATGAATGGCTTCTCGGAGTTACCTCGGAATGTGTATGCGCATCCTGATCATAGCCATCAGGCCGAGATGGATGACATTTCGGAGTCACCTCGGAACGTGTATACACAGCTTGACATTAGCCATCCTGCCGAAATGGATGACGTCTCGGAGTCACCTCGGAATGTGTATACACACTTCGATCTTAGCCATCAGGCCGAGATCCATGACTTCTCGAAGTCACCTCGAAATGCGTATACAGTGTCTGATCATAGCCATCACGCCAAGATGGATGACATTTCGAAGTCACCTCGGAAAGTGTACACACATTCTCATCTTAGCCCATGATCCGAGACAGAAGACTTCTTGGAGTCACCTTGGAAAGTGTATGCGCATCCTGATCGTAGCCATCAGGCCGAGATCGATGACATTTCGAAGTCACCTCGAAATGTGTACACACACTTTGATCGTACCCATCAGGCTGAGATGGATGACTTCTCGGTTTCACCTCGGAAAGTGTATACACACTTCGATCTTAGCCACCAGGCCGAGATGGATGACGTCTCGGAGTCACCTCGGAACGTGTATACACAGCTTGACATTAGCCATCCTGCCGAAATGGATGACGTCTCGGAGTCACATCGGAAAGTGTATACACATTCTATTCTTACCCCACAATCCGAGATAGAAGAATTCTTGGAGTCACCTCGGAGAGTGTATACGCATTCCCATTTTAGCCATCAGGCTGAGATGAATGACTTCTCGGAGTTACCTCGGAATGTGTATACACTTTGATCGTAGCCATCAGGCTGAGATGGATGACTTCTTGGATTCACCTCGGAATGTGTATGCACAGTTCGATCTTAGCCATCAGGCCGAGATGGATGACGTCCCGGAGTCACCTCGAAATGCGTATACACACTTTGATCTTAGCCCATGATCCGAGATTCAAGACTTCTTAGAGTCACCTCGGAGAGTATATACGCATTCCCATTTTAGCCATCAGGCTGAGATGCATGACTTCTCGAAGTCACCTCGAAATGCGTATACACACTTTGATCTTAGCCCTCAGGCCGAGATCCATGACTTCTTGGAGTCACCTCGGAATGCGTATACAGTGTCTGATCATAGCCATCACGCCAAGATGGATGACATTTCGAAGTCACCTCGAAAAGTATATACACATTCGCATCTTAGCCCATGATCCGAGATAGAAGACTTCTTGGAGTCACCTCGGAAAGCGTATACGCATTCCCATTTTAGCCATCAGACTGAGATGAATGACTTCTCGGAGTTACCTCGGATTGTGTATACACTTTGATCATAGCCATCAGGCTGAGATGGATGACTTCTCGGAGTCACCTCGGAAAGTGTATACACAGCTTGACATTAGCCATCAGGCCGAGATGGATGGCTTCTCGGAGTAACCTCGGAATGTGTATACACTTTGATCGTAGCCATCAGGCTGAGATGGATGACTTCTCTGATTCACCTCGGAATGTGTATGCACAGTTCGATCTTAGCCATCAGGCCGAGATGGATGACGTCTCGGAGTCACCTCGGAAAGTGTATACACGTTCTAATCTTACCCCACAATCCGAGATAGAAGAATTCTTGGAGTCACCTCGGAAAGTGTATACGCATTCCCATTTTAGCCATCAGGCCGAGATGAATGGCTTCTCGGAGTTACCTCGGAATGTGCATACACTTTGATCGTAGCCATCAGGCCGAGATGAATGACTTCTCGGAGTTACCTCGGAATGTGTATACACTTTGATCGTAGCCATCAGGCTGAGATGGATGACTTCTCGGAGTCACCTCGGAAAGTGTATACGCATTCCCATTTTAGCCGTCAGGCCGAGATGAATGGCTTCTCGGAGTTACCTCGGAATGTGTATGCGCATCCTGATCGTAGCCATCAGGCCGAGCTGGATGACTTCTCGGAGTCACCCCGGAATGCGTATACACATTCTGATCTTAGCCCTCAGGCCGAGATGCATGACTTCTTGGAGTCACCTCGGAATACGTATACACTCTCCGATCATAGCCAGCAGGCCGAGATCGATGACATTTCGAAGTCACCTCGAAATGTGTACACACACTTTGATCGTAGCCATCAGGCTGAGATGGATGACTTCTCGGTTTCACCTCGGAATGTGTATATACACTTCGATCTTAGCCATCAGGCCGAGATGGATGACGTCTCGGAGTCACCTCGGAAAGTGTATACACATTTTAATCTTACCCCACAATCAGAGATAGAAGACTTCTTGGAGTCACCTCGGAAAGTGTACACGCATTCCCAATTTGGCCATCAGGCCGAGATGAATGGCTTCTATGAGTTACCTCGGAATGTGTATGCGCATCCTGATCATGGCCATCAGGCCGAGATGGATGACATTTCGAAGTCACCTCGAAATGTGTATACACACTTCGATCTTAGCCATCAGGCCGAGATGGATGACATCTCGAAGTCACCTCGAAGTGCGTATACACACTTCGATCTTAGCCATCAGGCCGAGATGGATGACGTCTCGGAGTCACCTCGGAAAGTGTATACACATTCTAATCTTACCCCACAATCAGAGATAGAAGACTTCTTGGAGTCACCTCGGAAAGTGTATACGCATTCCCAATTTGGCCATCAGGCCAAGATGAATGGCTTCTCGGAGTTACCTCGGAATGTGTATGCGCATCCTGATCATAGCCATCAGGCCGAGATGGATGACATTTCGGAGTCACCTCGGAACGTGTATACACAGCTTGACATTAGCCATCCTGCCGAAATGGATGACGTCTCGGAGTCACCTCGGAATGTGTATACACACTTCGATCTTAGCCATCAGGCCGAGATCCATGACTTCTCGAAGTCACCTCGAAATGCGTATACAGTGTCTGATCATAGCCATCACGCCAAGATGGATGACATTTCGAAGTCACCTCGGAAAGTGTACACACATTCTCATCTTAGCCCATGATCCGAGACAGAAGACTTCTTGGAGTCACCTTGGAAAGTGTATGCGCATCCTGATCGTAGCCATCAGGCCGAGATCGATGACATTTCGAAGTCACCTCGAAATGTGTACACACACTTTGATCGTACCCATCAGGCTGAGATGGATGACTTCTCGGTTTCACCTCGGAACGAGTATACACATTCTAATCTTACCCCACAATCCGAGATAGAAGACTTCTTAGAGTCACCTCGGAAAGTGTATATGCATTCCCATTTTAGCCATCAGGCCGAGATGGATGACATCTCGAAGTCACCTCGAAATGCGTATACACACTTTGATCTTAGCCCTCAGGCCGAGATCCATGACTTCTCGAAGTCACCTCGAAATGCGTATACAGAGTCTGATGATAGCCATCACGCCAAGATGGATGACATTTCAAAGTCACCTCGGAAAGTGTACACACATTCTCATCTTAGCCCATGATCCGAGACAGAAGACTTCTTGGAGTCACCTCGGAAAGTGTATATGCATTCCCATTTTAGCCATCAGGCTGAGATGAATGGCTTCTCGGAGTTACCTCGGTATGTGTATGCGCATCCTGATCATAGCCATCAGGCCGAGATGGATGACATTTCGAAGTCACCTCGAAATGTGTACACACACTTTGATCGTAGCCATCAGGCCGAAATGGATGACGTCTCGGAGTCACATCGGAAAGTGTATACACATTCTATTCTTACCCCACAGTCCGAGATAGAAGACTTCTTGGAGTCACCTCGGAAAGTGTATACGCATTCCCATTTTAGCCATCAGGCCGAGACGAATGGCTTCTCGGAGTTACCTCGGAATGTGCATACACTTTGATCGTAGCCATCAGGCTGAGATGGTAGACTTCTCGGAGTCACCTCGGAATGTGTATACACACTTCGATCTTAGCCATCAGGCCGAGATCCATGACTTCTCGAAGTCACCTCGAAATGCGTATACAGTGTCTGATCATAGCCATCACGCCAAGATGGATGACATTTCGAAGTCACCTCGGAAAGTGTACACACATTCTCATCTTAGCCCATGATCCGAGACAGAAGACTTCTTGGAGTCACCTCGGAAAGTGTATATGCATTCCCATTCTAGCCATCAGGCTGAGATGAATGACTTCTCGGAGTTACCTCGGAATGTGTATACACTTTGATCGTAGCCATCAGGCTGAGAATTATGATTTCTCGAGGTCACCTCGAAATGCGTATACACACTTTGATCTTAGCCCTCAGGCCGAGATCCATGACTTCTTGGAGTCACCTCGGAATGCGTATACACACTTCGATCTTAGCCATCAGGCCGAGATGGATGACGTCTCGGAGTCACCTCGGAAAGTGTATACACATTCTAATCTTACCCCACAATCAGAGATAGAAGACTTCTTGGAGTCACCTCGGAAAGTGTATACGCATTCCCATTTTAGCCATCAGGCCGAGATGAATGGCTTCTCGGAGTTACCTCGGAATGTGCATACACTTTGATCGTAGCCATCAGGCTGAGATGGTTGACTTCTCGGAGTCACCTCGGAATGTGTATACACACTTCGATCTTAGCCCTCAGGCCGAGATCCATGACTTCTTGGAGTCACCTCGGAATGCGTATACAGTGTGTGATCATAGGCATCACGTCAAGATGGATGACATTTCGAAGTCACCTCGGAATTTGTATACACACTTCGATCTTAGCCATCAGGCCGAGATGGAGGACGTCTCGGAGTCACCTCGGAAAGTGTATACAAATTCTCATCTTAGCCCATGATCCGAGATAGAAGACTTCTTAGAGTCACCTCGGAGAGTGTATACGCATTCCCATTTTAGCCATCAGGCTGAGATGAATAACTTCTCGGAGTTACCTCGCAATGTGCATACACTTTGATCGTAGCCATCAGGCTGAGATGGTTGACTTCTCGGAGTTACCTCGGAATGTGCATACACTTTGATCGTAGCCATCAGGCTGAGATGGTTGACTTCTCGGAGTCACCTCGGAATGTGTATACACACTTCGATCTTAGCCATCAGGCCGAGATCCATGACTTCTCGAAGTCACCTCGAAATGCGTTTACAGTGTCTGATCATAGCCATCACGCCAAGATGGATGACATTTCGAAGTCACCTCGGAAAGTGTACACACATTCTCATCTTAGCCCATGATCCGAGACAGAAGACTTCTTGGAGTCACCTCGGAAAGTGTATATGCATTCCCATTTTAGCCATCAGGCTGAGATGAATGACTTCTCGGAGTTACCTCGGAATGTGTATACACTTTGATCGTAGCCATCAGGCTGAGAATTATGATTTCTCGAGGTCACCTCGAAATGCGTATACACACTTTGATCTTAGCCCTCAGGCCGAGATCCATGACTTCTTGGAGTCACCTCGGAATGCGTATACAGTGTGTGATCATAGGCATCACGTCAAGATGGATGACATTTCGAAGTCACCTCGAAATGTGTACACACACTTTGATCTTAGCCATCACGCCAAGATGGATGACTTCTCGGAATCACCTCGGAAAGTGTATACAAATTCTCATCTTAGCCCATGATCCGAGATAGAAGACTTCTTAGAGTCACCTCGGAGAGTGTATACGCATTCCCATTTTAGCCATCAGGCTGAGATGAATAACTTCTCGGAGTTACCTCGCAATGTGTATACACTTTGATCGTAGCCATCAGGCTGAGATGAATGGCTTCTCGGAGTTACCTCGGAATGTGTATGCGCATCCTGATCATAGCCATCAGGCCGAGATGGATGACATTTCGACGTCACCTCGAAATGTGTACACACACTTTGATCGTAGCCCTCAGGCAAAGATTCATGACTTCTCGAAGTCACCTCGAAATGCGTATACAGTGTCTGATCATAGCCATCACGCCAAGATGGATGACATTTCGAAGTCACCTCGGAAAGTATATACACATTCGCATCTTAGCCCATGATCCGAGATAGAAGACTTCTCGGAATCACCTCGGAAAGTGTATACAAATTCTCATCTTAGCCCATGATCCGAGACAGAAGACTTCTTGGAGTCACCTCGGAAAGTGTATATGCATTCCCATTTTAGCCATCAGGCCGAGATGAATGGCTTCTCGGAGTTACCTCGGAATGTGCATACACTTTGATCGTAGCCATCAGGCTGAGATGGTTGACTTCTCGGAGTCACCTCGGAATGTGTATACACACTTCGATCTTAGCCCTCAGGCCGAGATCCATGACTTCTTGGAGTCACCTCGGAATGCGTATACAGTGTGTGATCATAGGCATCACGTCAAGATGGATGACATTTCGAAGTCACCTCGGAATGTGTATACACACTTCGATCTTAGCCATCAGGCCGAGATGGAGGACGTCTCGGAGTCACCTCGGAACGTGTATACACAGCTTGACATTAGCCATCCTGCCGAAATGGATGACGTCTCGGAGTCACATCGGAAAGTGTATACACATTCTATTCTTACCCCACAATCCGAGATAGAAGACTTCTTGGAGTCACCTCGGAAAGTGTATACGCATTCCCATTTTAGCCATCAGGCCGAGATGAATGGCTTCTCGGAGTTACCTCGGAATGTGCATACACTTTGATCGTAGCCATCAGGCTGAGATGGTTGACTTCTCGGAGTTACCTCGGAATGTGCATACACTTTGATCGTAGCCATCAGGCTGAGATGGTTGACTTCTCGGAGTCACCTTTGAATGTGTATACACACTTCGATCTTAGCCATCAGGCCGAGATCCATGACTTCTCGAAGTCACCTCGAAATGCGTTTACAGTGTCTGATCATAGCCATCACGCCAAGATGGATGACATTTCGAAGTCACCTCGGAAAGTGTACACACATTCTCATCTTAGCCCATGATCCGAGACAGAAGACTTCTTGGAGTCACCTCGGAAAGTGTATATGCATTCCCATTTTAGCCATCAGGCTGAGATGAATGACTTCTCGGAGTTACCTCGGAATGTGTATACACTTTGATCGTAGCCATCAGGCTGAGAATTATGATTTCTCGAGGTCACCTCGAAATGCGTATACACACTTTGATCTTAGCCCTCAGGCCGAGATCCATGACTTCTTGGAGTCACCTCGGAATGCGTATACAGTGTGTGATCATAGGCATCACGTCAAGATGGATGACTTCTCGGAGTCACCTCGGAAAGCGTATGCACAGTTCGATCTTAGCCATCAGGCCGAGATGGATGACGTCTCGGAGTCACATCGGAAAGTGTATACACATTCCAATCCTACCCGACAATCCGAGATAGAAGACTTCTTAGAGTCACCTCGGAGAGTGTATACGCATTCCCATTTTAGCCATCAGGCCGAGATGAATGACTTCTCGGAGTTACCTCGGAATGTGTATACACTTTGATCGTAGCCATCAGGCTGAGATGGATGCCTTCTCGGAGTCACCTCGGAACGTGTATACACAGCTTGATATTAGCCATCCTGCCGAGATGGATGACGTCTCGGAGTCACATCGGAAAGTGCATACACATTCTATTCTTACCCCACAATCCGAGATAGAAGACTTCTTGGGGTCACCTCGGAAAGTGTATACGCATTCCCATTTTAGCCATCAGGCCGAGATGAATGGCTTCTCGGAGTTACCTCGGAATGTGCATACACTTTGATCGTAGCCATCAGGCCGAGCTGGATGACTTCTCGGAGTCACCCCGGAATGCGTATACACATTCTGATCTTAGCCCTCAGGCCGAGATGCATGACTTCTAGGAGTCACCTCGGAATACGTATACACTCTCCGATCATAGCCATCAGGCCGAGATCGATGACATTTCGAAGTCACCTCGAAATGTGTACACACACTTCGATCTTAGCCATCAGGCCGAGATGGATGACGTCTCGGAGTCACCTCGGAAAGTGTATACACACTCTAATCTTACCCCACAATCAGAGATAGAAGACTTCTTGGAGTCACCTCGGAAAGTGTATACGCATTCCCAATTTGGCCATCAGGCCGAGATGAATGGCTTCTCGGAGTTACCTCGGAATGTGTATGCGCATCCTGATCATAGCCATCAGGCCGAGATGGATGACATTTCGAAGTCACCTCGAAATGTGTACACACACTTTGATCGTAGCCATCAGGCTGAGATGGTTGACTTCTCGGAGTCACCTCGGAACGTGTATACACAGCTTGATATTAGCCATCCTGCCGAGATGGATGACGTCTCGGAGTCACATCGGAAAGTGTATACACATTCTATTCTTACCCCACAATCCGAGATAGAAGACTTCTTGGAGTCACCTCGGAGAGTGTATACGCATTCCCATTTTAGCCATCAGGCCGAGATGAATGGCTTCTCGGAGTTACCTCGGAATGTGCATACACTTTGATCGTAGCCATCAGGCCGAGCTGGATGACTCCTCGGAGTCACCCCGGAATGCGTATACACATTCTGATCTTAGCCCTCAGGCCGAGATGCATGACTTCTAGGAGTCACCTCGGAATACGTATACACTCTCCGATCATAGCCATCAGGCCGAGATCGATGACATTTCGAAGTCACCTCGAAATGTGTACACACACTTCGATCTTAGCCATCAGGCCGAGATGGATGACGTCTCGGAGTCACCTCGGAAAGTGTACACACACTTCGATCTTAGCCATCAGGCCGAGATGAATGGCTTCTCGGAGTTACCTCGGAATGTGTATGCGCATCCTGATCATAGCCATCAGGCCGAGATGGATGACATTTCGGAGTCACCTCGGAACGTGTATACACAGCTTGACATTGGCCATCCTGCCGAAATGGATGACGTCTCGGAGTCACATCGGAAAGTGTATACACATTCTATTCTTACCCCACAGTCCGAGATAGAAGACTTCTTGGAGTCACCTCGGAAAGTGTATACGCATTCCCATTTTAGCCATCAGGCCGAGACGAATGGCTTCTCGGAGTTACCTCGGAATGTGCATACACTTTGATCGTAGCCATCAGGCTGAGATGGTAGACTTCTCGGAGTCACCTCGGAATGTGTATACACACTTCGATCTTAGCCATCAGGCCGAGATCCATGACTTCTCGAAGTCACCTCGAAATGCGTATACAGTGTCTGATCATAGCCATCACGCCAAGATGGATGACATTTCGAAGTCACCTCGGAAAGTGTACACACATTCTCATCTTAGCCCATGATCCGAGACAGAAGACTTCTTGGAGTCACCTCGGAAAGTGTATATGCATTCCCATTCTAGCCATCAGGCTGAGATGAATGACTTCTCGGAGTTACCTCGGAATGTGTATACACTTTGATCGTAGCCATCAGGCTGAGAATTATGATTTCTCGAGGTCACCTCGAAATGCGTATACACACTTTGATCTTAGCCCTCAGGCCGAGATCCATGACTTCTTGGAGTCACCTCGGAATGCGTATACAGTGTGTGATCATAGGCATCACGTCAAGATGGATGACATTTCGAAGTCACCTCGAAATGTGTACACACACTTTGATCTTAGCCATCACGCCAAGATGGATGACTTCTCGGAATCACCTCGGAAAGTGTATACAAATTCTCATCTTAGCCCATGATCCGAGATAGAAGACTTCTTAGAGTCACCTCGGTGAGTGTATACGCATTCCCATTTTAGCCATCAGGCTGAGATGAATGACTTCTCGGAGTTACCTCGCAATGTGTATACACTTTGATCGTAGCCATCAGGCTGAGATGCATGACTTCTCGGAGTCACATCGGAAAGTGTATACACATTCTAATCTTACCCCACAATCAGAGATAGAAGACTTCTTGGAGTCACCTCGGAAAGTGTATACGCATTCCCAATTTGGCCATCAGGCCGAGATGAATGGCTTCTCGGAGTTACCTCGGAATGTGTATGCGCATCCTGATCATAGCCATCAGGCCGAGATGGATGACATTTCGGAGTCACCTCGGAACGTGTATACACAGCTTGACATTAGCCATCCTGCCGAAATGGATGACGTCTCGGAGTCACATCGGAAAGTGTATACACATTCTATTCTTACCCCACAGTCCGAGATAGAAGACTTCTTGGAGTCACCTCGGAAAGTGTATACGCATTCCCATTTTAGCCATCAGGCCGAGATGAATGGCTTCTCGGAGTTACCTCGGAATGTGCATACACTTTGATCGTAGCCATCAGGCTGAGATGGTTGACTTCTCGGAGTCACCTCGGAATGTGTATACACACTTCGATCTTAGCCATCAGGCCGAGATCCATGACTTCTCGAAGTCACCTCGAAATGCGTATACAGTGTCTGATCATAGCCATCACGCCAAGATGGATGACATTTCGAAGTCACCTCGGAAAGTGTACACACATTCTCATCTTAGCCCATGATCCGAGACAGAAGACTTCTTGGAGTCACCTCGGAAAGTGTATATGCATTCCCATTCTAGCCATCAGGCTGAGATGAATGACTTCTCGGAGTTACCTCGGAATGTGTATACACTTTGATCGTAGCCATCAGGCTGAGAATTATGATTTCTCGAGGTCACCTCGAAATGCGTATACACACTTTGATCTTAGCCCTCAGGCCGAGATCCATGACTTCTTGGAGTCACCTCGGAATGCGTATACAGTGTGTGATCATAGGCATCACGTCAAGATGGATGACATTTCGAAGTCACCTCGAAATGTGTACACACACTTTGATCTTAGCCATCACGCCAAGATGGATGACTTCTCGGAATCACCTCGGAAAGTGTATACAAATTCTCATCTTAGCCCATGATCCGAGATAGAAGACTTCTTAGAGTCACCTCGGTGAGTGTATACGCATTCCCATTTTAGCCATCAGGCTGAGATGAATGACTTCTCGGAGTTACCTCGCAATGTGTATACACTTTGATCGTAGCCATCAGGCTGAGATGCATGACTTCTCGGAGTCACCTCGGAACGTGTATACACAGCTTGACATTAGCCATCCTGCCGAGATGGATGACGTCTCGGAGTCACATCGGAAAGTGTATACACATTCTAATCTTACCCCACAATCAGAGATAGAAGACTTCTTGGAGTCACCTCGGAAAGTGTATACGCATTCCCAATTTGGCCATCAGGCCGAGATGAATGGCTTCTCGGAGTTACCTCGGAATGTGTATGCGCATCCTGATCATAGCCATCAGGCCGAGATGGATGACATTTCGGAGTCACCTCGGAACGTGTATACACAGCTTGACATTAGCCATCCTGCCGAAATGGATGACGTCTCGGAGTCACATCGGAAAGTGTATACACATTCTATTCTTACCCCACAGTCCGAGATAGAAGACTTCTTGGAGTCACCTCGGAAAGTGTATACGCATTCCCATTTTAGCCATCAGGCCGAGATGAATGGCTTCTCGGAGTTACCTCGGAATGTGCATACACTTTGATCGTAGCCATCAGGCTGAGATGGTTGACTTCTCGGAGTCACCTCGGAATGTGTATACACACTTCGATCTTAGCCATCAGGCCGAGATCCATGACTTCTCGAAGTCACCTCGAAATGCGTATACAGTGTCTGATCATAGCCATCACGCCAAGATGGATGACATTTCGAAGTCACCTCGGAAAGTGTACACACATTCTCATCTTAGCCCATGATCCGAGACAGAAGACTTCTTGGAGTCACCTCGGAAAGTGTATATGCATTCCCATTCTAGCCATCAGGCTGAGATGAATGACTTCTCGGAGTTACCTCGGAACGTGTATACACAGCTTGACATTAGCCATCCTGCCGAGATGGATGACGTCTCGGAGTCACATCGGAAAGTGTATACACATTCTAATCTTACCCCACAATCCGAGATAGAAGACTTCTTGGAGTCACCTCGGAGAGTGTATACGCATTCCCATTTTAGCCATCAGGCCGAGATGAATGGCTTCTCGGAGTTACCTCGGAATGTGCATACACTTTGATCGTAGCCATCAGGCCGAGCTGGATGACTTCTCGGAGTCACCCCGGAATGCGTATACACATTCTGATCTTAGCCCTCAGGCCGAGATGCATGACTTCTAGGAGTCACCTCGGAATACGTATACACTCTCCGATCATAGCCATCAGGCCGAGATCGATGACATTTCGAAGTCACCTCGAAATGTGTACACACACTTCGATCTTAGCCATCAGGCCGAGATGGATGACGTCTCGGAGTCACCTCGGAAAGTGTATACACACTCTAATCTTACCCCACAATCAGAGATAGAAGACTTCTTGGAGTCACCTCGGAAAGTGTATACGCATTCCCAATTTGGCCATCAGGCCGAGATGAATGGCTTCTCGGAGTTACCTCGGAATGTGTATGCGCATCCTGATCATAGCCATCAGGCCGAGATGGATGACATTTCGAAGTCACCTCGAAATGTGTACACACACTTTGATCGTAGCCATCAGGCTGAGATGGTTGACTTCTCGGAGTCACCTCGGAACGTGTATACACAGCTTGATATTAGCCATCCTGCCGAGATGGATGACGTCTCGGAGTCACATCGGAAAGTGTATACACATTCTATTCTTACCCCACAATCCGAGATAGAAGACTTCTTGGAGTCACCTCGGAGAGTGTATACGCATTCCCATTTTAGCCATCAGGCCGAGATGAATGGCTTCTCGGAGTTACCTCGGAATGTGCATACACTTTGATCGTAGCCATCAGGCCGAGCTGGATGACTCCTCGGAGTCACCCCGGAATGCGTATACACATTCTGATCTTAGCCCTCAGGCCGAGATGCATGACTTCTAGGAGTCACCTCGGAATACGTATACACTCTCCGATCATAGCCATCAGGCCGAGATCGATGACATTTCGAAGTCACCTCGAAATGTGTACACACACTTCGATCTTAGCCATCAGGCCGAGATGGATGACGTCTCGGAGTCACCTCGGAAAGTGTACACACACTTCGATCTTAGCCATCAGGCCGAGATGAATGGCTTCTCGGAGTTACCTCGGAATGTGTATGCGCATCCTGATCATAGCCATCAGGCCGAGATGGATGACATTTCGGAGTCACCTCGGAACGTGTATACACAGCTTGACATTGGCCATCCTGCCGAAATGGATGACGTCTCGGAGTCACATCGGAAAGTGTATACACATTCTATTCTTACCCCACAGTCCGAGATAGAAGACTTCTTGGAGTCACCTCGGAAAGTGTATACGCATTCCCATTTTAGCCATCAGGCCGAGACGAATGGCTTCTCGGAGTTACCTCGGAATGTGCATACACTTTGATCGTAGCCATCAGGCTGAGATGGTAGACTTCTCGGAGTCACCTCGGAATGTGTATACACACTTCGATCTTAGCCATCAGGCCGAGATCCATGACTTCTCGAAGTCACCTCGAAATGCGTATACAGTGTCTGATCATAGCCATCACGCCAAGATGGATGACATTTCGAAGTCACCTCGGAAAGTGTACACACATTCTCATCTTAGCCCATGATCCGAGACAGAAGACTTCTTGGAGTCACCTCGGAAAGTGTATATGCATTCCCATTCTAGCCATCAGGCTGAGATGAATGACTTCTCGGAGTTACCTCGGAATGTGTATACACTTTGATCGTAGCCATCAGGCTGAGAATTATGATTTCTCGAGGTCACCTCGAAATGCGTATACACACTTTGATCTTAGCCCTCAGGCCGAGATCCATGACTTCTTGGAGTCACCTCGGAATGCGTATACAGTGTGTGATCATAGGCATCACGTCAAGATGGATGACATTTCGAAGTCACCTCGAAATGTGTACACACACTTTGATCTTAGCCATCACGCCAAGATGGATGACTTCTCGGAATCACCTCGGAAAGTGTATACAAATTCTCATCTTAGCCCATGATCCGAGATAGAAGACTTCTTAGAGTCACCTCGGTGAGTGTATACGCATTCCCATTTTAGCCATCAGGCTGAGATGAATGACTTCTCGGAGTTACCTCGCAATGTGTATACACTTTGATCGTAGCCATCAGGCTGAGATGCATGACTTCTCGGAGTCACCTCGGAACGTGTATACACAGCTTGACATTAGCCATCCTGCCGAGATGGATGACGTCTCGGAGTCACATCGGAAAGTGTATACACGTTCTATTCTTACCCCACAATCCGAGATAGAAGACTTCTTGGGGTCACCTCGGAAAGTGTATACGCATTCCCATTTTAGCCATCAGGCCGAGATGAATGGCTTCTCGGAGTTACCTCGGAATGTGCATACACTTTGATCGTAGCCATCAGGCCGAGATGAATGACTTCTCGGAGTTACCTCGGAATGTGTATACACTTTGATCGTAGCCATCAGGCTGAGATGGATGACTTCTCGGAGTCACCTCGGAAAGTGTATACGCATTCCCATTTTAGCCGTCAGGCCGAGATGAATGGCTTCTCGGAGTTACCTCGGAATGTGTATGCGCATCCTGATCGTAGCCATCAGGCCGAGCTGGATGACTTCTCGGAGTTACCCCGGAATGCGTATACACATTCTGATCTTAGCCCTCACTCCGAGATGCATGACTTCTTGGAGTCACCTCGGAATACGTATACACTCTCCGATCATAGCCATCAGGCCGAGATCGATGACATTTCGAAGTCACCTCGAAATGTGTACACACACTTTGATCGTAGCCATCAGGCTGAGATGGATGACTTCTCGGTTTCACCTCGGAATGTGTATATACACTTCGATCTTAGCCATCAGGCCGAGATGGATGACATCTCGAAGTCACCTCGAAGTGCGTATACACACTTCGATCTTAGCCATCAGGCCGAGATGGATGACGTCTCGGAGTCACCTCGGAAAGTGTATACACATTCTAATCTTACCCCACAATCAGAGATAGAAGACTTCTTGGAGTCACCTCGGAAAGTGTATACGCATTCCCAATTTGGCCATCAGGCCAAGATGAATGGCTTCTCGGAGTTACCTCGGAATGTGTATGCGCATCCTGATCATAGCCATCAGGCCGAGATGGATGACATTTCGGAGTCACCTCGGAACGTGTATACACAGCTTGACATTAGCCATCCTGCCGAAATGGATGACGTCTCGGAGTCACATCGGAAAGTGTATACACATTCTATTCTTACCCCACAGTCCGAGATAGAAGACTTCTTGGAGTCACCTCGGAAAGTGTATACGCATTCCCATTTTAGCCATCAGGCCGAGATGAATGGCTTCTCGGAGTTACCTCGGAATGTGCATACACTTTGATCGTAGCCATCAGGCTGAGATGGTTGACTTCTCGGAGTCACCTCGGAATGTGTATACACACTTCGATCTTAGCCATCAGGCCGAGATCCATGACTTCTCGAAGTCACCTCGAAATGCGTATACAGTGTCTGATCATAGCCATCACGCCAAGATGGATGACATTTCGAAGTCACCTCGGAAAGTGTACACACATTCTCATCTTAGCCCATGATCCGAGACAGAAGACTTCTTGGAGTCACCTCGGAAAGTGTATATGCATTCCCATTCTAGCCATCAGGCTGAGATGAATGACTTCTCGGAGTTACCTCGGAATGTGTATACACTTTGATCGTAGCCATCAGGCTGAGAATTATGATTTCTCGAGGTCACCTCGAAATGCGTATACACACTTTGATCTTAGCCCTCAGGCCGAGATCCATGACTTCTTGGAGTCACCTCGGAATGCGTATACAGTGTGTGATCATAGGCATCACGTCAAGATGGATGACATTTCGAAGTCACCTCGAAATGTGTACACACACTTTGATCTTAGCCATCACGCCAAGATGGATGACTTCTCGGAATCACCTCGGAAAGTGTATACAAATTCTCATCTTAGCCCATGATCCGAGATAGAAGACTTCTTAGAGTCACCTCGGTGAGTGTATACGCATTCCCATTTTAGCCATCAGGCTGAGATGAATGACTTCTCGGAGTTACCTCGCAATGTGTATACACTTTGATCGTAGCCATCAGGCTGAGATGCATGACTTCTCGGAGTCACCTCGGAACGTGTATACACAGCTTGACATTAGCCATCCTGCCGAGATGGATGACGTCTCGGAGTCACATCGGAAAGTGTATACACATTCTAATCTTACCCCACAATCAGAGATAGAAGACTTCTTGGAGTCACCTCGGAAAGTGTATACGCATTCCCAATTTGGCCATCAGGCCGAGATGAATGGCTTCTCGGAGTTACCTCGGAATGTGTATGCGCATCCTGATCATAGCCATCAGGCCGAGATGGATGACATTTCGGAGTCACCTCGGAACGTGTATACACAGCTTGACATTAGCCATCCTGCCGAAATGGATGACGTCTCGGAGTCACATCGGAAAGTGTATACACATTCTATTCTTACCCCACAGTCCGAGATAGAAGACTTCTTGGAGTCACCTCGGAAAGTGTATACGCATTCCCATTTTAGCCATCAGGCCGAGATGAATGGCTTCTCGGAGTTACCTCGGAATGTGCATACACTTTGATCGTAGCCATCAGGCTGAGATGGTTGACTTCTCGGAGTCACCTCGGAATGTGTATACACACTTCGATCTTAGCCATCAGGCCGAGATCCATGACTTCTCGAAGTCACCTCGAAATGCGTATACAGTGTCTGATCATAGCCATCACGCCAAGATGGATGACATTTCGAAGTCACCTCGGAAAGTGTACACACATTCTCATCTTAGCCCATGATCCGAGACAGAAGACTTCTTGGAGTCACCTCGGAAAGTGTATATGCATTCCCATTCTAGCCATCAGGCTGAGATGAATGACTTCTCGGAGTTACCTCGGAACGTGTATACACAGCTTGACATTAGCCATCCTGCCGAGATGGATGACGTCTCGGAGTCACATCGGAAAGTGTATACACATTCTAATCTTACCCCACAATCCGAGATAGAAGACTTCTTGGAGTCACCTCGGAGAGTGTATACGCATTCCCATTTTAGCCATCAGGCCGAGATGAATGGCTTCTCGGAGTTACCTCGGAATGTGCATACACTTTGATCGTAGCCATCAGGCCGAGCTGGATGACTTCTCGGAGTCACCCCGGAATGCGTATACACATTCTGATCTTAGCCCTCAGGCCGAGATGCATGACTTCTAGGAGTCACCTCGGAATACGTATACACTCTCCGATCATAGCCATCAGGCCGAGATCGATGACATTTCGAAGTCACCTCGAAATGTGTACACACACTTCGATCTTAGCCATCAGGCCGAGATGGATGACGTCTCGGAGTCACCTCGGAAAGTGTATACACACTCTAATCTTACCCCACAATCAGAGATAGAAGACTTCTTGGAGTCACCTCGGAAAGTGTATACGCATTCCCAATTTGGCCATCAGGCCGAGATGAATGGCTTCTCGGAGTTACCTCGGAATGTGTATGCGCATCCTGATCATAGCCATCAGGCCGAGATGGATGACATTTCGAAGTCACCTCGAAATGTGTACACACACTTTGATCGTAGCCATCAGGCTGAGATGGTTGACTTCTCGGAGTCACCTCGGAATGTGTATACACACTTCGATCTTAGCCATCAGGCCGAGATCCATGACTTCTCGAAGTCACCTCGAAATGCGTATACAGTGTCTGATCATAGCCATCACGCCAAGATGGATGACATTTCGAAGTCACCTCGGAAAGTGTACACACATTCTCATCTTAGCCCATGATCCGAGACAGAAGACTTCTTGGAGTCACCTCGGAAAGTGTATATGCATTCCCATTCTAGCCATCAGGCTGAGATGAATGACTTCTCGGAGTTACCTCGGAATGTGTATACACTTTGATCGTAGCCATCAGGCTGAGAATTATGATTTCTCGAGGTCACCTCGAAATGCGTATACACACTTTGATCTTAGCCCTCAGGCCGAGATCCATGACTTCTTGGAGTCACCTCGGAATGCGTATACAGTGTGTGATCATAGGCATCACGTCAAGATGGATGACATTTCGAAGTCACCTCGAAATGTGTACACACACTTTGATCTTAGCCATCACGCCAAGATGGATGACTTCTCGGAATCACCTCGGAAAGTGTATACAAATTCTCATCTTAGCCCATGATCCGAGATAGAAGACTTCTTAGAGTCACCTCGGTGAGTGTATACGCATTCCCATTTTAGCCATCAGGCTGAGATGAATGACTTCTCGGAGTTACCTCGCAATGTGTATACACTTTGATCGTAGCCATCAGGCTGAGATGCATGACTTCTCGGAGTCACCTCGGAACGTGTATACACAGCTTGACATTAGCCATCCTGCCGAGATGGATGACGTCTCGGAGTCACATCGGAAAGTGTATACACATTCTAATCTTACCCCACAATCAGAGATAGAAGACTTCTTGGAGTCACCTCGGAAAGTGTATACGCATTCCCAATTTGGCCATCAGGCCGAGATGAATGGCTTCTCGGAGTTACCTCGGAATGTGTATGCGCATCCTGATCATAGCCATCAGGCCGAGATGGATGACATTTCGGAGTCACCTCGGAACGTGTATACACAGCTTGACATTAGCCATCCTGCCGAAATGGATGACGTCTCGGAGTCACATCGGAAAGTGTATACACATTCTATTCTTACCCCACAGTCCGAGATAGAAGACTTCTTGGAGTCACCTCGGAAAGTGTATACGCATTCCCATTTTAGCCATCAGGCCGAGATGAATGGCTTCTCGGAGTTACCTCGGAATGTGCATACACTTTGATCGTAGCCATCAGGCTGAGATGGTTGACTTCTCGGAGTCACCTCGGAATGTGTATACACACTTCGATCTTAGCCATCAGGCCGAGATCCATGACTTCTCGAAGTCACCTCGAAATGCGTATACAGTGTCTGATCATAGCCATCACGCCAAGATGGATGACATTTCGAAGTCACCTCGGAAAGTGTACACACATTCTCATCTTAGCCCATGATCCGAGACAGAAGACTTCTTGGAGTCACCTCGGAAAGTGTATATGCATTCCCATTCTAGCCATCAGGCTGAGATGAATGACTTCTCGGAGTTACCTCGGAATGTGTATACACTTTGATCGTAGCCATCAGGCTGAGAATTATGATTTCTCGAGGTCACCTCGAAATGCGTATACACACTTTGATCTTAGCCCTCAGGCCGAGATCCATGACTTCTTGGAGTCACCTCGGAATGCGTATACAGTGTGTGATCATAGGCATCACGTCAAGATGGATGACATTTCGAAGTCACCTCGAAATGTGTACACACACTTTGATCTTAGCCATCACGCCAAGATGGATGACTTCTCGGAATCACCTCGGAAAGTGTATACAAATTCTCATCTTAGCCCATGATCCGAGATAGAAGACTTCTTAGAGTCACCTCGGTGAGTGTATACGCATTCCCATTTTAGCCATCAGGCTGAGATGAATGACTTCTCGGAGTTACCTCGCAATGTGTATACACTTTGATCGTAGCCATCAGGCTGAGATGCATGACTTCTCGGAGTCACCTCGGAACGTGTATACACAGCTTGACATTAGCCATCCTGCCGAGATGGATGACGTCTCGGAGTCACATCGGAAAGTGTATACACATTCTAATCTTACCCCACAATCAGAGATAGAAGACTTCTTGGAGTCACCTCGGAAAGTGTATACGCATTCCCAATTTGGCCATCAGGCCGAGATGAATGGCTTCTCGGAGTTACCTCGGAATGTGTATGCGCATCCTGATCATAGCCATCAGGCCGAGATGGATGACATTTCGGAGTCACCTCGGAACGTGTATACACAGCTTGACATTAGCCATCCTGCCGAAATGGATGACGTCTCGGAGTCACATCGGAAAGTGTATACACATTCTATTCTTACCCCACAGTCCGAGATAGAAGACTTCTTGGAGTCACCTCGGAAAGTGTATACGCATTCCCATTTTAGCCATCAGGCCGAGATGAATGGCTTCTCGGAGTTACCTCGGAATGTGCATACACTTTGATCGTAGCCATCAGGCTGAGATGGTTGACTTCTCGGAGTCACCTCGGAATGTGTATACACACTTCGATCTTAGCCATCAGGCCGAGATCCATGACTTCTCGAAGTCACCTCGAAATGCGTATACAGTGTCTGATCATAGCCATCACGCCAAGATGGATGACATTTCGAAGTCACCTCGGAAAGTGTACACACATTCTCATCTTAGCCCATGATCCGAGACAGAAGACTTCTTGGAGTCACCTCGGAAAGTGTATATGCATTCCCATTCTAGCCATCAGGCTGAGATGAATGACTTCTCGGAGTTACCTCGGAACGTGTATACACAGCTTGACATTAGCCATCCTGCCGAGATGGATGACGTCTCGGAGTCACATCGGAAAGTGTATACACATTCTAATCTTACCCCACAATCCGAGATAGAAGACTTCTTGGAGTCACCTCGGAGAGTGTATACGCATTCCCATTTTAGCCATCAGGCCGAGATGAATGGCTTCTCGGAGTTACCTCGGAATGTGCATACACTTTGATCGTAGCCATCAGGCCGAGCTGGATGACTTCTCGGAGTCACCCCGGAATGCGTATACACATTCTGATCTTAGCCCTCAGGCCGAGATGCATGACTTCTAGGAGTCACCTCGGAATACGTATACACTCTCCGATCATAGCCATCAGGCCGAGATCGATGACATTTCGAAGTCACCTCGAAATGTGTACACACACTTCGATCTTAGCCATCAGGCCGAGATGGATGACGTCTCGGAGTCACCTCGGAAAGTGTATACACACTCTAATCTTACCCCACAATCAGAGATAGAAGACTTCTTGGAGTCACCTCGGAAAGTGTATACGCATTCCCAATTTGGCCATCAGGCCGAGATGAATGGCTTCTCGGAGTTACCTCGGAATGTGTATGCGCATCCTGATCATAGCCATCAGGCCGAGATGGATGACATTTCGAAGTCACCTCGAAATGTGTACACACACTTTGATCGTAGCCATCAGGCTGAGATGGTTGACTTCTCGGAGTCACCTCGGAACGTGTATACACAGCTTGATATTAGCCATCCTGCCGAGATGGATGACGTCTCGGAGTCACATCGGAAAGTGTATACACATTCTATTCTTACCCCACAATCCGAGATAGAAGACTTCTTGGAGTCACCTCGGAGAGTGTATACGCATTCCCATTTTAGCCATCAGGCCGAGATGAATGGCTTCTCGGAGTTACCTCGGAATGTGCATACACTTTGATCGTAGCCATCAGGCCGAGCTGGATGACTCCTCGGAGTCACCCCGGAATGCGTATACACATTCTGATCTTAGCCCTCAGGCCGAGATGCATGACTTCTAGGAGTCACCTCGGAATACGTATACACTCTCCGATCATAGCCATCAGGCCGAGATCGATGACATTTCGAAGTCACCTCGAAATGTGTACACACACTTCGATCTTAGCCATCAGGCCGAGATGGATGACGTCTCGGAGTCACCTCGGAAAGTGTACACACACTTCGATCTTAGCCATCAGGCCGAGATGAATGGCTTCTCGGAGTTACCTCGGAATGTGTATGCGCATCCTGATCATAGCCATCAGGCCGAGATGGATGACATTTCGGAGTCACCTCGGAACGTGTATACACAGCTTGACATTGGCCATCCTGCCGAAATGGATGACGTCTCGGAGTCACATCGGAAAGTGTATACACATTCTATTCTTACCCCACAGTCCGAGATAGAAGACTTCTTGGAGTCACCTCGGAAAGTGTATACGCATTCCCATTTTAGCCATCAGGCCGAGACGAATGGCTTCTCGGAGTTACCTCGGAATGTGCATACACTTTGATCGTAGCCATCAGGCTGAGATGGTAGACTTCTCGGAGTCACCTCGGAATGTGTATACACACTTCGATCTTAGCCATCAGGCCGAGATCCATGACTTCTCGAAGTCACCTCGAAATGCGTATACAGTGTCTGATCATAGCCATCACGCCAAGATGGATGACATTTCGAAGTCACCTCGGAAAGTGTACACACATTCTCATCTTAGCCCATGATCCGAGACAGAAGACTTCTTGGAGTCACCTCGGAAAGTGTATATGCATTCCCATTCTAGCCATCAGGCTGAGATGAATGACTTCTCGGAGTTACCTCGGAATGTGTATACACTTTGATCGTAGCCATCAGGCTGAGAATTATGATTTCTCGAGGTCACCTCGAAATGCGTATACACACTTTGATCTTAGCCCTCAGGCCGAGATCCATGACTTCTTGGAGTCACCTCGGAATGCGTATACAGTGTGTGATCATAGGCATCACGTCAAGATGGATGACATTTCGAAGTCACCTCGAAATGTGTACACACACTTTGATCTTAGCCATCACGCCAAGATGGATGACTTCTCGGAATCACCTCGGAAAGTGTATACAAATTCTCATCTTAGCCCATGATCCGAGATAGAAGACTTCTTAGAGTCACCTCGGTGAGTGTATACGCATTCCCATTTTAGCCATCAGGCTGAGATGAATGACTTCTCGGAGTTACCTCGCAATGTGTATACACTTTGATCGTAGCCATCAGGCTGAGATGCATGACTTCTCGGAGTCACCTCGGAACGTGTATACACAGCTTGACATTAGCCATCCTGCCGAGATGGATGACGTCTCGGAGTCACATCGGAAAGTGTATACACGTTCTATTCTTACCCCACAATCCGAGATAGAAGACTTCTTGGGGTCACCTCGGAAAGTGTATACGCATTCCCATTTTAGCCATCAGGCCGAGATGAATGGCTTCTCGGAGTTACCTCGGAATGTGCATACACTTTGATCGTAGCCATCAGGCCGAGATGAATGACTTCTCGGAGTTACCTCGGAATGTGTATACACTTTGATCGTAGCCATCAGGCTGAGATGGATGACTTCTCGGAGTCACCTCGGAAAGTGTATACGCATTCCCATTTTAGCCGTCAGGCCGAGATGAATGGCTTCTCGGAGTTACCTCGGAATGTGTATGCGCATCCTGATCGTAGCCATCAGGCCGAGCTGGATGACTTCTCGGAGTTACCCCGGAATGCGTATACACATTCTGATCTTAGCCCTCACTCCGAGATGCATGACTTCTTGGAGTCACCTCGGAATACGTATACACTCTCCGATCATAGCCATCAGGCCGAGATCGATGACATTTCGAAGTCACCTCGAAATGTGTACACACACTTTGATCGTAGCCATCAGGCTGAGATGGATGACTTCTCGGTTTCACCTCGGAATGTGTATATACACTTCGATCTTAGCCATCAGGCCGAGATGGATGACATCTCGAAGTCACCTCGAAGTGCGTATACACACTTCGATCTTAGCCATCAGGCCGAGATGGATGACGTCTCGGAGTCACCTCGGAAAGTGTATACACATTCTAATCTTACCCCACAATCAGAGATAGAAGACTTCTTGGAGTCACCTCGGAAAGTGTATACGCATTCCCAATTTGGCCATCAGGCCAAGATGAATGGCTTCTCGGAGTTACCTCGGAATGTGTATGCGCATCCTGATCATAGCCATCAGGCCGAGATGGATGACATTTCGGAGTCACCTCGGAACGTGTATACACAGCTTGACATTAGCCATCCTGCCGAAATGGATGACGTCTCGGAGTCACATCGGAAAGTGTATACACATTCTATTCTTACCCCACAGTCCGAGATAGAAGACTTCTTGGAGTCACCTCGGAAAGTGTATACGCATTCCCATTTTAGCCATCAGGCCGAGATGAATGGCTTCTCGGAGTTACCTCGGAATGTGCATACACTTTGATCGTAGCCATCAGGCTGAGATGGTTGACTTCTCGGAGTCACCTCGGAATGTGTATACACACTTCGATCTTAGCCATCAGGCCGAGATCCATGACTTCTCGAAGTCACCTCGAAATGCGTATACAGTGTCTGATCATAGCCATCACGCCAAGATGGATGACATTTCGAAGTCACCTCGGAAAGTGTACACACATTCTCATCTTAGCCCATGATCCGAGACAGAAGACTTCTTGGAGTCACCTCGGAAAGTGTATGCGCATCCTGATCGTAGCCATCAGGCCGAGATCGATGACATTTCGAAGTCACCTCGAAATGTGTACACACACTTTGATCGTACCCATCAGGCTGAGATGGATGACTTCTCGGTTTCACCTCGGAAAGTGTATACACACTTCGATCTTAGCCACCAGGCCGAGATGGATGACGTCTCGGAGTCACCTCGGAACGAGTATACACATTCTAATCTTACCCCACAATCCGAGATAGAAGACTTCTTAGAGTCACCTCGGAAAGTGTATATGCATTCCCATTTTAGCCATCAGGCCGAGATGGATGACATCTCGAAGTCACCTCGAAATGCGCATACACACTTTGATCTTAGCCCTCAGGCCGAGATCCATGACTTCTCGAAGTCACCTCGAAATGCGTATACAGAGTCTGATGATAGCCATCACGCCAAGATGGATGACATTTCAAAGTCACCTCGGAAAGTGTACACACATTCTCATCTTAGCCCATGATCCGAGACAGAAGACTTCTTGGAGTCACCTCGGAAAGTGTATATGCATTCCCATTTTAGCCATCAGGCTGAGATGAATGGCTTCTCGGAGTTACCTCGGTATGTGTATGCGCATCCTGATCATAGCCATCAGGCCGAGATGGATGACATTTCGAAGTCACCTCGAAATGTGTACACACACTTTGATCGTAGCCATCAGGCCGAGATGGATGACGTCTCGGAGTCACCTCGGAAAGTGTATACACATTCTAATCTTACCCCACAATCAGAGATAGAAGACTTCTTGGAGTCACCTCGGAAAGTGTATACGCATTCCCAATTTGGCCATCAGGCCGAGATGAATGGCTTCTCGGAGTTACCTCGGAATGTGTATGCGCATCCTGATCATAGCCATCAGGCCGAGATGGATGACATTTCGGAGTCACCTCGGAACGTGTATACACAGCTTGACATTAGCCATCCTGCCGAAATGGATGACGTCTCGGAGTCACATCGGAAAGTGTATACACATTCTATTCTTACCCCACAGTCCGAGATAGAAGACTTCTTGGAGTCACCTCGGAAAGTGTATACGCATTCCCATTTTAGCCATCAGGCCGAGATGAATGGCTTCTCGGAGTTACCTCGGAATGTGCATACACTTTGATCGTAGCCATCAGGCTGAGATGGTTGACTTCTCGGAGTCACCTCGGAATGTGTATACACACTTCGATCTTAGCCATCAGGCCGAGATCCATGACTTCTCGAAGTCACCTCGAAATGCGTATACAGTGTCTGATCATAGCCATCACGCCAAGATGGATGACATTTCGAAGTCACCTCGGAAAGTGTACACACATTCTCATCTTAGCCCATGATCCGAGACAGAAGACTTCTTGGAGTCACCTCGGAAAGTGTATATGCATTCCCATTCTAGCCATCAGGCTGAGATGAATGACTTCTCGGAGTTACCTCGGAATGTGTATACACTTTGATCGTAGCCATCAGGCTGAGAATTATGATTTCTCGAGGTCACCTCGAAATGCGTATACACACTTTGATCTTAGCCCTCAGGCCGAGATCCATGACTTCTTGGAGTCACCTCGGAATGCGTATACAGTGTGTGATCATAGGCATCACGTCAAGATGGATGACATTTCGAAGTCACCTCGAAATGTGTACACACACTTTGATCTTAGCCATCACGCCAAGATGGATGACTTCTCGGAATCACCTCGGAAAGTGTATACAAATTCTCATCTTAGCCCATGATCCGAGATAGAAGACTTCTTAGAGTCACCTCGGTGAGTGTATACGCATTCCCATTTTAGCCATCAGGCTGAGATGAATGACTTCTCGGAGTTACCTCGCAATGTGTATACACTTTGATCGTAGCCATCAGGCTGAGATGCATGACTTCTCGGAGTCACCTCGGAACGTGTATACACAGCTTGACATTAGCCATCCTGCCGAGATGGATGACGTCTCGGAGTCACATCGGAAAGTGTATACACATTCTAATCTTACCCCACAATCAGAGATAGAAGACTTCTTGGAGTCACCTCGGAAAGTGTATACGCATTCCCAATTTGGCCATCAGGCCGAGATGAATGGCTTCTCGGAGTTACCTCGGAATGTGTATGCGCATCCTGATCATAGCCATCAGGCCGAGATGGATGACATTTCGGAGTCACCTCGGAACGTGTATACACAGCTTGACATTAGCCATCCTGCCGAAATGGATGACGTCTCGGAGTCACATCGGAAAGTGTATACACATTCTATTCTTACCCCACAGTCCGAGATAGAAGACTTCTTGGAGTCACCTCGGAAAGTGTATACGCATTCCCATTTTAGCCATCAGGCCGAGATGAATGGCTTCTCGGAGTTACCTCGGAATGTGCATACACTTTGATCGTAGCCATCAGGCTGAGATGGTTGACTTCTCGGAGTCACCTCGGAATGTGTATACACACTTCGATCTTAGCCATCAGGCCGAGATCCATGACTTCTCGAAGTCACCTCGAAATGCGTATACAGTGTCTGATCATAGCCATCACGCCAAGATGGATGACATTTCGAAGTCACCTCGGAAAGTGTACACACATTCTCATCTTAGCCCATGATCCGAGACAGAAGACTTCTTGGAGTCACCTCGGAAAGTGTATATGCATTCCCATTCTAGCCATCAGGCTGAGATGAATGACTTCTCGGAGTTACCTCGGAATGTGTATACACTTTGATCGTAGCCATCAGGCTGAGAATTATGATTTCTCGAGGTCACCTCGAAATGCGTATACACACTTTGATCTTAGCCCTCAGGCCGAGATCCATGACTTCTTGGAGTCACCTCGGAATGCGTATACAGTGTGTGATCATAGGCATCACGTCAAGATGGATGACATTTCGAAGTCACCTCGAAATGTGTACACACACTTTGATCTTAGCCATCACGCCAAGATGGATGACTTCTCGGAATCACCTCGGAAAGTGTATACAAATTCTCATCTTAGCCCATGATCCGAGATAGAAGACTTCTTAGAGTCACCTCGGTGAGTGTATACGCATTCCCATTTTAGCCATCAGGCTGAGATGAATGACTTCTCGGAGTTACCTCGCAATGTGTATACACTTTGATCGTAGCCATCAGGCTGAGATGCATGACTTCTCGGAGTCACCTCGGAACGTGTATACACAGCTTGACATTAGCCATCCTGCCGAGATGGATGACGTCTCGGAGTCACATCGGAAAGTGTATACACGTTCTATTCTTACCCCACAATCCGAGATAGAAGACTTCTTGGGGTCACCTCGGAAAGTGTATACGCATTCCCATTTTAGCCATCAGGCCGAGATGAATGGCTTCTCGGAGTTACCTCGGAATGTGCATACACTTTGATCGTAGCCATCAGGCCGAGATGAATGACTTCTCGGAGTTACCTCGGAATGTGTATACACTTTGATCGTAGCCATCAGGCTGAGATGGATGACTTCTCGGAGTCACCTCGGAAAGTGTATACGCATTCCCATTTTAGCCGTCAGGCCGAGATGAATGGCTTCTCGGAGTTACCTCGGAATGTGTATGCGCATCCTGATCGTAGCCATCAGGCCGAGCTGGATGACTTCTCGGAGTCACCCCGGAATGCGTATACACATTCTGATCTTAGCCCTCAGGCCGAGATGCATGACTTCTTGGAGTCACCTCGGAATACGTATACACTCTCCGATCATAGCCATCAGGCCGAGATCGATGACATTTCGAAGTCACCTCGAAATGTGTACACACACTTTGATCGTAGCCATCAGGCTGAGATGGATGACTTCTCGGTTTCACCTCGGAATGTGTATATACACTTCGATCTTAGCCATCAGGCCGAGATGGATGACGTCTCGGAGTCACCTCGGAAAGTGTATACACATTTTAATCTTACCCCACAATCAGAGATAGAAGACTTCTTGGAGTCACCTCGGAAAGTGTACACGCATTCCCAATTTGGCCATCAGGCCGAGATGAATGGCTTCTCGGAGTTACCTCGGAATGTGTATGCGCATCCTGATCATGGCCATCAGGCCGAGATGGATGACATTTCGAAGTCACCTCGAAATGTGTATACACACTTCGATCTTAGCCATCAGGCCGAGATGGATGACATCTCGAAGTCACCTCGAAGTGCGTATACACACTTCGATCTTAGCCATCAGGCCGAGATGGATGACGTCTCGGAGTCACCTCGGAAAGTGTATACACATTCTAATCTTACCCCACAATCAGAGATAGAAGACTTCTTGGAGTCACCTCGGAAAGTGTATACGCATTCCCAATTTGGCCATCAGGCCAAGATGAATGGCTTCTCGGAGTTACCTCGGAATGTGTATGCGCATCCTGATCATAGCCATCAGGCCGAGATGGATGACGTTTCGGAGTCACCTCGGAACGTGTATACACAGCTTGACATTAGCCATCCTGCCGAAATGGATGACGTCTCGGAGTCACATCGGAAAGTGTATACACATTCTATTCTTACCCCACAGTCCGAGATAGAAGACTTCTTGGAGTCACCTCGGAAAGTGTATACGCATTCCCATTTTAGCCATCAGGCCGAGATGAATGGCTTCTCGGAGTTACCTCGGAATGTGCATACACTTTGATCGTAGCCATCAGGCTGAGATGGTTGACTTCTCGGAGTCACCTCGGAATGTGTATACACACTTCGATCTTAGCCATCAGGCCGAGATCCATGACTTCTCGAAGTCACCTCGAAATGCGTATACAGTGTCTGATCATAGCCATCACGCCAAGATGGATGACATTTCGAAGTCACCTCGGAAAGTGTACACACATTCTCATCTTAGCCCATGATCCGAGACAGAAGACTTCTTGGAGTCACCTCGGAAAGTGTATGCGCATCCTGATCGTAGCCATCAGGCCGAGATCGATGACATTTCGAAGTCACCTCGAAATGTGTACACACACTTTGATCGTACCCATCAGGCTGAGATGGATGACTTCTCGGTTTCACCTCGGAAAGTGTATACACACTTCGATCTTAGCCACCAGGCCGAGATGGATGACGTCTCGGAGTCACCTCGGAACGAGTATACACATTCTAATCTTACCCCACAATCCGAGATAGAAGACTTCTTAGAGTCACCTCGGAAAGTGTATATGCATTCCCATTTTAGCCATCAGGCCGAGATGGATGACATCTCGAAGTCACCTCGAAATGCGTATACACACTTTGATCTTAGCCCTCAGGCCGAGATCCATGACTTCTCGAAGTCACCTCGAAATGCGTATACAGAGTCTGATGATAGCCATCACGCCAAGATGGATGACATTTCAAAGTCACCTCGGAAAGTGTACACACATTCTCATCTTAGCCCATGATCCGAGACAGAAGACTTCTTGGAGTCACCTCGGAAAGTGTATATGCATTCCCATTTTAGCCATCAGGCTGAGATGAATGGCTTCTCGGAGTTACCTCGGTATGTGTATGCGCATCCTGATCATAGCCATCAGGCCGAGATGGATGACATTTCGAAGTCACCTCGAAATGTGTACACACACTTTGATCGTAGCCATCAGGCCGAGATGGATGACGTCTCGGAGTCACCTCGGAAAGTGTATACACATTCTAATCTTACCCCACAATCAGAGATAGAAGACTTCTTGGAGTCACCTCGGAAAGTGTATACGCATTCCCAATTTGGCCATCAGGCCGAGATGAATGGCTTCTCGGAGTTACCTCGGAATGTGTATGCGCATCCTGATCATAGCCATCAGGCCGAGATGGATGACATTTCGGAGTCACCTCGGAACGTGTATACACAGCTTGACATTAGCCATCCTGCCGAAATGGATGACGTCTCGGAGTCACATCGGAAAGTGTATACACATTCTATTCTTACCCCACAGTCCGAGATAGAAGACTTCTTGGAGTCACCTCGGAAAGTGTATACGCATTCCCATTTTAGCCATCAGGCCGAGATGAATGGCTTCTCGGAGTTACCTCGGAATGTTCATACACTTTGATCGTAGCCATCAGGCTGAGATGGTTGACTTCTCGGAGTCACCTCGGAATGTGTATACACACTTCGATCTTAGCCATCAGGCCGAGATCCATGACTTCTCGAAGTCACCTCGAAATGCGTATACAGTGTCTGATCATAGCCATCACGCCAAGATGGATGACATTTCGAAGTCACCTCGGAAAGTGTACACACATTCTCATCTTAGCCCATGATCCGAGACAGAAGACTTCTTGGAGTCACCTCGGAAAGTGTATATGCATTCCCATTCTAGCCATCAGGCTGAGATGAATGACTTCTCGGAGTTACCTCGGAATGTGTATACACTTTGATCGTAGCCATCAGGCTGAGAATTATGATTTCTCGAGGTCACCTCGAAATGCGTATACACACTTTGATCTTAGCCCTCAGGCCGAGATCCATGACTTCTTGGAGTCACCTCGGAATGCGTATACAGTGTGTGATCATAGGCATCACGTCAAGATGGATGACATTTCGAAGTCACCTCGAAATGTGTACACACACTTTGATCTTAGCCATCACGCCAAGATGGATGACTTCTCGGAATCACCTCGGAAAGTGTATACAAATTCTCATCTTAGCCCATGATCCGAGATAGAAGACTTCTTAGAGTCACCTCGGTGAGTGTATACGCATTCCCATTTTAGCCATCAGGCTGAGATGAATGACTTCTCGGAGTTACCTCGCAATGTGTATACACTTTGATCGTAGCCATCAGGCTGAGATGCATGACTTCTCGGAGTCACCTCGGAACGTGTATACACAGCTTGACATTAGCCATCCTGCCGAGATGGATGACGTCTCGGAGTCACATCGGAAAGTGTATACACGTTCTATTCTTACCCCACAATCCGAGATAGAAGACTTCTTGGGGTCACCTCGGAAAGTGTATACGCATTCCCATTTTAGCCATCAGGCCGAGATGAATGGCTTCTCGGAGTTACCTCGGAATGTGCATACACTTTGATCGTAGCCATCAGGCCGAGATGAATGACTTCTCGGAGTTACCTCGGAATGTGTATACACTTTGATCGTAGCCATCAGGCTGAGATGGATGACTTCTCGGAGTCACCTCGGAAAGTGTATACGCATTCCCATTTTAGCCGTCAGGCCGAGATGAATGGCTTCTCGGAGTTACCTCGGAATGTGTATGCGCATCCTGATCGTAGCCATCAGGCCGAGCTGGATGACTTCTCGGAGTTACCCCGGAATGCGTATACACATTCTGATCTTAGCCCTCACTCCGAGATGCATGACTTCTTGGAGTCACCTCGGAATACGTATACACTCTCCGATCATAGCCATCAGGCCGAGATCGATGACATTTCGAAGTCACCTCGAAATGTGTACACACACTTTGATCGTAGCCATCAGGCTGAGATGGATGACTTCTCGGTTTCACCTCGGAATGTGTATATACACTTCGATCTTAGCCATCAGGCCGAGATGGATGACATCTCGAAGTCACCTCGAAGTGCGTATACACACTTCGATCTTAGCCATCAGGCCGAGATGGATGACGTCTCGGAGTCACCTCGGAAAGTGTATACACATTCTAATCTTACCCCACAATCAGAGATAGAAGACTTCTTGGAGTCACCTCGGAAAGTGTATACGCATTCCCAATTTGGCCATCAGGCCAAGATGAATGGCTTCTCGGAGTTACCTCGGAATGTGTATGCGCATCCTGATCATAGCCATCAGGCCGAGATGGATGACATTTCGGAGTCACCTCGGAACGTGTATACACAGCTTGACATTAGCCATCCTGCCGAAATGGATGACGTCTCGGAGTCACATCGGAAAGTGTATACACATTCTATTCTTACCCCACAGTCCGAGATAGAAGACTTCTTGGAGTCACCTCGGAAAGTGTATACGCATTCCCATTTTAGCCATCAGGCCGAGATGAATGGCTTCTCGGAGTTACCTCGGAATGTGCATACACTTTGATCGTAGCCATCAGGCTGAGATGGTTGACTTCTCGGAGTCACCTCGGAATGTGTATACACACTTCGATCTTAGCCATCAGGCCGAGATCCATGACTTCTCGAAGTCACCTCGAAATGCGTATACAGTGTCTGATCATAGCCATCACGCCAAGATGGATGACATTTCGAAGTCACCTCGGAAAGTGTACACACATTCTCATCTTAGCCCATGATCCGAGACAGAAGACTTCTTGGAGTCACCTCGGAAAGTGTATGCGCATCCTGATCGTAGCCATCAGGCCGAGATCGATGACATTTCGAAGTCACCTCGAAATGTGTACACACACTTTGATCGTACCCATCAGGCTGAGATGGATGACTTCTCGGTTTCACCTCGGAAAGTGTATACACACTTCGATCTTAGCCACCAGGCCGAGATGGATGACGTCTCGGAGTCACCTCGGAACGAGTATACACATTCTAATCTTACCCCACAATCCGAGATAGAAGACTTCTTAGAGTCACCTCGGAAAGTGTATATGCATTCCCATTTTAGCCATCAGGCCGAGATGGATGACATCTCGAAGTCACCTCGAAATGCGCATACACACTTTGATCTTAGCCCTCAGGCCGAGATCCATGACTTCTCGAAGTCACCTCGAAATGCGTATACAGAGTCTGATGATAGCCATCACGCCAAGATGGATGACATTTCAAAGTCACCTCGGAAAGTGTACACACATTCTCATCTTAGCCCATGATCCGAGACAGAAGACTTCTTGGAGTCACCTCGGAAAGTGTATATGCATTCCCATTTTAGCCATCAGGCTGAGATGAATGGCTTCTCGGAGTTACCTCGGTATGTGTATGCGCATCCTGATCATAGCCATCAGGCCGAGATGGATGACATTTCGAAGTCACCTCGAAATGTGTACACACACTTTGATCGTAGCCATCAGGCCGAGATGGATGACGTCTCGGAGTCACCTCGGAAAGTGTATACACATTCTAATCTTACCCCACAATCAGAGATAGAAGACTTCTTGGAGTCACCTCGGAAAGTGTATACGCATTCCCAATTTGGCCATCAGGCCGAGATGAATGGCTTCTCGGAGTTACCTCGGAATGTGTATGCGCATCCTGATCATAGCCATCAGGCCGAGATGGATGACATTTCGGAGTCACCTCGGAACGTGTATACACAGCTTGACATTAGCCATCCTGCCGAAATGGATGACGTCTCGGAGTCACATCGGAAAGTGTATACACATTCTATTCTTACCCCACAGTCCGAGATAGAAGACTTCTTGGAGTCACCTCGGAAAGTGTATACGCATTCCCATTTTAGCCATCAGGCCGAGATGAATGGCTTCTCGGAGTTACCTCGGAATGTGCATACACTTTGATCGTAGCCATCAGGCTGAGATGGTTGACTTCTCGGAGTCACCTCGGAATGTGTATACACACTTCGATCTTAGCCATCAGGCCGAGATCCATGACTTCTCGAAGTCACCTCGAAATGCGTATACAGTGTCTGATCATAGCCATCACGCCAAGATGGATGACATTTCGAAGTCACCTCGGAAAGTGTACACACATTCTCATCTTAGCCCATGATCCGAGACAGAAGACTTCTTGGAGTCACCTCGGAAAGTGTATATGCATTCCCATTCTAGCCATCAGGCTGAGATGAATGACTTCTCGGAGTTACCTCGGAATGTGTATACACTTTGATCGTAGCCATCAGGCTGAGAATTATGATTTCTCGAGGTCACCTCGAAATGCGTATACACACTTTGATCTTAGCCCTCAGGCCGAGATCCATGACTTCTTGGAGTCACCTCGGAATGCGTATACAGTGTGTGATCATAGGCATCACGTCAAGATGGATGACATTTCGAAGTCACCTCGAAATGTGTACACACACTTTGATCTTAGCCATCACGCCAAGATGGATGACTTCTCGGAATCACCTCGGAAAGTGTATACAAATTCTCATCTTAGCCCATGATCCGAGATAGAAGACTTCTTAGAGTCACCTCGGTGAGTGTATACGCATTCCCATTTTAGCCATCAGGCTGAGATGAATGACTTCTCGGAGTTACCTCGCAATGTGTATACACTTTGATCGTAGCCATCAGGCTGAGATGCATGACTTCTCGGAGTCACCTCGGAACGTGTATACACAGCTTGACATTAGCCATCCTGCCGAGATGGATGACGTCTCGGAGTCACATCGGAAAGTGTATACACATTCTAATCTTACCCCACAATCAGAGATAGAAGACTTCTTGGAGTCACCTCGGAAAGTGTATACGCATTCCCAATTTGGCCATCAGGCCGAGATGAATGGCTTCTCGGAGTTACCTCGGAATGTGTATGCGCATCCTGATCATAGCCATCAGGCCGAGATGGATGACATTTCGGAGTCACCTCGGAACGTGTATACACAGCTTGACATTAGCCATCCTGCCGAAATGGATGACGTCTCGGAGTCACATCGGAAAGTGTATACACATTCTATTCTTACCCCACAGTCCGAGATAGAAGACTTCTTGGAGTCACCTCGGAAAGTGTATACGCATTCCCATTTTAGCCATCAGGCCGAGATGAATGGCTTCTCGGAGTTACCTCGGAATGTGCATACACTTTGATCGTAGCCATCAGGCTGAGATGGTTGACTTCTCGGAGTCACCTCGGAATGTGTATACACACTTCGATCTTAGCCATCAGGCCGAGATCCATGACTTCTCGAAGTCACCTCGAAATGCGTATACAGTGTCTGATCATAGCCATCACGCCAAGATGGATGACATTTCGAAGTCACCTCGGAAAGTGTACACACATTCTCATCTTAGCCCATGATCCGAGACAGAAGACTTCTTGGAGTCACCTCGGAAAGTGTATATGCATTCCCATTCTAGCCATCAGGCTGAGATGAATGACTTCTCGGAGTTACCTCGGAATGTGTATACACTTTGATCGTAGCCATCAGGCTGAGAATTATGATTTCTCGAGGTCACCTCGAAATGCGTATACACACTTTGATCTTAGCCCTCAGGCCGAGATCCATGACTTCTTGGAGTCACCTCGGAATGCGTATACAGTGTGTGATCATAGGCATCACGTCAAGATGGATGACATTTCGAAGTCACCTCGAAATGTGTACACACACTTTGATCTTAGCCATCACGCCAAGATGGATGACTTCTCGGAATCACCTCGGAAAGTGTATACAAATTCTCATCTTAGCCCATGATCCGAGATAGAAGACTTCTTAGAGTCACCTCGGTGAGTGTATACGCATTCCCATTTTAGCCATCAGGCTGAGATGAATGACTTCTCGGAGTTACCTCGCAATGTGTATACACTTTGATCGTAGCCATCAGGCTGAGATGCATGACTTCTCGGAGTCACCTCGGAACGTGTATACACAGCTTGACATTAGCCATCCTGCCGAGATGGATGACGTCTCGGAGTCACATCGGAAAGTGTATACACGTTCTATTCTTACCCCACAATCCGAGATAGAAGACTTCTTGGGGTCACCTCGGAAAGTGTATACGCATTCCCATTTTAGCCATCAGGCCGAGATGAATGGCTTCTCGGAGTTACCTCGGAATGTGCATACACTTTGATCGTAGCCATCAGGCCGAGATGAATGACTTCTCGGAGTTACCTCGGAATGTGTATACACTTTGATCGTAGCCATCAGGCTGAGATGGATGACTTCTCGGAGTCACCTCGGAAAGTGTATACGCATTCCCATTTTAGCCGTCAGGCCGAGATGAATGGCTTCTCGGAGTTACCTCGGAATGTGTATGCGCATCCTGATCGTAGCCATCAGGCCGAGCTGGATGACTTCTCGGAGTCACCCCGGAATGCGTATACACATTCTGATCTTAGCCCTCAGGCCGAGATGCATGACTTCTTGGAGTCACCTCGGAATACGTATACACTCTCCGATCATAGCCATCAGGCCGAGATCGATGACATTTCGAAGTCACCTCGAAATGTGTACACACACTTTGATCGTAGCCATCAGGCTGAGATGGATGACTTCTCGGTTTCACCTCGGAATGTGTATATACACTTCGATCTTAGCCATCAGGCCGAGATGGATGACGTCTCGGAGTCACCTCGGAAAGTGTATACACATTTTAATCTTACCCCACAATCAGAGATAGAAGACTTCTTGGAGTCACCTCGGAAAGTGTACACGCATTCCCAATTTGGCCATCAGGCCGAGATGAATGGCTTCTCGGAGTTACCTCGGAATGTGTATGCGCATCCTGATCATGGCCATCAGGCCGAGATGGATGACATTTCGAAGTCACCTCGAAATGTGTATACACACTTCGATCTTAGCCATCAGGCCGAGATGGATGACATCTCGAAGTCACCTCGAAGTGCGTATACACACTTCGATCTTAGCCATCAGGCCGAGATGGATGACGTCTCGGAGTCACCTCGGAAAGTGTATACACATTCTAATCTTACCCCACAATCAGAGATAGAAGACTTCTTGGAGTCACCTCGGAAAGTGTATACGCATTCCCAATTTGGCCATCAGGCCAAGATGAATGGCTTCTCGGAGTTACCTCGGAATGTGTATGCGCATCCTGATCATAGCCATCAGGCCGAGATGGATGACGTTTCGGAGTCACCTCGGAACGTGTATACACAGCTTGACATTAGCCATCCTGCCGAAATGGATGACGTCTCGGAGTCACATCGGAAAGTGTATACACATTCTATTCTTACCCCACAGTCCGAGATAGAAGACTTCTTGGAGTCACCTCGGAAAGTGTATACGCATTCCCATTTTAGCCATCAGGCCGAGATGAATGGCTTCTCGGAGTTACCTCGGAATGTGCATACACTTTGATCGTAGCCATCAGGCTGAGATGGTTGACTTCTCGGAGTCACCTCGGAATGTGTATACACACTTCGATCTTAGCCATCAGGCCGAGATCCATGACTTCTCGAAGTCACCTCGAAATGCGTATACAGTGTCTGATCATAGCCATCACGCCAAGATGGATGACATTTCGAAGTCACCTCGGAAAGTGTACACACATTCTCATCTTAGCCCATGATCCGAGACAGAAGACTTCTTGGAGTCACCTCGGAAAGTGTATGCGCATCCTGATCGTAGCCATCAGGCCGAGATCGATGACATTTCGAAGTCACCTCGAAATGTGTACACACACTTTGATCGTACCCATCAGGCTGAGATGGATGACTTCTCGGTTTCACCTCGGAAAGTGTATACACACTTCGATCTTAGCCACCAGGCCGAGATGGATGACGTCTCGGAGTCACCTCGGAACGAGTATACACATTCTAATCTTACCCCACAATCCGAGATAGAAGACTTCTTAGAGTCACCTCGGAAAGTGTATATGCATTCCCATTTTAGCCATCAGGCCGAGATGGATGACATCTCGAAGTCACCTCGAAATGCGTATACACACTTTGATCTTAGCCCTCAGGCCGAGATCCATGACTTCTCGAAGTCACCTCGAAATGCGTATACAGAGTCTGATGATAGCCATCACGCCAAGATGGATGACATTTCAAAGTCACCTCGGAAAGTGTACACACATTCTCATCTTAGCCCATGATCCGAGACAGAAGACTTCTTGGAGTCACCTCGGAAAGTGTATATGCATTCCCATTTTAGCCATCAGGCTGAGATGAATGGCTTCTCGGAGTTACCTCGGTATGTGTATGCGCATCCTGATCATAGCCATCAGGCCGAGATGGATGACATTTCGAAGTCACCTCGAAATGTGTACACACACTTTGATCGTAGCCATCAGGCCGAGATGGATGACGTCTCGGAGTCACCTCGGAAAGTGTATACACATTCTAATCTTACCCCACAATCAGAGATAGAAGACTTCTTGGAGTCACCTCGGAAAGTGTATACGCATTCCCAATTTGGCCATCAGGCCGAGATGAATGGCTTCTCGGAGTTACCTCGGAATGTGTATGCGCATCCTGATCATAGCCATCAGGCCGAGATGGATGACATTTCGGAGTCACCTCGGAACGTGTATACACAGCTTGACATTAGCCATCCTGCCGAAATGGATGACGTCTCGGAGTCACATCGGAAAGTGTATACACATTCTATTCTTACCCCACAGTCCGAGATAGAAGACTTCTTGGAGTCACCTCGGAAAGTGTATACGCATTCCCATTTTAGCCATCAGGCCGAGATGAATGGCTTCTCGGAGTTACCTCGGAATGTTCATACACTTTGATCGTAGCCATCAGGCTGAGATGGTTGACTTCTCGGAGTCACCTCGGAATGTGTATACACACTTCGATCTTAGCCATCAGGCCGAGATCCATGACTTCTCGAAGTCACCTCGAAATGCGTATACAGTGTCTGATCATAGCCATCACGCCAAGATGGATGACATTTCGAAGTCACCTCGGAAAGTGTACACACATTCTCATCTTAGCCCATGATCCGAGACAGAAGACTTCTTGGAGTCACCTCGGAAAGTGTATATGCATTCCCATTCTAGCCATCAGGCTGAGATGAATGACTTCTCGGAGTTACCTCGGAATGTGTATACACTTTGATCGTAGCCATCAGGCTGAGAATTATGATTTCTCGAGGTCACCTCGAAATGCGTATACACACTTTGATCTTAGCCCTCAGGCCGAGATCCATGACTTCTTGGAGTCACCTCGGAATGCGTATACAGTGTGTGATCATAGGCATCACGTCAAGATGGATGACATTTCGAAGTCACCTCGAAATGTGTACACACACTTTGATCTTAGCCATCACGCCAAGATGGATGACTTCTCGGAATCACCTCGGAAAGTGTATACAAATTCTCATCTTAGCCCATGATCCGAGATAGAAGACTTCTTAGAGTCACCTCGGAGAGTGTATACGCATTCCCATTTTAGCCATCAGGCTGAGATGAATGACTTCTCGGAGTTACCTCGCAATGTGTATACACTTTGATCGTAGCCATCAGGCTGAGATGCATGACTTCTCGGAGTCACCTCGGAACGTGTATACACAGCTTGACATTAGCCATCCTGCCGAGATGGATGACGTCTCGGAGTCACATCGGAAAGTGTATACACGTTCTATTCTTACCCCACAATCCGAGATAGAAGACTTCTTGGGGTCACCTCGGAAAGTGTATACGCATTCCCATTTTAGCCATCAGGCCGAGATGAATGGCTTCTCGGAGTTACCTCGGAATGTGCATACACTTTGATCGTAGCCATCAGGCCGAGATGAATGACTTCTCGGAGTTACCTCGGAATGTGTATACACTTTGATCGTAGCCATCAGGCTGAGATGGATGACTTCTCGGAGTCACCTCGGAAAGTGTATACGCATTCCCATTTTAGCCGTCAGGCCGAGATGAATGGCTTCTCGGAGTTACCTCGGAATGTGTATGCGCATCCTGATCGTAGCCATCAGGCCGAGCTGGATGACTTCTCGGAGTCACCCCGGAATGCGTATACACATTCTGATCTTAGCCCTCAGGCCGAGATGCATGACTTCTTGGAGTCACCTCGGAATACGTATACACTCTCCGATCATAGCCATCAGGCCGAGATCGATGACATTTCGAAGTCACCTCGAAATGTGTACACACACTTTGATCGTAGCCATCAGGCTGAGATGGATGACTTCTCGGTTTCACCTCGGAATGTGTATATACACTTCGATCTTAGCCATCAGGCCGAGATGGATGACGTCTCGGAGTCACCTCGGAAAGTGTATACACATTTTAATCTTACCCCACAATCAGAGATAGAAGACTTCTTGGAGTCACCTCGGAAAGTGTACACGCATTCCCAATTTGGCCATCAGGCCGAGATGAATGGCTTCTCGGAGTTACCTCGGAATGTGTATGCGCATCCTGATCATGGCCATCAGGCCGAGATGGATGACATTTCGAAGTCACCTCGAAATGTGTATACACACTTCGATCTTAGCCATCAGGCCGAGATGGATGACATCTCGAAGTCACCTCGAAGTGCGTATACACACTTTGATCGTAGCCATCAGGCTGAGATGGATGACTTCTCGGAGTCACCTCGGAACGTGTATACACAGCTTGATATTAGCCATCCTGCCGAGATGGATGACGTCTCGGAGTCACATCGGAAAGTGTATACACATTCTATTCTTACCCCACAATCCGAGATAGAAGACTTCTTGGAGTCACCTCGGAGAGTGTATACGCATTCCCATTTTAGCCATCAGGCCGAGATGAATGGCTTCTCGGAGTTACCTCGGAATGTGCATACACTTTGATCGTAGCCATCAGGCCGAGCTGGATGACTTCTCGGAGTCACCCCGGAATGCGTATACACATTCTGATCTTAGCCCTCAGGCCGAGATGCATGACTTCTAGGAGTCACCTCGGAATACGTATACACTCTCCGATCATAGCCATCAGGCCGAGATCGATGACATTTCGAAGTCACCTCGAAATGTGTACACACACTTCGATCTTAGCCATCAGGCTGAGATGGTTGACTTCTCGGAGTCACCTCGGAATGTGTATACACACTTCGATCTTAGCCATCAGGCCGAGATCCATGACTTCTCGAAGTCACCTCGAAATGCGTATACAGTGTCTGATCATAGCCATCACGCCAAGATGGATGACATTTCGAAGTCACCTCGGAAAGTGTATACACATTCTGATCTTAGCCCTCAGGCCGAGATGCATGACTTCTTGGAGTCACCTCGGAATACGTATACACTCTCCGATCATAGCCATCAGGCCGAGATCGATGACATTTCGAAGTCACCTCGAAATGTGTACACACACTTTGATCGTAGCCATCAGGCTGAGATGGATGACTTCTCGGTTTCACCTCGGAATGTGTATATACACTTCGATCTTAGCCATCAGGCCGAGATGGATGACGTCTCGGAGTCACCTCGGAAAGTGTATACACATTTTAATCTTACCCCACAATCAGAGATAGAAGACTTCTTGGAGTCACCTCGGAAAGTGTACACGCATTCCCAATTTGGCCATCAGGCCGAGATGAATGGCTTCTCGGAGTTACCTCGGAATGTGTATGCGCATCCTGATCATGGCCATCAGGCCGAGATGGATGACATTTCGAAGTCACCTCGAAATGTGTATACACACTTCGATCTTAGCCATCAGGCCGAGATGGATGACATCTCGAAGTCACCTCGAAGTGCGTATACACACTTCGATCTTAGCCATCAGGCCGAGATGGATGACGTCTCGGAGTCACCTCGGAAAGTGTATACACATTCTAATCTTACCCCACAATCAGAGATAGAAGACTTCTTGGAGTCACCTCGGAAAGTATATACACATTCGCATCTTAGCCCATGATCCGAGATAGAAGACTTCTCGGAATCACCTCGGAAAGTGTATACAAATTCTCATCTTAGCGCATGATCCGAGATAGAAGACTTCTTAGAGTCACCTCGGAGAGTGTATACGCATTCCCATTTTAGCCATCAGGCTGAGATGAATAACTTCTCGGAGTTACCTCGCAATGTGTATACACTTTGATCGTAGCCATCAGGCTGAGATGGATGACTTCTCGGAGTCACCTCGGAACGTGTATACACAGCTTGATATTAGCCATCCTGCCGAGATGGATGACGTCTCGGAGTCACATCGGAAAGTGTATACACATTCTATTCTTACCCCACAATCCGAGATAGAAGAATTCTTGGAGTCACCCCGGAAAGTGTATACGCATTCCCATTTTAGCCATCAGGCCGAGATGAATGGCTTCTCGGACTTACCTCGGAATGTGTATACACTTTGATCGTAGCCATCAGGCTGAGATGGATGACTTCTTGGATTCACCTCGGAATGTGTATGCACAGTTCGATCTTAGCCATCAGGCCGAGATGGATGACGTCCCGGAGTCACCTCGAAATGCGTATACACACTTTGATCTTAGCCCATGATCCGAGATTCAAGACTTCTTAGAGTCACCTCGGAGAGTATATACGCATTCCCATTTTAGCCATCAGGCTGAGATGCATGACTTCTCGAAGTCACCTCGAAATGCGTATACACACTTTGATCGTAGCCATCAGGCTGAGATGGATGACTTCTCGGAGTCACCTCGGAACGTGTATACACAGCTTGATATTAGCCATCCTGCCGAGATGGATGACGTCTCGGAGTCACATCGGAAAGTGTATACACATTCTATTCTTACCCCACAATCCGAGATAGAAGACTTCTTGGAGTCACCTCGGAGAGTGTATACGCATTCCCATTTTAGCCATCAGGCCGAGATGAATGGCTTCTCGGAGTTACCTCGGAATGTGCATACACTTTGATCGTAGCCATCAGGCCGAGCTGGATGACTTCTCGGAGTCACCCCGGAATGCGTATACACATTCTGATCTTAGCCCTCAGGCCGAGATGCATGACTTCTAGGAGTCACCTCGGAATACGTATACACTCTCCGATCATAGCCATCAGGCCGAGATCGATGACATTTCGAAGTCACCTCGAAATGTGTACACACACTTCGATCTTAGCCATCAGGCTGAGATGGTTGACTTCTCGGAGTCACCTCGGAATGTGTATACACACTTCGATCTTAGCCATCAGGCCGAGATCCATGACTTCTCGAAGTCACCTCGAAATGCGTATACAGTGTCTGATCATAGCCATCACGCCAAGATGGATGACATTTCGAAGTCACCTCGGAAAGTGTATACACATTCTGATCTTAGCCCTCAGGCCGAGATGCATGACTTCTTGGAGTCACCTCGGAATACGTATACACTCTCCGATCATAGCCATCAGGCCGAGATCGATGACATTTCGAAGTCACCTCGAAATGTGTACACACACTTTGATCGTAGCCATCAGGCTGAGATGGATGACTTCTCGGTTTCACCTCGGAATGTGTATATACACTTCGATCTTAGCCATCAGGCCGAGATGGATGACGTCTCGGAGTCACCACGGAAAGTGTATACACATTTTAATCTTACCCCACAATCAGAGATAGAAGACTTCTTGGAGTCACCTCGGAAAGTGTACACGCATTCCCAATTTGGCCATCAGGCCGAGATGAATGGCTTCTCGGAGTTACCTCGGAATGTGTATGCGCATCCTGATCATGGCCATCAGGCCGAGATGGATGACATTTCGAAGTCACCTCGAAATGTGTATACACACTTCGATCTTAGCCATCAGGCCGAGATGGATGACATCTCGAAGTCACCTCGAAGTGCGTATACACACTTCGATCTTAGCCATCAGGCCGAGATGGATGACGTCTCGGAGTCACCTCGGAAAGTGTATACACATTCTAATCTTACCCCACAATCAGAGATAGAAGACTTCTTGGAGTCACCTCGGAAAGTATATACACATTCGCATCTTAGCCCATGATCCGAGATAGAAGACTTCTCGGAATCACCTCGGAAAGTGTATACAAATTCTCATCTTAGCGCATGATCCGAGATAGAAGACTTCTTAGAGTCACCTCGGAGAGTGTATACGCATTCCCATTTTAGCCATCAGGCTGAGATGAATAACTTCTCGGAGTTACCTCGCAATGTGTATACACTTTGATCGTAGCCATCAGGCTGAGATGGATGACTTCTCGGAGTCACCTCGGAACGTGTATACACAGCTTGATATTAGCCATCCTGCCGAGATGGATGACGTCTCGGAGTCACATCGGAAAGTGTATACACATTCTATTCTTACCCCACAATCCGAGATAGAAGACTTCTTGGAGTCACCTCGGAGAGTGTATACGCATTCCCATTTTAGCCATCAGGCCGAGATGAATGGCTTCTCGGAGTTACCTCGGAATGTGCATACACTTTGATCGTAGCCATCAGGCCGAGCTGGATGACTTCTCGGAGTCACCCCGGAATGCGTATACACATTCTGATCTTAGCCCTCAGGCCGAGATGCATGACTTCTAGGAGTCACCTCGGAATACGTATACACTCTCCGATCATAGCCATCAGGCCGAGATCGATGACATTTCGAAGTCACCTCGAAATGTGTACACACACTTCGATCTTAGCCATCAGGCTGAGATGGTTGACTTCTCGGAGTCACCTCGGAATGTGTATACACACTTCGATCTTAGCCATCAGGCCGAGATCCACGACTTCTCGAAGTCACCTCGAAATGCGTATACAGTGTCTGATCATAGCCATCACGCCAAGATGGATGACATTTCGGAATCACCTCGGAAAGTGTATACAAATTCTCATCTTAGCCCATGATCCGAGATAGAAGACTTCTTAGAGTCACCTCGGAGAGTGTATACGCATTCCCATTTTAGCCATCAGGCTGAGATGAATAACTTCTCGGAGTTACCTCGCAATGAGTATACACTTTGATCGTAGCCATCAGGCTGAGATGGATGACTTCTCGGAGTCACCTCGGAACGTGTATACACAGCTTGACATTAGCCATCCTGCCGAGATGGATGACGTCTCGGAGTCACATCGGAAAGTGTATACACATTCTATTCTTACCCCACAATCCGAGATAGAAGACTTCTTGGAGTCACCTCGGAAAGTGTATACGCATTCCCACTTTAGCCATCAGGCCGAGATGAATGGCTTCTCGGAGTTACCTCGGAATGTGCATACACTTTGATCGTAGCCATCAGGCCGAGATGAATGACTTCTCGGAGTTACCTCGGAATGTGTATACACTTTGATCGTAGCCATCAGGCTGAGATGGATGACTTCTCGGAGTCACCTCGGAAAGTGTATACACATTCTAATCTTACCCCACAATCCGAGATAGAAGACTTCTTGGAGTCACCTCGGAAAGTGTATACGCATTCCCATTTTAGCCGTTAGGCCGAGATGAATGGCTTCTCGGAGTTACCTCGGAATGTGTATGCGCATCCTGATCGTAGCCATCAGGCCGAGCTGGATGACTTCTCGGAGTCACCCCGGAATGCGTATACACATTCTGATCTTAGCCCTCAGGCCGAGATGCATGACTTCTTGGAGTCACCTCGGAATACGTATACACTCTCCGATCATAGCCATCAGGCCGAGATCGATGACATTTCGAAGTCACCTCGAAATGTGTACACACACTTTGATCGTAGCCGTCAGGCTGAGATGGATGACTTCTCGGTTTCACCTCGGAATGTGTATATACACTTCGATCTTAGCCATCAGGCCGAGATGGATGACGTCTCGGAGTCACCTCGGAAAGTGTATACACATTTTAATCTTACCCCACAATCAGAGATAGAAGACTTCTTGGAGTCACCTCGGAAAGTGTATACGCATTCCCAATTTGGCCATCAGGCCGAGATGAATGGCTTCTCGGAGTTACCTCGGATAGTGCATACACTTTGATCGTAGCCATCAGGCCGAGCTGGATGACTTCTCGGAGTCACCTCGGAACGTGTATACACAGCTTGATATTAGCCATCCTGCCGAGATGGATGACGTCTCGGAGTCACATCGGAAAGTGTATACACATTCTATTCTTACCCCACAATCCGAGATAGAAGACTTCTTGGAGTCACCTCGGAGAGTGTATACGCATTCCCATTTTAGCCATCAGGCCGAGATGAATGGCTTCTCGGAGTTACCTCGGAATGTGCATACACTTTGATCGTAGCCATCAGGCCGAGCTGGATGACTTCTCGGAGTCACCACGGAATGCGTATACACATTCTGATCTTAGCCCTCAGGCCGAGATGCATGACTTCTAGGAGTCACCTCGGAATACGTATACACTCTCCGATCATAGCCATCAGGCCGAGATCGATGACATTTCGAAGTCACCTCGAAATGTGTACACACACTTCGATCTTAGCCATCAGGCCGAGATGGATGACGTCTCGGAGTCACCTCGGAAAGTGTAGACACATTCTAATCTTACCCCACAATCAGAGATAGAAGACTTCTTGGAGTCACCTCGGAAAGTGTATACGCATTCCCAATTTGGCCATCAGGCCGAGATGAATGGCTTCTCGGAGTTACCTCGGAATGTGTATGCGCATCCTGATCATAGCCATCAGGCCGAGATGGATGACATTTCGAAGTCACCTCGAAACGTGTACACACACTTTGATCTTAGCCATCAGGCTGAGATGGTTGACTTCTCGGAGTCACCTCGGAATGTGTATACACACTTCGATCTTAGCCATCAGGCCGAGATCCATGACTTCTCGAAGTCACCTCGAAATGCGTATACAGAGTCTGATTATAGCCATCACGCCAAGATGGATGACATTTCGAAGTCACCTCGGAAAGAGTATACACATTCTAATCTTACCCCACAATCAGAGATAGAAGACTTCTTGGAGTCACCTCGGAAACTGTATACGCATTCCCAATTTGGCCATCAGGCCGAGATGAATGGCTTCTCGGAGTTACCTCGGAATGTGTATGCGCATCCTGATCATAGCCATCAGGCCGAGATGGATGACATTTCGAAGTCACCTCGAAATGTGTACACACACTTTGATCTTAGCCATCACGCCAAGATGGATGACTTCTCGGAATCAACTCGGAAAGTGTATACAAATTCTCATCTTAGCCCATGATCCGAGATAGAAGACTTCTTAGAGTCACCTCGGAAAGTGTATACGCATTGCCATTTTAGCCATCAGGCCGAGATGGATGACGTCTCGGAGTCACCTCGGAAAGAGTATACACATTCTAATCTTACCCCACAATCAGAGATAGAAGACTTCTTGGAGTCACCTCGGAAACTGTATACGCATTCCCAATTTGGCCATCAGGCCGAGATGAATGGCTTCTCGGAGTTACCTCGGAATGTGTATGCGCATCCTGATCATAGCCATCAGGCCGAGATGGATGACATTTCGAAGTCACCTCGAAATGTGTACACACACTTTGATCTTAGCCATCACGCCAAGATGGATGACAGTAGAGTACCTATGGAGGTTCTGTGACGGAAGTGGGCATCCGGTTTGTCCAACCGCAACATCCGGTTTAGACATCCGGTTTGTCCAACCGCAACATCCGGTGTAGATAACGATTTTCCAGGAATTGGGACAAGATAAGGAAAACCTTGAAAAACCGCAACATCCGGTGTAGATAAGATAAGGGTTCCCCCACCCCGTGAGTATAAGGAAAGGTTATCCCCTCCCCTGAATGCCCCACCCCCTTAATTGAATTAGGAGATAAGTTAATTGATGATTCCCCCACCCCCCGTGAGTATAAGGAAAGGTTATCCCCTCCCCTGAATGTCCCACCCCCTTAATTGAATTAGGAGATAAGTTAATTGATGATTCCCCCACCCCGTGAGTATAAGGAAAGGTTATCCCCTCCCCTGAATGTCCCACCCCCTTAATTGAATTAGGAGATAAGTTAATTGGCGATAAGTTAATTGAATTGAGATGATTAATAATTGGAGATAAGCATGGGAAGAGTGATAGAGATAGGTAGATGTGAAAAGGGAATGATGGTTCTAATGTATCACTACAGTACGCGAGTGAGTAAGAGTTTCGAGTCTTTCGCTACTGTTAATTGAATTAGGCGAAGAGAGTCCGCAACGATAAGGCGAAACCGCAGAGTGTCAATGACGCGAGGTGAGCGTTGTTGTCGCTAGATGACGTTAGTGCGATCAAGAGTACGACGTCAGAGTGGTCTTAGAGTATAATCGCGTATTGGGGATATCTGTGCAGCGGCGGTTGCCTTATTATCCGGGATGTTTTAGGATTTTTATTTAGCGCGCGTGTCGAGGACATCTGTACGTACGGTAGTGGTTTTCCTGCCGTATGGTACGGATCGAAGAGTGGAGAGAATTTTAAGTTATCAAAAAATGAGTAAGAGTACGACGTCAGAGTGGTCTTAGAGTATAATCGCGTTTTGGGGATATCTGTGCAGCGGTGGTTACCCTATTATCCGGGATGTTTTAGGATTTTTATCTAGCGCGCGTGTCAAGTTATCAAAAAATGAGTAAGAGTACGACGTCAGAGTGGTCTTAGAGTATAATCGCGTATTGGGGATATCTGTGCAGCGGTGGTTGCCCTATTATCCGGGATGTTTTAGGATTTTTATCTAGCGCGCGTGTCGAGGACATCTGTACGTACGGTAGTGGTTTTCCTGCCGTATAGGATAAAAATCAAGTCAAAATGAGGTTTAACACACTTTATTACACATATTTGAATACAAATTTAAAATTATACATAATACGTTTTTATGATATTACACGAACAATATTGGTTAGTGGATTATAATTTACGATACGGTCATGTATTATTAGGCAGTATGCAGTTGTATTAGCAGGCACATCTTCCGAACACTCGAAATCGATACGTACATCCACAGTAGCGCTCTTGAGAGATTCGTTTTGGCGAGAACAATCTAGCAGGACAAATAGGCCGTGAAGCAAAAATTGCCTTAGATTTAGTAATGGCACACCAAATCCATAATACGAAGCATGAAATCTTGCATACATATCATAAAGAATAGAGTATTTTCCTTTGTCAAAATTTAAATTCAGATCATCGTACGGATAAACCTCTGAATTGAGATGCAATCGAACATTGCTCAACTTGCAATGATCAAAAGACGATGCATGAGCCTCTAGTTGATTTTTTCGTCCATGCTGCAACGCTAACACAACAAAACGCGGTTTCTCCATTTGCGTTGCGGCTTTTACGGTCCACGTATGTTTAGTAGTAGCTTGTAACAATGGATACTCGGACAATTCCCATGAACGGAAGCTCATTCTTATTGGATTATCGCTTACCAGAAGTTGTAGCATGGCTAATCTATGCGTTTCTTCTACATTTACGTGCGGCATACGCCACTGAACTTTGAGTAATTGTACAATCGGCTTCAGATTTGCTGAGGTTCCATACATTGAATTTGCATCATTACGCGCACGTATTAAAATTAATTCATGTCGAGCATGCATGACAATCTTTCGATAGTCTTCGCAAAAACCTAACAATATCTTTAATGGCACGCAAAAGTCAAAATCCAACGGTGCTTTCCTTTCATCGTTTGCTTCCAATCTCCAACCGGCGTTATTAAGCATTTCGCTTTCCGATCGCGACAAACTGAGATAATTCTTCAACGTTGATGTTATTCCAGGATTTCTAGCCCGATCAATCTCAATGCCGTTTAATTCGTAGCGAATTTCATCAAACATAAACGCCATGCAATTATTATCAAGAATCACTTTTTCATCATCATTACCAAAGTTTGCGGTCAAGGTAACTTTTCCCTCGATATGCAAGTAACTTTCGCATGGCAAAATGTATAGATCTTGCTGTTGAATAGGTATTCTTATTTCGTCGTTATTATCATAGTTTGTGTTTGCATACGGATTATACGTATGAACTTCAAACTTGGTTATTCGATTGTCGTAAACCACTCCGGTAGCTACATTAAGGGCATTTTCTAGCATTTTTTCTGCGTTTAGTTGCTCACAACTTTAAACCCCAATGATCGAAGAAACACTACGTTTGATTCCGTTAAACGCGATAAACTTCTTCCGGCACAAGATGCACTTGTAGCGTCGACAGGATTGGATGAGTGTGCATATATGTCAGCACGATTCTTCGAAGGTGTATGCTGCGCAATATCTGTGGATCTTCTATTGTAATCGTTGACACTAACACTATTATATATCAACATTATATCAGCCGTTCACAATTACGTACGTGCAGACGTATGGTAATCTGTTCTTCACGAAAGTCAATCAACTTGCCTGATTGATCAACGATTTTGACTGATAATTCGTCTATTATTCGTGTAACGATTGGCAGATAAATAATCCGTGCTGGCGCTTCCGAGATTTTATATCCTGGAGGAACCGACGGTGAAAACTCGTGAATGGTGTGCATGAGTTTGCCGTTACAATACGCACCGGCTGTAACATTGCACTCTATACGAATCATATTTACACTTATAATATTTATCGGTATATTGGATTCGTGCCAAACATTCGGCTTAAGAACTCGGTCCTCCGAGAATCCTAGCAACGATCCAATACTATTCGATTTGGTAAAATCAATTTCGAATGCACACTGTATTTCACTCTTCATTGTATTGATATTTGCACGTATAACCAAAGGATATTCTGCTTCATCATCATCATCAATATCTTCAACAACATCAACATTTTTATCAATATCATCAAAATTACTGCTTTCTCCACTAATAGCACTTCTTTTGTGCCGTCCACGCGGGTGGCGCTGCAATAGCGCACGTTTGAGATACTTATTGATTGCATCTAATTCATATGAGCCATCGGGAATCGTGATTACATTATTCTTATCGTAGTAGAATTTGTTATTCTTATTTGCATTGCTAATGTTCGGTATAGTATAATAGGTTTCAAAGTCAATAAGACCAAGTTCGTACTCTCCATCGCTCAAATTGATCGGTGGAAAATAATTAGATGACAAAACGCTGCTTTTGCCCGTGAGCGTGAAAGTGAAAGACATATCGTGAGAACGTTACGTAACTGAACGTTAAAGATACCCGCGAATCTTTTTTATAAAGAATTGCTACGAAGAAATTTCACACATAATTGCCCACACATTTCTTGATCATAATTCTGATAACTTTTATGATTATATATTATTTTAACATTTTTGCCAAAATAATTAATGAGTTCGCGTGGAGGTTTTAAATTGCCATAACTATCGAAATATCGTACATTTTCTCCACGTTTAACATATGCAACCCAATGTGTACCAGGGCCAGTGCTGTAATCTAAATTAACAATAGCACACTCATTTTTATGCATCGTTAAAGGCAAGGAGTCACGCATGTATACTCCTCGAAAATACGGTACATTTGCACATGCTTGGTTTAATTGTGCATCGGACGTTACTCCATTATCGGGTATACCTGTTATCGATTTTTTCTGCTCCTGTTTTGATTTTTTTTTTTTTCCTCGTCGCGCCATTCAAGCCATATCCACGTTTATACGGATTTAAATATAATCCACGTCCCTCCATCACTTGATTGTGTCGTTTTAATTCCTCGAGTTCTTTTCGTTGGTTCTTTATATTGCTTACCGTCTTGGCTACCGATGATGCGCCACCTACGAGCGCACCTAATGCTGCCAATGCGGGAAACAATGGTAGAAAACCACCCCGTTTTGCAACTGGTAAAGTCCTATTAGAACGCTTTCCTGTTTTCCTGTTAGCCTTTTTTTTCTTTGATTCGTTGCGTGAACTCTTTTTTTTCTTGAGTGACATTCCCAACCCCAATTTATTTTTAAGCTTCATTGTACTCCACACTAAAGATGCAGCAATCTTCTCACCGAAACGAGCGTCGTTTGCCGTTATGCGTCTTCGTGCATGACTACTGAGTATATTATCAGCGATACTACGATTTTCAGAGTCCTTATGCAACGAATACGCAATATCGTGTTCTTTACACGCAGTATCTAAAGGATTGATTCCTTGATCGCCTCGTGCCAAACGATGCTTCAACCGTGTACCGGGTCCGCAAAATTGATAGCCAGGCAAATGAATTTCAACTGGTAATGCGTCAATTAACCTATTGATAATATTATTACCTCTACTATTACCACTTCCTTTACGCTCTATGTTCATCACAGAACTACCTTTCGAAAACACAATATCATCTATAAATACTAATAGTGATAATCGATCACCATGGCAGATTCCTAAAAGTAACAGCGACTGTTACAAATTATAATCTTTCATTGTGGGTTTATTTCCGCATGTGTATGGTTTCGTGTAAGGAAGAACATATGCATCTTATCGCTCCTACTCTTCTATTTGCGTGATGCATAGTAGGGAAGAGTCTTATAAAATGAGCTCAAACGTTGCCTATGGTTAGAGTTTAATCATCTACAATGCAATCACTTGTGCCAAGTACTATACCAACGCATATTATTGATTTTGATGGTTTCATGGTGAACCACAAATTCATGGTAAAAGAAATGGCGATAATTAATGTTAATACGGGTGAACATTTGAGAGGAGAGTTCAGATTACGAATACCATTCAATGATTTGTCGTATCGCGACAGAAGAACAGCGATCTTTGTAATGAAGCATGTACACGGAATACCATTTGCTGATTTTGGTACCGAAAAATATGAGCAGCATGAGCTGTATGATATTATTGTTCAAACAATAAACAGCAACAATACGCAGAAGCCATTAGTCGCTTTTAAAGGTAAGTTCGTTATATATATATATATATACTATTTATGCAATTATATTTAAAATAAAATATATGTTTCATAGAGAATATTATTGCCTTTGCAGGTGGTGACTTTGAACGAGAGGTTTTGAACGAGTGCCGAATTCCAAATATCAATTTAGAATGTTTCGGATGTCCGAAATTTAATGCGTTGATCCAGGATCCTGAATATTTGGACATCCGTGAGGTTCAATGTCCATTGCATACATACAGAAAGTACGCGAACAATAGATCACAAATACATTGCCCTGTAGTGGAAGTACAAGTATTTCGTAAATGGCTTATAAATATTTTGTGAATACTTTTTATAAATACATTATTTGTTTTCTCGATAATAAATTATGAATCATCGGCCAGACAAATCATCGTGTTAGTTATTTTGATTCCCACTGTTAAGCTCCTTTCCATTCCTAATTATAATTTTATACTATTCTTTACTTTTATTACGTTTCGGATTTGGAGCGCCAACCATACTCTTTCCTCTTGCGCACATTGCATTAGTGTGTGTTAAACTTGATTTTTTTATCATTATATTTGTGGTTCACGCTATCCTGGGTTAGTCAGAATTGTCAGCGCATTGGGGAATGGGCGATGAATCCTAGCAAAGTGGGCACATTACAATGAATTCGGGCAAAGTGTACACATTGCAACAGTTATGTTGGGTGAAAGTTATTGCGCAATTTCTAAATGGTATAAATACGTGTGATGCAAATGGTGCGATTAAACGCTTCATGAAATTGGATAATCATAACGTTTTAAATGTTTATTGTACAAAGAAGTACTCTCAAGTTGCATATAAATGGCCGATTGTCATTACTCCTCGCGAGATTTTTTATGTTCTTGCGGAAAACGAACGGATGATAGTGCGTGTTTCACTTGCATAATTAACTTTTTAAAAACCGGCAACTTAACGAACGATGCTAAAAAACTCATCAAAAATGTGCGACGAGGAAAACCATTGTTTAAAAAATTGATACGTTTCGTTGTATGTAAAAAAGGTGAAAATAGTGATTTCTCAAAAGATGGAGGCTGAAAAACGAAAGTTCGAAGCATTGTCACGTGCATCATTATCGATCACGAATCAGGAGGGATATAGGGTGTGGCAACGATTGTGCGATGAAACGGAAGCTCATATTGTGAATCATGTGAAAACAAATCGTTCTAATTGGCCAGTCGGTACTAAGCGATGCGCAATTAGTTTACTTTGCAGATTAAACAATTTAAAAGCACGTATGCAACTGCACTACGCCCATACTGGAAGAGGATTGCAGAATCACAAAAACGTGATTGACCATACATCGCTGTCGTGGGTAGACATTGAGTCTGCGTTTCACAATCGCTTGACTACCGGAGCAATAATCAACACGAAACATATAGATCCACTACATTTTTTAAAGGACGCGAAACGTCTAACAATTAATCGAGTAGCATCTGCAATTGATGAACATAAAAGTATCAAGGCTAATGTGTGTCTTGAAGGGGAGTACGTTTTACGCAATGAGATCGCAGTGAAATCTTTTGCTACAAAGAATTATCCGCTTTATCGAAATTCTGATTTGCAAAAGTGGTACAACGATGATGTAGTTGCAACAATTATTGCTCAGATGTCGGAATTCCAAGAACGTGGTAGTGGATGGGCATTGCATGGAATACTACATCTTTTGGTCAACATCAATAAACACCGTCCCATGCAAGCGGGATGTGACATCGAAATACCGCGAGTAATTTATAACAAGAAAGCGGTAGTCAATGTCCGATACAGCAATGATGACTGTTTCTTTTGGGCTATAATTGCAAGTCTGTATCCAGCAAATTCCAAAACACAGAATCCCAACCGACAATCATCGTATCCACACTATTCGGAAGTACTCAAAACCCAGGGTATTCAAACACCTGTGAGATTGTGTGACATTGACCGTTTCGAAAAGTTAAATAATATCGCTGTAAATGTTTTTGGATGGGAAGATGGTATGTGCGTACCATTGTATATTTCATCGCATGGACATCAAGAGAGCACACGGTACGTTAATCTTTTAATACTGGCATCTACGAAGCCCTGCGGACCGAGCAAATATCACTTTTCGAGTATACAAAATTTGTCTCGTCTAGTATCGAGTCAGTTAAGATGCAGATCACGTACCAAATACATATGTTATCGGTAAGTTTAAATAAAAAAGTATTAAATAATGATTGTTAAAAATTTTTTTCCTTCATTGTATGAACATTTTGAAATTTTCAGATGCCTACATTACTTTTTAACACAAGAGAAGTTGAACGCGCATCTTCAGGATTGTCCTTTAAAGAGCAGCTGCAAAGTTGTACTTCCTACTGATAATAACAAGTGGTTATCGTTCCAAAGATACGACCGTTGCGTGCGAGCACCATTCATCGTGTATGCTGATGTAGAATGCATTCTGAGGCCACTTGCACCGGAAGATCAAGGACTACGTACTACCGCCACACGCCTATATCAACAGCATGATCCATTTAGCGTTGCATACTATGTCCATTGCTCTTATGACGAATCACTTTGTATGTATCGTACTTTTCGCCATGAGACTGCATGCATGGAATGGTTTGCAAAAGAATTATACGCGTTATCGGAGTCGATAAAAGCAAGGCTCACCGCTGTAAAGCCAATGGAACTATTTTCCGATGCAGCAATTGCAAGTTTTAATCAGGCGCAAACGTGCTATTTGTGTAAACACCCGTTTACTGCGTCAAACCCGAAAGTTCGTGACCACTGTCACTTGACAGGGGTATACCGGGGTCCTGCACACAATAATTGTAATTTACGATTACGTACTTCGTTCACAATTCCAGTAATATTTCATAATCTTTCTGGCTATGATGCGCATTTTATTATAAAAGAGTTGGCCAACACGTTCAAGGGTTGCATTAAATTACTTCCATTAACAAAGGAAAAATACATTTCATTTACGAAATTTGTTCAATCAAATGAACAATTGCCGAATAAAAAAATTAATTTTCGTTTTATAGATTCTTTTAAATTCTTGAATTCCAGCCTCGACAAATTATCGTCGCTCTTAGATCGAAGCAAGTTGCGCATTATGCGTTCCGAATTTCGAAATGTTACTGACGCACAATTCAATTTATTGACTAGAAAGGGAGTATTTCCATATGATTATCTTGATAATTATGATAAGTTAAATGATACAGAATTACCACCGCCTAAAGCATTCTACAACAAATTAACTGATAGCAATATAACTGATGATGATTATGATCATGCTACTAATGTATGGTCGAGTTTTGCAATCGCAACGTTAGGCGAATATAGTGATTTGTATTTAAAAGTTGACGTACTTTTACTAGCCGACGTTTTCGAAAATTTTCGCGATGATTGCATGGGCAATTATTATCTCGATCCTGCGCATTACGTGACCTTGCCTAGTTTTGCATGGGATGTTATGTTAAAATTTACCGATATTAAACTAGAATTGTTAACCGATATTGATATGATACTTTTTATAGAACGCGGCATACGTGGCGGTTTAAGCCAATGCTCGCATAGACATGCGCGTGCAAACAATAAATATATGTCTACTTATGATGCGACTAAAACATCGACATATCTTATGTATTATGATATTAATAATTTGTACGGTTGGGCAATGTCACAGCCTTTGCCGCATGAGGGTTTTCGCTGGGTCGATGATCCTACCAATTTCGATATTGAATCAATAGGTGAAAATGATGAAACAGGTTATATTTTAGAAGTCGATTTAGAATATCCTAAAGAATTACATGATTCGCATGCCGATCTTCCATTTTGTCCGCATCATAAAAAAATGGGTACGGCAACGACTTCCAAATTATTAGCGACGCTTTATGATAAAGTGCGTTACGTTATTCATTATCGTTATTTGCAACAATGTATGAACCATGGTTTACGAGTGAGTAAAATACATCGAATATTGGAATTTAAGCAGTCTCCGTGGTTAAAGGAATATATAAACTTAAATACGCAATTACGTACGAACGCAAATGATGATTTTAGTAAAAATTTATTCAAATTAATGAATAACGCAGTTTTTGGAAAAACGATGGAGAATGTGCGTAATCGACGTGATGTAAGATTAATTACGCGCTGGAGCGGACGGTACGGTTTGGAAGATTTAATTGGAAAGCCTAATTTTCATAGTCGCTCGATTTTTGATGAAAATTTAGTTGCAGTAGAACTTCAGCAAGTCATAGTCAAATTTAATAAACCATTATATATAGGAATGAGTATTCTGGATATATCCAAAATACGCCTTTATGAATTTCATTATGATTACATGCGCCCTAATTTCGGTAATCGATGTAAAATAATGTACACTGATACTGATAGTCTAATTTATAAAATTGATTGTGAAGATATTTATAGTCATATGTTGCATAATATTCATCGTTTTGATACCAGCGATTACGCCGATGATAATCCTTATAATCTTCCGCGTGTAAATAAAAAAATCATAGGCATAATGAAAGATGAAAACAATGGTAAATTGATGCTGGAATTTGTAGGATTGCGTGCAAAAATGTATGCTATCCGTATGTACGATCGATCGATTGTTGAAAAAAAAATCAAAGGTATCAAAAGGTATATAGCGGCAAAAAAGATCGACTTTGAGGATTATTTACGTTGCGTAAAGCAAGGCGAAGTTAAAATTATAAATCAAAGTCGAATAAAATCAATACAACATAAAGTATACACGTTGCGTGAAAAAAAAATTGCACTCAGTCATGACGATGATAAACGATATATCATGACTGATTCAACGCATACGCTTCCTTGGGGGCATTATTCTTTAATTTGCAATAATGTAAACAATAAAATTAATTAATAAATGATTTTTATTGAATTCGCATTACATTACATTACATCATTTTTATTAATCCATGAATTGTGCGATGAATCAAAGCCTAGCCACTTTACATACATGCGATTCCCTTTTCTTCTCAAAACTTTTTCTACCAAATGTACATCAGGGTAACGCGCTTTATGTAACTCTTGCTCGTAAAATCCTCCGGATATAGGATTACCACGGTCATCCTTTAGCAAGTACGTGACAGGGTTTGTGCAATTTACTTTCAGAATTTCGAACACTTCAGTGGACCAATTTGGTGTATACCCTTTATCAAAAATTGTTTTGTATTTGCTGACACGCACTTTATCACCAATTTTGAATTTTGCAGGTCCAGCAATCTTGAGGTTACTATATACGGTTGTCAGTAAACGATTAGCATTTTTCGGTGTGACATCGATCGGTCGCATGCCCGTCGTACGATGTTTGCGTTGATTGTAATTTTCTATTAATGTAGGTAGAGCGTTGATCCAACGATAGGTGCCATTCAGCGAGAAATGCTTCCACATTGCATTTTTAAGTGCACGATTAAAACGTTCGACGACTGATGCCTTTAGAGTACTGTATGTGGAGTAATGATTAATATTATGCTTTTGCATAATACTTTGAAAATCATTATTGTAAAACTCTTTTCCCATGTCTGTTTGCAAATTATTGGGTACTCGTCCATCTTTACGTAAAATTGATGCAAATGCTTTAGTTACATCTTTGGCACCTTTGGTCTTCAAGGGAAGTGCCCACGCATACTTACTGAACACATCGATTATAGTAAGAATGAATGGATTTCCTTGATTACTTTTCGCGTACATGTGTACGTCAACTATATCCGCTTGCCATAAGTCGTCATATCCCATCACTATCACTCTTCTTCGACGAAAATTTCGTCGTGCAGGTGCATGTAGTTCCTCGACTAAACGAGCCTTTATTTTACTCATGGCGTTTCTTTATCAAGCGCTAATAAAACGAGCTGTTGTTGGTCTCCAATCTTCTTCACCGTTGTTTCTAAATTTAATAATTCTTCTCTGATGTATTCGTAATTTGCTTTCTCTAAAGCATTTTTTATCTGTAATTCAAGATGAGATCGCAACGCACTTATATGACTCGTAATAGACTTGTCAACGTATATTTTGGATGCTACGTCATTTGCGCGTGTTGGTTTTCCAGTATTGATTATTACTGCAGATTGTGCATCAATAATGTTATTGTCACTGCGATGTAATGTTGTATCGCGTATATATGCATGCATGCGTGCGATTACGTCATCATGCTCTTTTCTACAATCTTCGCAAAAATTACGCTAAAAGTTCACGGTTACTGCTGCTTGCAGATCATCTTTCGATGGGTCAAGCATATTCGTTATCGATGATCCTCGGACATCAATTAATCCATTTCGGATACATAGCGCAGTATCGTGTACATAATTTTTAAATGATTGGGTTAATGTTGCAATCGAAGATGCTGATATCGATCGTGACATCGTGTCCCTCCGCGAAAAAAGTGGCGAACCGAACTTATTAGTGGTCATATTTGTCTCATCCAAATTCGTTCATGGAAGATTATAAACTGTATCATGTTTGTACCATCCCTCATATTTTATAGTGTTATTTAAATTCTTTTCTGTCGTGATAAATTTTTTAATTTAGGCTCGAGCGCCAATTTGATGATTTGCTGCTGTTCTTCAAGATGTTTCAATAACTGCTCCATATGCATGATTCGGTCCTGCATCTTTTTCTCAAGTTCGGCATTTTGTTCAACTACTTGCTTCATCTCTTCTTCATCCGTCTTACTATTTTTCTCATTATTATCCTTCTTATCGTCAATATTCTTGGTGTTTTCCTCCTTATTCTTTTGTTCATCATCATCATCATCATCATCGTCATCGGTGAATTGTTCAAGGACAAGTTTTTCGAGCGCATCAAATTTTTTCTCAAATAAACTCTTCAAATTGTCGTGTTCTGTTGATTTCGAATTTATTTTATCACGCAAATCCGAAAGATGCGATTCGTAACTTTGCATGATCGGAAGTATAATTTTATTCAATTCATCGTTCATTTTTGAGGTTTCGCTTTCCTCAGATTTTAAAAACTTGAGCGCTGCAATTTTGTTCTCTAAAGAATACTTTAAATTCTTTATTTCGCTCAGACGGTGTTCTTCCTCCGAATCAATTGCTTCACTCAAATGCTTCATCTGAATATCATGTTGCTCTATGTAAGGCATTACTGATTTCATAATTGTCCCTTGGATCCATTTTTCGCTCGGTTGTTCTTTTTTCATCGTTCCAATTTTATTCTCTAATTCCATTAACCGAGTTCTATTATTATCTATGTGCGACAATACATTGTTCTGAATAATGTCAGTCACCCATTTCTGCAATTCGCTATTCCAAGTTTTCAACAACGATCTCGAAACATACTCTTTAAGCACCTCTGGATTCACCTTTATGCGCTCCTCGATGCCCTCAATTTCTTTGTCCACGTAAGCTTTAGATGCCGCATCATCACAGTCTTCCGGTAAACAAACATTCACAATTCTTAACTTGTGGGCATCATACACCGTATCAGGTATATTCAGCTTCAGAAAGGGTGGTATCAGCGCAGAATATGAACTCATCTTCGTTGCACGTCCAGATGAATACTGACTCATGGATTAACATGCATGATGATTTTAAAGAATAAGCCCTGCCTCCTTCAATTCTTCTATTATAGACATAATTTCATTGTCATGATTGGTGTGGCCTGCCCTCTGTGACGATATAAGCAACTTTAGCCGTTGAACCAACTCGTTAGGATCGTCCCAATGAACATAATCAATTTCATTGTCGGTAACAGTCATAGTACTCGGTAGTGAAAACTCCATTGGCAATCCTCGCCCATATTGTTTTCCGAATAAAGGTGAAACAATATGCTTATATTTGTATCCTTTATTCCCCTTTACTGGGCTTGTTAGAGAATGGCTTCGCTTGTGTGCATTTGTAGTAACCAGAATATTTTTGTATGCATGCAAATCGTCATTTGTGTACAAAGTTTTATTAGGAACTCTCTTAAAAATTAATTCATACAATCCTGGAGTTCCACGATACCTAATTCCATTAACCATGATACTGTCATCCGCATTAACATCAAACGTTGAATTACCAATTTTTAACGAATTATTGGAAAAATACACGCCATACACATTATCAATTTGGCCTGAAGTATCGGTAATAAATTCTCTCAAGTACTGTCGCGCTAAAGGTCCTAAATTTTGCGATATAAATTCACGTGTTTCCGGTTGTGTAACGATGTTACGTATCGTACTGTCCAATGCATTATCTTCGGATCGGTATGCTTCAGTTTCTTCTGCTCTAGCTGTGTTCGTAGCTGCGGTAGCATTAGCTTCCGCTTCATCATCATCATCATCATTTACGTTATATTCATGCCCCAAGACAAACCTTGGAGGAGGCGCCTGATACGGAGGAGCGAGAGTGGAGGTTGTTTTATCGATACAAAATCTTTTTCGTGAAGGATTATATGTGGGCTTACGAATCTGTATCGGTGTATCTATACGAGTCCTTTTTCTATTCTTCCTGATTTGTTTCTTTGGCGATGTAAATTTGGCAGGTACTGAACTCGAGGCTTCTGGCTCAACTACTTGCATACCTGAAGTTTCATTGTCCTCTGTAGGTGGGTCGATAGTAATCTTCGGTAAAATTGAATCTCCTGATTGCGAAGAAGTATTTTTAACCAATTGTTTTAGCGGCTCAACTATTGGTTGTAAATTCTTCTCCAAATCGGCCTCATTAATCATTTTACCAACTTTCAGTGCCATGTACTTCTTGCGTATCGCTGCACTCACTTTCGAAATTTCATGTGCGACATCGTCTTTCTTACGTTTACTGTTACTATTGTTCGCGTTATTCGTTTTATCCATTTTTTTCTTAAAATGATGTATCAATTGTAAATGCATACGACTCTCATGACAGCCACACGATTAATGTGATCTACGATAACATTACATACTCATTAAATCCTCGACGATATCTACCATGATTAACCATACTATCCTTGTCGATAACTAAAAATCCATGCTTATGTTTCCAACACTGCGCACAAATGTCACAAAACGTATCGAACGTCATATCTACATTCACGTGGTCCTTATAGATGTGACGTAAATTCATATCATCCTGTTGAAACAGGACTAGTAAATTAACGTTGTCTCGAATCAAGTGCTTCGGTATTCGTGCATAAGATTGGCACAAATAGAAACAATCTACACTGTAATGCCTTCCCATAGCAAAATATTCTCTCATGACATCCTGCTCATCGCATGCTACATCGTCGAAAATGAATATAGAATTCGGGAGCACCTCCGTAGGATGTACTACATTTGCGTTATCGGAAAACGCGAAGTAGCCAATGCCCTTGACTAACGATAAGACCTTTTCCAAATATTGATATTTCTGCTGATGCAATGATTTGGAATAAACGTATACATTGCCGAATCGTAGCCCATTTGGGCTCTCGAGCAAGCTAATCATTAAATTTGTTTTCCCACAATTTGATGGACCACAAATTATACTTCTAACACTATTGGGTAACAATTCGCTGTGCGTTCTAGAAATTTTGCAAGTATCGAAAGCGCGATTCGTGGTAACGTATATACCTCGCGTCGGAAACTTTACGAAACGCATTATTAAGGATTTTTGAAATAAATTGTAACACAGTCATATATTTATATACATTTTCACAAATGCTGATGAATATTATATTTTCAGATACAGATACAGATACAGATACATATATAAATTTAAGAAACACATCGCACTATTACTCTTTTTTACTATTCCCATCTTTCGCACTTTTCTCTATGTTGGCTAAACATATTGCCAACAATTCGCAATCTATCAACGAATTCTCCTCAAAAACGTCGGACTCGGTAATTGCTCTCCATGCATCATAATTATTGCGCTCTGTAATAACATTCTTGAACTTGATAAACTTATCGATAACTTCAGAACAATTCAGCGCTAACCAATACATCATGTGATTTATGCAAAAATCATAATTACATATTTTTGTTAGTGTTTCCTCTGTAACCATGACTGCCGTGCGATCATTGTAAAACTCAATTATTTTTTTGCCATACATTCGCGTTGTTCGCATCCAAAAATCGTCCTCTAAATTAACCCTTATTTCCGGATCATTCATTAAATCACGAATATCGCAGGACATTAATCGTTTCCATGCACACATGGAAAAGATTATTTCTGAACCATGGTTACTGCCTATTGCCAGCTCAATGCGCGCATCCAAAATTCCCTTATTCGAATCGTAATGCGCGGTGCAAATACCGATATCTAAATATTTACAAAAATTTTTTGTCAATGCATACCGACGACCCAATATGCGTGACCCAACGCAAATGTTGCTCGGTATCTTCTTCTTCTTCTTTGGTTTTTCTTCGGATGATGTCGATTGTTGCTTCGCTTCAGGCTCGAATGCTGCTGCTGCCCATGATGATGATGATATTGATGGCAATGCCCGTTCTGGCGAATCAAGCAACATTGATGTTTCAGCATCGGAGACACTGGGTGATTGCTGCGATGATTCGTTCGCTATTCGAAGCCTTGCCTGTAGAGCAGGAACGAATGGTTGCAGTGTTTCAAATTTAGGCAATAATGATTGAACTGCAAGCGGTTTTTTATGATTGTCCCTACTAAAACATAGAAAAACAATTTGATTTAAAAAATTAAGTAGTATAACATATGAGAAAACAGCTTAAGTAACTATAATACATACCTTTCATTAGACGATTTTAAATCATTATCACCATTATCATCATCATCATCACCATGGTTACACTTCATTTTCTTATGCTGATTAAAATACATTTTTAGCAGTAATAATCTACCATTCGTCGCCTGCAACACAAACTACAATTTTTTCTATAGGGTGGAGGTCCGTCAATGTGTGAACGATCTTCTGCTCGATTATAATGGTCTTGACAACGACGATATCCTTGAATTTCCGAATCGTTCTTTAAACGTAGTGGCAATTTATCCCACAAAATATCGATGAATGGCTTCAAAAATGTTAAAAGGAATGGCTTGGTTACATCCGCCAAATCTGACTCTGTCAAAGATAAAACTTTTAAAGGATCAGCCATCATGAATGGCAAACATAATAAATTAAACTTCGAAGACGTACGTTTCGTTGAACTATGCCAGGCAGAACTAGTGGCATGCAAATCCTCGCGCTATTGTTTTATTGCTAGCCTACCGGAAACAAAAACGCAGTTTTCTTCTCCTTCTCTTAACCAAAAGATAAAAATGATTAAGCATCCCTACCATTCCTAATCTCACAATTCTATTTTATTCTTCTAGGGCAAGTCGTTCTTGATGAATGTTTCTTCGATACGATAATGCATTCTCCTTCTCTTGGTCAATCGTAATTACATACGATGTTCTTATTCTTTGAAGGCAAATCGTTCTTGCCAAATGTTTCTTCGATGTTGTATATCTAAAATTGGGCTGAGAACTCGATCGACACGAATAATTCGAGTTCTAAATCGCTCATTGTCCCTCATTTTTTCTTCCCATGATCCTCTTCGAGCAGCACGATAGGCATAACTCCAGTGTATCATTTTATGAACAACTGGTTTCAAATTAAATTGTACCTAAATAATTTTTATCTCTTTTGAAACGCTACTATGATCGAAAAATATTTTTTACTTTTATTACGTTTCTTCATTACTTTCTTTATTTGTTCCTTAGTATCATGATCATCGTCATTGTCATTTTCATCTACATCGTTGAGATTGCCAACGGCACTAGTCGCTTTATTTTCTTCATGCTCGATACCATAAGACAAATCACTTTTTGCCTGGCCAGAACGCCGGAACCGAAATCCTGCATTGAACGCAAGATTTGGAGCGCCAACCATACTCTTTCCTCTTGCACACTTTCGTAATGTTGCACACGAGATATTTAAGATTCTCTCCACTCTTCGATCCGTACCATACGGCAGGAAAACCACTACCGTACGTACAGATGTCCTCGACACGCGCGCTAAATAAAAATCCTAAAACATCCCGGATAATAAGGCAACCGCCGCTGCACAGATATCCCCAATACGCGATTATACTCTAAGACCACTCTGACGTCGTACTCTTGATCGCACTAACGTCATCTAGCGACAACAACGCTCACCTCGCGTCATTGACACTCTGCGGTTTCGCCTTATCGTTGCGGACTCTCTTCGCCTAATTCAATTAACAGTAGCGAAAGACTCGAAACTCTTACTCACTCGCGTACTGTAGTGATACATTAGAACCATCATTCCCTTTTCACATCTACCTATCTCTATCACTCTTCCCATGCTTATCTCCAATTATTAATCATCTCAATTCAATTAACTTATCGCCAATTAACTTATCTCCTAATTCAATTAAGGGGGTGGGACATTCAGGGGAGGGGATAACCTTTCCTTATACTCACGGGGTGGGGGAATCATCAATTAACTTATCTCCTAATTCAATTAAGGGGGTGGGACATTCAGGGGAGGGGATAACCTTTCCTTATACTCACGGGGGGTGGGGGAATCATCAATTAACTTATCTCCTAATTCAATTAAGGGGGTGGGGCATTCAGGGGAGGGGATAACCTTTCCTTATACTCACGGGGTGGGGGAACCCTTATCTTATCTACACCGGATGTTGCGGTTTTTCAAGGTTTTCCTTATCTTGTCCCAATTCCTGGAAAATCGTTATCTACACCGGATGTTGCGGTTGGACAAACCGGATGTCTAAACCGGATGTTGCGGTTGGACAAACCGGATGCCCACTTCCGTCACAGAACCTCCATAGGTACTCTACTGATGACTTCTCGGAATCAACTCGGAAAGTGTATACAAATTCTCATCTTAGCCCATGATCCGAGATAGAAGACTTCTTAGAGTCACCTCGGAAAGTGTATACGCATTGCCATTTTAGCCATCAGGCTGAGATGAATAACTTCTCGGAGTTACCTCGCAATGTGTATACACTTTCATCGTAGCCATCAGGCTGAGATGGATGACTTCTCGGAGTCACCTCGGAACGTGTATACACAGCTTGACATTAGCCATCCTGCCGAAATGGATGACGTCTCGGAGTCACATCGGAAAGTGTATACACATTCTATTCTTACCCCACAGTCCGAGATAGAAGACTTCTTGGAGTCACCTCGGAAAGTGTATACGCATTCCCATTTTAGCCATCAGGCCGAGATGAATGGCTTCTCGGAGTTACCTCGGAATGTGCATACACTTTGATCGTAGCCATCAGGCTGAGATGGTTGACTTCTCGGAGTCACCTCGGAATGTGTATACACACTTCGATCTTAGCCATCAGGCCGAGATCCATGACTTCTCGAAGTCACCTCGAAATGCGTATACAGTGTCTGATCATAGCCATCACGCCAAGATGGATGACATTTCGAAGTCACCTCGGAAAGTGTACACACATTCTCATCTTAGCCCATGATCCGAGACAGAAGACTTCTTGGAGTCACCTCGGAAAGTGTATGCGCATCCTGATCATAGCCATCAGGCCGAGATGGATGACATTTCGAAGTCACCTCGAAATGTGTACACACACTTTGATCGTAGCCATCAGGCTGAGATGGTTGACTTCTCGGAGTCACCTCGGAATGTGTATACACACTTCGATCTTAGCCCTCAGGCCGAGATCCATGACTTCTTGGAGTCACCTCGGAATGCGTATACAGTGTGTGATCATAGGCATCACGTCAAGATGGATGACATTTCGAAGTCACCTCGGAATGTGTATACACACTTCGATCTTAGCCATCAGGCCGAGATGGATGACGTCTCGGAGTCACCTCGGAACGTGTATACACAGCTTGACATTAGCCATCCTGCCGAAATGGATGACGTCTCGGAGTCACATCGGAAAGTGTATACACATTCTATTCTTACCCCACAATCCGAGATAGAAGACTTCTTGGAGTCACCTCGGAGAGTGTATACGCATTCCCATTTTAGCCATCAGGCTGAGATGAATGACTTCTCGGAGTTACCTCGGAATGTGTATACACTTTGATCGTAGCCATCAAGCTGAAATGGATGACCTCTCGGAGTCACCTCGGAAAGTGTATACACATTCTAATCTTACCCCACAATCCGAGATAGAAGACTTCTTGGAGTCACCTCGAAAAGTGTATACGCATTCCCATTTTAGCCGTCAGGCCGAGATGAATGGCTTCTCGGAGTTACCTCGGAATGTGTATGCGCATCCTGATCATAGCCATCAGGCCGAGATGGATGACATTTCGAAGTCACCTCGAAATGTGTATACACACTTCGATCTTAGCCATCAGGCCGAGATGGATGACATCTCGAAGTCACCTCGAAATGCGTATACACACTTCGATCTTAGCCATCAGGCCGAGATGGATGACGTCTCGGAGTCACCTCGAAAAGTGTATACACATTCTAATCTTACCCCACAATCCGAGATAGAAGACTTCTTGGGGTCACCTCGGAAAGTGTATACGCATTCCCATGTTAGCCATGAGGCCGAGATGAATGGCTTCTCGGAGTCACCTCGGAAAGTGTATGCGCATCCTGATCGTAGCCATCAGGCCGAGATCGATGACATTTCGAAGTCACCTCGAAATGTGTACACACACTTTGATCGTAGCCATCAGGCTGAGATGGATGACTTCTCGGTTTCACCTCGGAATGTCTATACACACTTCGATCTTAGCCATCAGGCCGAGATGGATGACGTCTCGAAGTCACCTCGGAATGTGTATACACATTCTAATCTTACCCCACAATCCGAGATAGAAGACTTCTTGGGGTCACCTCGGAAAGTGTATACGCATTCCCATTTTAGCCATCAGGCCGAGATGAATGGCTTCTCGGAGTTACCTCTGAATGTGTATACACTTTGATCGTAGCCATCAGGCTCAGATGGATGACTTCTCGGATTCACCTCGGAATGTGTATGCGCAGTTCGATCTTAGCCATCAGGCCGAAATGGATGACGTCTCGGAGTCACATCGGAAAGTGTATACACATTCTATTCTTACCCCACAGTCCGAGATAGAAGACTTCTTGGAGTCACCTCGGAAAGTGTATACGCATTCCCATTTTAGCCATCAGGCCGAGATGAATGGCTTCTCGGAGTTACCTCGGAATGTGCATACACTTTGATCGTAGCCATCAGGCTGAGATGGTTGACTTCTCGGAGTCACCTCGGAATGTGTATACACAGCTTGACATTAGCCATCCTGCCGAGATGGATGACTTCTCGGAATCACCTCGGAAAGTGTATACAAATTCTCATCTTAGCCCATGATCCGAGATAGAAGACTTCTTAGAGTCACCTCGGAGAGTGTATACACATTCCCATTTTAGCCATCAGGCTGAGATGAATAACTTCTCGGAGTTACCTCGCAATGTGTATACACTTTGATCGTAGCCATCAGGCTGAGATGGATGACTTCTCGGAGTCACCTCGGAACGTGTATACACAGCTTGACATTAGCCATCCTGCCGAGATGGATGACGTCTCGGAGTCACATCGGAAAGTGTATACACATTCTATTCTTACCCCACAATCCGAGATAGAAGAATTCTTGGAGTCACCTCGGAAAGTGTATACACATTCTAATCTTACCCCACAATCCGAGATAGAAGACTTCTTGGAGTCACCTCGGAAAGTGTATACGCATTCCCATTTTAGCCGTCAGGCCGAGATGAATGGCTTCTCGGAGTTACCCCGGAATGCGTATACACATTCTGATCTTAGCCCTCAGGCCGAGATGCATGACTTCTTGGAGTCACCTCGGAATACGTATACACTCTCCGATCATAGCCATCAGGCCGAGATCGATGACATTTCGAAGTCACCTCGAAATGTGTACACACACTTTGATCGTAGCCATCAGGCCGAGATGGATGACGTCTCGGAGTCACCTCGGAAAGTGTATGCACAGCTTGACATTAGCCATCAGGACGAGATGGATGACGTCTCGGAGTCACCTCGGAAAGTGTATACACGTTCTAATCTTACCCCACAATCCGAGATAGAAGAATTCTTGGAGTCACCCCGGAAAGTGTATACGCATTCCCATTTTAGCCATCAGGCCGAGATGAATGGCTTCTCGGACTTACCTCGGAATGTGTATACACTTTGATCGTAGCCATCAGGCTGAGATGGATGACTTCTTGGATTCACCTCGGAATGTGTATGCACAGTTCGATCTTAGCCATCAGGCCGAGATGGATGACGTCCCGGAGTCACCTCGAAATGCGTATACACACTTTGATCTTAGCCCATGATCCGAGATTCAAGACTTCTTAGAGTCACCTCGGAGAGTATATACGCATTCCCATTTTAGCCATCAGGCTGAGATGCATGACTTCTCGAAGTCACCTCGAAATGCGTATACACACTTTGATCTTAGCCCTCAGGCCGAGATCCATGACTTCTTGGAGTCACCTCGGAATGCGTATACAGTGTCTGATCATAGCCATCACGCCAAGATGGATGACATTTCGAAGTCACCTCGAAAAGTATATACACATTTGCATCTTAGCCCATGATCCGAGATAGAAGACTTCAAGGAGTCACCTCGGAAAGCGTATACGCATTCCCATTTTAGCCATCAGACTGAGATGAATGACTTCTCGGAGTTACCTCGGATTGTGTATACACTTTGATCATAGCCATCAGGCTGAGATGGATGACTTCTCGGAGTCACATCGGAAAGTGTATACACAGCTTGACATTAGCCATCAGGCCGAGATGGATGGCTTCTCGGAGTTACCTCGGAATGTGTATACACTTTGATCGTAGCCATCAGGCTGAGATGGTTGACTTCTCGGAGTCACCTCGGAAAGTGTGTACACAGCTTGACATTAGCCATCAGGCCGAGATGGATGGCTTCTCGGAGTTACCTCGGAATGTGTATACACTTTGATCGCAGCCATCAGGCTGAGATGGTTGCCTTCTCGGAGTCACCTCGGAAAGTGTATGCGTATCCTGATCGTAGCCATCAGGCCGAGATCGATGACATTTCGAAGTCACCTCGAAATGTGTACACACACTTTGATCGTAGCCATCAGGCTGAGATGGATGACTTCTCGGTTTCACCTCGGAAAGTGTATACACACTTCGATCTTAGCCACCAGGCCGAGATGGATGACGTCTCGGAGTCACCTCGGAATGTGTATACACATTCTAATCTTACCCCACAATCCGAGATAGAAGACTTCTTAGAGTCACCTCGGAAAGTGTATACGCATTCCCATTTTAGCCATCAGGCCGAGATGAATGGCTTCTCGGAGTTACCTCGGAATGTGTATACACTTTGATCGTAGCCATCAGGCTGAGATGAATGGCTTCTCGGCGTTACCTCGGAATGTGTATGCGCATCCTGATCATAGCCATCAGGCCGAGATGGATGACATTTCGACGTCACCTCGAAATGTGTACACACACTTTGATCGTAGCCATCAGGCTGAGATGGTTGACTTCTCAGAGTCTCCTCGGAATGTGTATGCGCATCCTGATCGTAGCTATCAGGCCGAGCTGGATGACTTCTCGGAGTCACATCGGAATGAGTATACACATTCTAATATTACCCCACAATCCGAGATCCATGACTTCTTGGAGTCACCTCGGAATGCGTATACAGTGTCTGATCATAGCCATCACGCCAAGATGGATGACATTTCGAAGTCACCTCGAAAAGTATATACACATTCGCATCTTAGCCCATGATCCGAGATAGAAGACTTCAAGGAGTCACCTCGGAAAGCGTATACGCATTCCCATTTTAGCCATCAGACTGAGATGAATGACTTCTCGGAGTTACCTCGGATTGTGTATACACTTTGATCATAGCCATCAGGCTGAGATGGATGACTTCTCGGAGTCACATCGGAAAGTGTATACACAGCTTGACATTAGCCATCAGGCCGAGATGGATGGCTTCTCGGAGTTACCTCGGAATGTGTATACACTTTGATCGTAGCCATCAGGCTGAGATGGTTGACTTCTCGGAGTCACGTCGGAATGTGTATACACTTTGATCGTAGCCATCAGGCTGAGATGGATGACTTCTCGAAGTCACCTCGAAATGCGTATACACACTTTGATCTTAGCCCTCAGGCCGAGATCCATGACTTCTTGGAGTCACCTCGGAATGCGTATACAGTGTCTGATCATAGCCAACACGCCAAGATGGATGACATTTCAAAGACACCTCGAAATGTGTACACACACTTTGATCTTAGCCATCACGCCAAGATGGATGACTTCTCGGAGTCACCTCGGAAAGTGTATACAAATTCTCATCTTAGAGTTACCTCGGAAACTGTATACGCATTCCCATTTTAGCCATCAGGCTGAGATGAATGACTTCTCGGAGTTACCTCGCAATGTGTATACACTTTGCTCGTAGCCATCAGGCTGAGATGGTTGACTTCTCGGAGTCACGTCGGAATGTGTATACACTTTGATCGTAGCCATCAGGCTGAGATGCATGACTTCTCGGAGTCACCTCGGAAAGTGTATGCACAGCTTGACATTAGCCATCAGGACGATATGGATGACGTCTCGGAGTCACCTCGGAAAGTGTATACACATTCTAATCTTACCCCACAATCCGAGATAGAAGACTCCTTGGAGTCACCTCGGAAAGTGTATACGCATTCCCAACGTGGCCATCAGGCCGAGATGAATGGCTTCTCGGAGTTACCTCGGAATGTGCATACACTTTGATCGTAGCCATCAGGCCGAGCTGGATGACTTCTCGGAGTCACCACGGAATGCGTATACACATTCTGATCTTAGCCCTCAGGCCGAGATGCATGACTTCTAGGAGTCACCTCGGAATACGTATACACTCTCCGATCATAGCCATCAGGCCGAGATCGATGACATTTCGAAGTCACCTCGAAATGTGTACACACACTTCGATCTTAGCCATCAGGCCGAGATGGATGACGTCTCGAAGTCACCTCGGAAAGTGTACACACATTCTCATCTTAGCCCATGATCCGAGACAGAAGACTTCTTGGAGTCACCTCGGAAAGTGTATATGCATTCCCATTTTAGCCATCAGGCTGAGATGAATGGCTTCTGGGAGTTACCTCGGAATGTGTATGCGCATCCTGATCATAGCCATCAGGCCGAGATGGATGACATTTCGAAGTCACCTCGAAATGTGTACACACACTTTGATCGTAGCCATCAGGCCGAGATGGATGACGTCTCGGAGTCACCTCGGAATGTGTATACACATTCTAATCTTACCCCACAATCCGAGATAGAAGACTTCTTAGAGTCACCTCGGAAAGTGTATACGCATTCCCATTTTAGCCATCAGGCCGAGATGAATTGCTTCTCGGAGTTACCTCGGAATGTGTATACACTTTGATCGTAGCCATCAGGCTGAGATTAATGGCTTCTCGGCGTTACCTCGGAATGTGTATGCGCATCCTGATCATAGCCATCAGGCCGAGATGGATGACATTTCGACGTCACCTCGAAATGTGTACACACACTTTGATCGTAGCCATCAGGCTGAGATGCATGACTTCTCGGAGTCACCTCGGAAAGTGTATGCACAGCTTGACATTAGCCATCAGGACGATATGGATGACGTCTCGGAGTCACCTCGGAAAGTGTATACACATTCTAATCTTACCCCACAATCCGAGATAGAAGACTCCTTGGAGTCACCTCGGAAAGTGTATACGCATTCCCAACGTGGCCATCAGGCCGAGATGAATGGCTTCTCGGAGTTACCTCGGAATGTGCATACACTTTGATCGTAGCCATCAGGCTGAGATGGTTGACTTCTCGGAGTCACCTCGGAATGTGTATACACAGCTTGACATTAGCCATCCTGCCGAGATGGATGACTTCTCGGAATCACCTCGGAAAGTGTATACAAATTCTCATCTTAGCCCATGATCCGAGATAGAAGACTTCTTAGAGTCACCTCGGAGAGTGTATACACATTCCCATTTTAGCCATCAGGCTGAGATGAATAACTTCTCGGAGTTACCTCGCAATGTGTATACACTTTGATCGTAGCCATCAGGCTGAGATGGATGACTTCTCGGAGTCACCTCGGAACGTGTATACACAGCTTGACATTAGCCATCCTGCCGAGATGGATGACGTCTCGGAGTCACATCGGAAAGTGTATACACATTCTATTCTTACCCCACAATCCGAGATAGAAGAATTCTTGGAGTCACCTCGGAAAGTGTATACACATTCTAATCTTACCCCACAATCCGAGATAGAAGACTTCTTGGAGTCACCTCGGAAAGTGTATACGCATTCCCATTTTAGCCGTCAGGCCGAGATGAATGGCTTCTCGGAGTTACCCCGGAATGCGTATACACATTCTGATCTTAGCCCTCAGGCCGAGATGCATGACTTCTTGGAGTCACCTCGGAATACGTATACACTCTCCGATCATAGCCATCAGGCCGAGATCGATGACATTTCGAAGTCACCTCGAAATGTGTACACACACTTTGATCGTAGCCATCAGGCCGAGATGGATGACGTCTCGGAGTCACCTCGGAAAGTGTATGCACAGCTTGACATTAGCCATCAGGACGAGATGGATGACGTCTCGGAGTCACCTCGGAAAGTGTATACACGTTCTAATCTTACCCCACAATCCGAGATAGAAGAATTCTTGGAGTCACCCCGGAAAGTGTATACGCATTCCCATTTTAGCCATCAGGCCGAGATGAATGGCTTCTCGGACTTACCTCGGAATGTGTATACACTTTGATCGTAGCCATCAGGCTGAGATGGATGACTTCTTGGATTCACCTCGGAATGTGTATGCACAGTTCGATCTTAGCCATCAGGCCGAGATGGATGACGTCCCGGAGTCACCTCGAAATGCGTATACACACTTTGATCTTAGCCCATGATCCGAGATTCAAGACTTCTTAGAGTCACCTCGGAGAGTATATACGCATTCCCATTTTAGCCATCAGGCTGAGATGCATGACTTCTCGAAGTCACCTCGAAATGCGTATACACACTTTGATCTTAGCCCTCAGGCCGAGATCCATGACTTCTTGGAGTCACCTCGGAATGCGTATACAGTGTCTGATCATAGCCATCACGCCAAGATGGATGACATTTCGAAGTCACCTCGAAAAGTATATACACATTCGCATCTTAGCCCATGATCCGAGATAGAAGACTTCAAGGAGTCACCTCGGAAAGCGTATACGCATTCCCATTTTAGCCATCAGACTGAGATGAATGACTTCTCGGAGTTACCTCGGATTGTGTATACACTTTGATCATAGCCATCAGGCTGAGATGGATGACTTCTCGGAGTCACATCGGAAAGTGTATACACAGCTTGACATTAGCCATCAGGCCGAGATGGATGGCTTCTCGGAGTTACCTCGGAATGTGTATACACTTTGATCGTAGCCATCAGGCTGAGATGGTTGACTTCTCGGAGTCACCTCGGAAAGTGTGTACACAGCTTGACATTAGCCATCAGGCCGAGATGGATGGCTTCTCGGAGTTACCTCGGAATGTGTATACACTTTGATCGCAGCCATCAGGCTGAGATGGTTGCCTTCTCGGAGTCACCTCGGAAAGTGTATGCGTATCCTGATCGTAGCCATCAGGCCGAGATCGATGACATTTCGAAGTCACCTCGAAATGTGTACACACACTTTGATCGTAGCCATCAGGCTGAGATGGATGACTTCTCGGTTTCACCTCGGAAAGTGTATACACACTTCGATCTTAGCCACCAGGCCGAGATGGATGACGTCTCGGAGTCACCTCGGAATGTGTATACACATTCTAATCTTACCCCACAATCCGAGATAGAAGACTTCTTAGAGTCACCTCGGAAAGTGTATACGCATTCCCATTTTAGCCATCAGGCCGAGATGAATGGCTTCTCGGAGTTACCTCGGAATGTGTATACACTTTGATCGTAGCCATCAGGCTGAGATGAATGGCTTCTCGGCGTTACCTCGGAATGTGTATGCGCATCCTGATCATAGCCATCAGGCCGAGATGGATGACATTTCGACGTCACCTCGAAATGTGTACACACACTTTGATCGTAGCCATCAGGCTGAGATGGTTGACTTCTCAGAGTCTCCTCGGAATGTGTATGCGCATCCTGATCGTAGCTATCAGGCCGAGCTGGATGACTTCTCGGAGTCACATCGGAATGAGTATACACATTCTAATATTACCCCACAATCCGAGATCCATGACTTCTTGGAGTCACCTCGGAATGCGTATACAGTGTCTGATCATAGCCATCACGCCAAGATGGATGACATTTCGAAGTCACCTCGAAAAGTATATACACATTCGCATCTTAGCCCATGATCCGAGATAGAAGACTTCAAGGAGTCACCTCGGAAAGCGTATACGCATTCCCATTTTAGCCATCAGACTGAGATGAATGACTTCTCGGAGTTACCTCGGATTGTGTATACACTTTGATCATAGCCATCAGGCTGAGATGGATGACTTCTCGGAGTCACATCGGAAAGTGTATACACAGCTTGACATTAGCCATCAGGCCGAGATGGATGGCTTCTCGGAGTTACCTCGGAATGTGTATACACTTTGATCGTAGCCATCAGGCTGAGATGGTTGACTTCTCGGAGTCACGTCGGAATGTGTATACACTTTGATCGTAGCCATCAGGCTGAGATGGATGACTTCTCGAAGTCACCTCGAAATGCGTATACACACTTTGATCTTAGCCCTCAGGCCGAGATCCATGACTTCTTGGAGTCACCTCGGAATGCGTATACAGTGTCTGATCATAGCCAACACGCCAAGATGGATGACATTTCAAAGACACCTCGAAATGTGTACACACACTTTGATCTTAGCCATCACGCCAAGATGGATGACTTCTCGGAGTCACCTCGGAAAGTGTATACAAATTCTCATCTTAGAGTTACCTCGGAAACTGTATACGCATTCCCATTTTAGCCATCAGGCTGAGATGAATGACTTCTCGGAGTTACCTCGCAATGTGTATACACTTTGCTCGTAGCCATCAGGCTGAGATGGTTGACTTCTCGGAGTCACGTCGGAATGTGTATACACTTTGATCGTAGCCATCAGGCTGAGATGCATGACTTCTCGGAGTCACCTCGGAAAGTGTATGCACAGCTTGACATTAGCCATCAGGACGATATGGATGACGTCTCGGAGTCACCTCGGAAAGTGTATACACATTCTAATCTTACCCCACAATCCGAGATAGAAGACTCCTTGGAGTCACCTCGGAAAGTGTATACGCATTCCCAACGTGGCCATCAGGCCGAGATGAATGGCTTCTCGGAGTTACCTCGGAATGTGCATACACTTTGATCGTAGCCATCAGGCCGAGCTGGATGACTTCTCGGAGTCACCACGGAATGCGTATACACATTCTGATCTTAGCCCTCAGGCCGAGATGCATGACTTCTAGGAGTCACCTCGGAATACGTATACACTCTCCGATCATAGCCATCAGGCCGAGATCGATGACATTTCGAAGTCACCTCGAAATGTGTACACACACTTCGATCTTAGCCATCAGGCCGAGATGGATGACGTCTCGAAGTCACCTCGGAAAGTGTACACACATTCTCATCTTAGCCCATGATCCGAGACAGAAGACTTCTTGGAGTCACCTCGGAAAGTGTATATGCATTCCCATTTTAGCCATCAGGCTGAGATGAATGGCTTCTGGGAGTTACCTCGGAATGTGTATGCGCATCCTGATCATAGCCATCAGGCCGAGATGGATGACATTTCGAAGTCACCTCGAAATGTGTACACACACTTTGATCGTAGCCATCAGGCCGAGATGGATGACGTCTCGGAGTCACCTCGGAATGTGTATACACATTCTAATCTTACCCCACAATCCGAGATAGAAGACTTCTTAGAGTCACCTCGGAAAGTGTATACGCATTCCCATTTTAGCCATCAGGCCGAGATGAATTGCTTCTCGGAGTTACCTCGGAATGTGTATACACTTTGATCGTAGCCATCAGGCTGAGATTAATGGCTTCTCGGCGTTACCTCGGAATGTGTATGCGCATCCTGATCATAGCCATCAGGCCGAGATGGATGACATTTCGACGTCACCTCGAAATGTGTACACACACTTTGATCGTAGCCATCAGGCTGAGATGCATGACTTCTCGGAGTCACCTCGGAAAGTGTATGCACAGCTTGACATTAGCCATCAGGACGATATGGATGACGTCTCGGAGTCACCTCGGAAAGTGTATACACATTCTAATCTTACCCCACAATCCGAGATAGAAGACTCCTTGGAGTCACCTCGGAAAGTGTATACGCATTCCCAACGTGGCCATCAGGCCGAGATGAATGGCTTCTCGGAGTTACCTCGGAATGTGCATACACTTTGATCGTAGCCATCAGGCCGAGCTGGATGACTTCTCGGAGTCACCACGGAATGCGTATACACATTCTGATCTTAGCCCTCAGGCCGAGATGCATGACTTCTAGGAGTCACCTCGGAATACGTATGCACTCTCCGATCATAGCCATCAGGCCGAGATCGATGACATTTCGAAGTCACCTCGAAATGTGTACACACACTTCGATCTTAGCCATCAGGCCGAGATGGATGACGTCTCGAAGTCACCTCGGAAAGTGTACACACATTCTCATCTTAGCCCATGATCCGAGACAGAAGACTTCTTGGAGTCACCTCGGAAAGTGTATATGCATTCCCATTTTAGCCATCAGGCTGAGATGAATGGCTTCTGGGAGTTACCTCGGAATGTGTATGCGCATCCTGATCATAGCCATCAGGCCGAGATGGATGACATTTCGAAGTCACCTCGAAATGTGTACACACACTTTGATCGTAGCCATCAGGCCGAGATGGATGACGTCTCGGAGTCACCTCGGAATGTGTATACACATTCTAATCTTACCCCACAATCCGAGATAGAAGACTTCTTAGAGTCACCTCGGAAAGTGTATACGCATTCCCATTTTAGCCATCAGGCCGAGATGAATGGCTTCTCGGAGTTACCTCGGAATGTGTATACACTTTGATCGTAGCCATCAGGCTGAGATGAATGGCTTCTCGGCGTTACCTCGGAATGTGTATGCGCATCCTGATCATAGCCATCAGGCCGAGATGGATGACATTTCGACGTCACCTCGAAATGTGTACACACACTTTGATCGTAGCCATCAGGCTGAGATGGTTGACTTCTCAGAGTCTCCTCGGAATGTGTATGCGCATCCTGATCGTAGCTATCAGGCCGAGCTGGATGACTTCTCGGAGTCACATCGGAATGAGTATACACATTCTAATATTACCCCACAATCCGAGATCCATGACTTCTTGGAGTCACCTCGGAATGCGTATACAGTGTCTGATCATAGCCATCACGCCAAGATGGATGACATTTCGAAGTCACCTCGAAAAGTATATACACATTCGCATCTTAGCCCATGATCCGAGATAGAAGACTTCAAGGAGTCACCTCGGAAAGCGTATACGCATTCCCATTTTAGCCATCAGACTGAGATGAATGACTTCTCGGAGTTACCTCGGATTGTGTATACACTTTGATCATAGCCATCAGGCTGAGATGGATGACTTCTCGGAGTCACATCGGAAAGTGTATACACAGCTTGACATTAGCCATCAGGCCGAGATGGATGGCTTCTCGGAGTTACCTCGGAATGTGTATACACTTTGATCGTAGCCATCAGGCTGAGATGGTTGACTTCTCGGAGTCACGTCGGAATGTGTATACACTTTGATCGTAGCCATCAGGCTGAGATGGATGACTTCTCGAAGTCACCTCGAAATGCGTATACACACTTTGATCTTAGCCCTCAGGCCGAGATCCATGACTTCTTGGAGTCACCTCGGAATGCGTATACAGTGTCTGATCATAGCCAACACGCCAAGATGGATGACATTTCAAAGACACCTCGAAATGTGTACACACACTTTGATCTTAGCCATCACGCCAAGATGGATGACTTCTCGGAGTCACCTCGGAAAGTGTATACAAATTCTCATCTTAGAGTTACCTCGGAAACTGTATACGCATTCCCATTTTAGCCATCAGGCTGAGATGAATGACTTCTCGGAGTTACCTCGCAATGTGTATACACTTTGCTCGTAGCCATCAGGCTGAGATGGTTGACTTCTCGGAGTCACGTCGGAATGTGTATACACTTTGATCGTAGCCATCAGGCTGAGATGCATGACTTCTCGGAGTCACCTCGGAAAGTGTATGCACAGCTTGACATTAGCCATCAGGACGATATGGATGACGTCTCGGAGTCACCTCGGAAAGTGTATACACATTCTAATCTTACCCCACAATCCGAGATAGAAGACTCCTTGGAGTCACCTCGGAAAGTGTATACGCATTCCCAACGTGGCCATCAGGCCGAGATGAATGGCTTCTCGGAGTTACCTCGGAATGTGCATACACTTTGATCGTAGCCATCAGGCCGAGCTGGATGACTTCTCGGAGTCACCACGGAATGCGTATACACATTCTGATCTTAGCCCTCAGGCCGAGATGCATGACTTCTAGGAGTCACCTCGGAATACGTATACACTCTCCGATCATAGCCATCAGGCCGAGATCGATGACATTTCGAAGTCACCTCGAAATGTGTACACACACTTCGATCTTAGCCATCAGGCCGAGATGGATGACGTCTCGAAGTCACCTCGGAAAGTGTACACACATTCTCATCTTAGCCCATGATCCGAGACAGAAGACTTCTTGGAGTCACCTCGGAAAGTGTATATGCATTCCCATTTTAGCCATCAGGCTGAGATGAATGGCTTCTGGGAGTTACCTCGGAATGTGTATGCGCATCCTGATCATAGCCATCAGGCCGAGATGGATGACATTTCGAAGTCACCTCGAAATGTGTACACACACTTTGATCGTAGCCATCAGGCCGAGATGGATGACGTCTCGGAGTCACCTCGGAAAGAGTATACACATTCTAATCTTACCCCACAATCAGAGATAGAAGACTTCTTGGAGTCACCTCGGAAACTGTATACGCATTCCCAATTTGGCCATCAGGCCGAGATGAATGGCTTCTCGGAGTTACCTCGGAATGTGTATGCGCATCCTGATCATAGCCATCAGGCCGAGATGGATGACATTTCGAAGTCACCTCGAAATGTGTACACAGACTTTGATCTTAGCCATCACGCCAAGATGGATGACTTCTCGGAATCAACTCGGAAAGTGTATACAAATTCTCATCTTAGCCCATGATCCGAGATAGAAGACTTCTTAGAGTCACCTCGGAAAGTGTATACGCATTGCCATTTTAGCCATCAGGCCGAGATGGATGACGTCTCGGAGTCACCTCGGAAAGAGTATACACATTCTAATCTTACCCCACAATCAGAGATAGAAGACTTCTTGGAGTCACCTCGGAAACTGTATACGCATTCCCAATTTGGCCATCAGGCCGAGATGAATGGCTTCTCGGAGTTACCTCGGAATGTGTATGCGCATCCTGATCATAGCCATCAGGCCGAGATGGATGACATTTCGAAGTCACCTCGAAATGTGTACACACACTTTGATCTTAGCCATCACGCCAAGATGGATGACTTCTCGTAATCAACTCGGAAAGTGTATACAAATTCTCATCTTAGCCCATGATCCGAGATAGAAGACTTCTTAGAGTCACCTCGGAAAGTGTATACGCATTGCCATTTTAGCCATCAGGCTGAGATGAATAACTTCTCGGAGTTACCTCGCAATGTGTATACACTTTCATCGTAGCCATCAGGCTGAGATGGATGACTTCTCGGAGTCACCTCGGAACGTGTATACACAGCTTGACATTAGCCATCCTGCCGAAATGGATGACGTCTCGGAGTCACATCGGAAAGTGTATACACATTCTATTCTTACCCCACAGTCCGAGATAGAAGACTTCTTGGAGTCACCTCGGAAAGTGTATACGCATTCCCATTTTAGCCATCAGGCCGAGATGAATGGCTTCTCGGAGTTACCTCGGAATGTGCATACACTTTGATCGTAGCCATCAGGCTGAGATGGTTGACTTCTCGGAGTCACCTCGGAATGTGTATACACAGCTTGACATTAGCCATCCTGCCGAGATGGATGACTTCTCGGAATCACCTCGGAAAGTGTATACAAATTCTCATCTTAGCCCATGATCCGAGATAGAAGACTTCTTAGAGTCACCTCGGAGAGTGTATACGCATTCCCATTTTAGCCATCAGGCTGAGATGAATAACTTCTCGGAGTTACCTCGCAATGTGTATACACTTTGATCGTAGCCATCAGGCTGAGATGGATGACTTCTCGGAGTCACCTCGGAACGTGTATACACAGCTTGACATTAGCCATCCTGCCGAGATGGATGACGTCTCGGAGTCACATCGGAAAGTGTATACACATTCTATTCTTACCCCACAATCCGAGATAGAAGAATTCTTGGAGTCACCTCGGAAAGTGTATACGCATTCCCATTTTAGCCATCAGGCCGAGATGAATGGCTTCTCGGAGTTACCTCGGAATGTGCATACACTTTGATCGTAGCCATCAGGCCGAGATGAATGACTTCTCGGAGTTACCTCGGAATGTGTATACACTTTGATCGTAGCCATCAGGCTGAGATGGATGACCTCTCGGAGTCACCTCGGAAAGTGTATACACATTCTAATCTTACCCCACAATCCGAGATAGAAGACTTCTTGGAGTCACCTCGGAAAGTGTATACGCATTCCCATTTTAGCCGTCAGGCCGAGATGAATGGCTTCTCGGAGTTACCTCGGAATGTGTATGCGCATCCTGATCGTAGCCATCGGGCCGAGCTGGATGACTTCTCGGAGTCACCCCGGAATGCGTATACACATTCTGATCTTAGCCCTCAGGCCGAGATGCATGACTTCTTGGAGTCACCTCGGAATACGTATACACTCTCCGATCATAGCCATCAGGCCGAGATCGATGACATTTCGAAGTCACCTCGAAATGTGTACACACACTTTGATCGTAGCCATCAGGCCGAGATGGATGACGTCTCGGACTCACCTCGGAAAGTGTATGCACAGCTTGACATTAGCCATCAGGACGAGATGGATGACGTCTCGGAGTCACCTCGGAAAGTGTATACAGGGTGAGTCAATGACCTTGCACCAAACTGAAACCACGTATTTTGGGGGTCAATAGAAGCGTGAAAGTCCCGGAACACAAAGTTGAAATCTCAACCCTTTCGGAATTACAGGGGGTTGAAATTTTAAGTTTTAAAAAATCATATCTTCCGACAGGATAATACTAGAGTCACGGGCCTTTTTCTAGAATGTGTGGGAGGGCCCGAGGTACCTGGAAAAAAATATAAACGACGTGAAAATTATTATTAAGCCACATTATTATTGATTTTCTCTAAACGGGCAAATTTCACGTTCATAGAAGAACTACAAGAAAATCAATAATAATGTGGCTTAATAATAATTTTCACATCGTTTCTATTTTTTTCCAGGTACCCTGGGCCCTCCCACACATTCTAGAAAAAGACCCGTGACTCTAGTATTATCCTGTCGGAAGATATGATTTTTTAAAACTTAAAATTTCAACCCCCTGTAATTCCGAAAGGGTTGAGATTTCAACTTTGTGTTCCGGGACTTTTAGGCTTCTATTGACCCCCAAAATACGTGGTTTCAGTTTGGTGCAAGGTCACTGACTCACCCTGTATACATTCTAATCTTACCCCACAATCCGAGATAGAAGACTTCTTGGAGTCACCTCGGAGAGTGTATACGCATTCCCATTTTAGCCATCAGGCCGAGATGAATGTCTTCTCGGACTTACCTCGGAATGTGTATACACTTTGATCGTAGCCATCAGGCTGAGATGGATGACTTCTCTGATTCACCTCGGAATGTGTATGCACAGTTCGATCTTAGCCATCAGGCCGAGATGGATGACGTCTCGGAGTCACCTCGGAAAGTGTATACACGTTCTAATCTTACCCCACAATCCGAGATAGAAGAATTCTTGGAGTCACCCCGGAAAGTGTATACGCATTCCCATTTTAGCCATCAGGCCGAGATGAATGGCTTCTCGGACTTACCTCGGAATGTGTATACACTTTGATCGTAGCCATCAGGCTGAGATGGATGACTTCTTGGATTCACCTCGGAATGTGTATGCACAGTTCGATCTTAGCCATCAGGCCGAGATGGATGACGTCCCGGAGTCACCTCGAAATGCGTATACACACTTTGATCTTAGCCCATGATCCGAGATTCAAGACTTCTTAGAGTCACCTCGGAGAGTATATACGCATTCCCATTTTAGCCATCAGGCTGAGATGCATGACTTCTCGAAGTCACCTCGAAATGCGTATACACACTTTGATCTTAGCCCTCAGGCCGAGATCCATGACTTCTTGGAGTCACCTCGGAATGCGTATACAGTGTCTGATCATAGCCATCACGCCAAGATGGATGACATTTCGAAGTCACCTCGAAAAGTATATACACATTCGCATCTTAGCCCATGATCCGAGATAGAAGACTTCTTGGAGTCACCTCGGAAAGCGTATACGCATTCCCATTTTAGCCATCAGACTGAGATGAATGACTTCTCGGAGTCACCTCGGAAAGTGTATACACAGCTTGACATTAGCCATCAGGCCGAGATGGATGGCTTCTCGGAGTTACCTCGGAATGTGTATACACTTTGATCGTAGCCATCAGGCTGAGATGGTTGCCTTCTCGGAGTCACCTCGGAAAGTGTATGCGTATCCTGATCGTAGCCATCAGGCCGAGATCGATGACATTTCGAAGTCACCTCGAAATGTGTACACACACTTTGATCGTAGCCATCAGGCTGAGATGGATGACTTCTCGGTTTCACCTCGGAAAGTGTATACACACTTCGATCTTAGCCACCAGGCCGAGATGGATGACGTCTCGGAGTCACCTCGGAATGTGTATACACATTCTAATCTTACCCCACAATCCGAGATAGAAGACTTCTTAGAGTCACCTCGGAAAGTGTATACGCATTCCCATTTTAGCCATCAGGCCGAGATGAATGGCTTCTCGGAGTTACCTCGGAATGTGTATACACTTTGATCGTAGCCATCAGGCTGAGATGAATGGCTTCTCGGCGTTACCTCGGAATGTGTATGCGCATCCTGATCATAGCCATCAGGCCGAGATGGATGACATTTCGACGTCACCTCGAAATGTGTACACACACTTTGATCGTAGCCATCAGGCTGAGATGGTTGACTTCTCAGAGTCTCCTCGGAATGTGTATGCGCATCCTGATCGTAGCTATCAGGCCGAGCTGGATGACTTCTCGGAGTCACATCGGAATGAGTATACACATTCTAATATTACCCCACAATCCGAGATCCATGACTTCTTGGAGTCACCTCGGAATGCGTATACAGTGTCTGATCATAGCCATCACGCCAAGATGGATGACATTTCGAAGTCATCTCGAAAAGTATATACACATTCGCATCTTAGCCCATGATCCGAGATAGAAGACTTCAAGGAGTCACCTCGGAAAGCGTATACGCATTCCCATTTTAGCCATCAGACTGAGATGAATGACTTCTCGGAGTTACCTCGGATTGTGTATACACTTTGATCATAGCCATCAGGCTGATATGGATGACTTCTCGGAGTCACATCGGAAAGTGTATACACAGCTTGACATTAGCCATCAGGCCGAGATGGATGGCTTCTCGGAGTTACCTCGGAATGTGTATACACTTTGATCGTAGCCATCAGGCTGAGATGGTTGACTTCTCGGAGTCACGTCGGAATGTGTATACACTTTGATCGTAGCCATCAGGCTGAGATGGATGACTTCTCGAAGTCACCTCGAAATGCGTATACACACTTTGATCTTAGCCCTCAGGCCGAGATCCATGACTTCTTGGAGTCACCTCGGAATGCGTATACAGTGTCTGATCATAGCCAACACGCCAAGATGGATGACATTTCAAAGACACCTCGAAATGTGTACACACACTTTGATCTTAGCCATCACGCCAAGATGGATGACTTCTCGGAGTCACCTCGGAAAGTGTATACAAATTCTCATCTTAGAGTTACCTCGGAAACTGTATACGCATTCCCATTTTAGCCATCAGGCTGAGATGAATGACTTCTCGGAGTTACCTCGCAATGTGTATACACTTTGCTCGTAGCCATCAGGCTGAGATGGTTGACTTCTCGGAGTCACGTCGGAATGTGTATACACTTTGATCGTAGCCATCAGGCTGAGATGCATGACTTCTCGGAGTCACCTCGGAAAGTGTATGCACAGCTTGACATTAGCCATCAGGACGATATGGATGACGTCTCGGAGTCACCTCGGAAAGTGTATACACATTCTAATCTTACCCCACAATCCGAGATAGAAGACTCCTTGGAGTCACCTCGGAAAGTGTATACGCATTCCCAATTTGGCCATCAGGCCGAGATGAATGGCTTCTCGGAGTTACCTCGGAATGTGCATACACTTTGATCGTAGCCATCAGGCCGAGCTGGATGACTTCTCGGAGTCACCTCGGAACGTGTATACACAGCTTGATATTAGCCATCCTGCCGAGATGGATGACGTCTCGGAGTCACATCGGAAAGTGTATACACATTCTATTCTTACCCCACAATCCGAGATAGAAGACTTCTTGGAGTCACCTCGGAGAGTGTATACGCATTCCCATTTTAGCCATCAGGCCGAGATGAATGGCTTCTCGGAGTTACCTCGGAATGTGCATACACTTTGATCGTAGCCATCAGGCCGAGCTGGATGACTTCTCGGAGTCACCACGGAATGCGTATACACATTCTGATCTTAGCCCTCAGGCCGAGATGCATGACTTCTAGGAGTCACCTCGGAATACGTATACACTCTCCGATCATAGCCATCAGGCCGAGATCGATGACATTTCGAAGTCACCTCGAAATGTGTACACACACTTCGATCTTAGCCATCAGGCCGAGATGGATGACGTCTCGAAGTCACCTCGGAAAGTGTACACACATTCTCATCTTAGCCCATGATCCGAGACAGAAGACTTCTTGGAGTCACCTCGGAAAGTGTATATGCATTCCCATTTTAGCCATCAGGCTGAGATGAATGGCTTCTGGGAGTTACCTCGGAATGTGTATGCGCATCCTGATCATAGCCATCAGGCCGAGATGGATGACATTTCGAAGTCACCTCGAAATGTGTACACACACTTTGATCGTAGCCATCAGGCCGAGATGGATGACGTCTCGGAGTCACCTCGGAAAGAGTATACACATTCTAATCTTACCCCACAATCAGAGATAGAAGACTTCTTGGAGTCACCTCGGAAACTGTATACGCATTCCCAATTTGGCCATCAGGCCGAGATGAATGGCTTCTCGGAGTTACCTCGGAATGTGTATGCGCATCCTGATCATAGCCATCAGGCCGAGATGGATGACATTTCGAAGTCACCTCGAAATCTGTACACACACTTTGATCTTAGCCATCACGCCAAGATGGATGACTTCTCGGAATCAACTCGGAAAGTGTATACAAATTCTCATCTTAGCCCATGATCCGAGATAGAAGACTTCTTAGAGTCACCTCGGAAAGTGTATACGCATTGCCATTTTAGCCATCAGGCCGAGATGGATGACGTCTCGGAGTCACCTCGGAAAGAGTATACACATTCTAATCTTACCCCACAATCAGAGATAGAAGACTTCTTGGAGTCACCTCGGAAACTGTATACGCATTCCCAATTTGGCCATCAGGCCGAGATGAATGGCTTCTCGGAGTTACCTCGGAATGTGTATGCGCATCCTGATCATAGCCATCAGGCCGAGATGGATGACATTTCGAAGTCACCTCGAAATGTGTACACACACTTTGATCTTAGCCATCACGCCAAGATGGATGACTTCTCGGAATCAACTCGGAAAGTGTATACAAATTCTCATCTTAGCCCATGATCCGAGATAGAAGACTTCTTAGAGTCACCTCGGAAAGTGTATACGCATTGCCATTTTAGCCATCAGGCTGAGATCAATAACTTCTCGGAGTTACCTCGCAATGTGTATACACTTTCATCGTAGCCATCAGGCTGAGATGGATGACTTCTCGGAGTCACCTCGGAACGTGTATACACAGCTTGACATTAGCCATCCTGCCGAAATGGATGACGTCTCGGAGTCACATCGGAAAGTGTATACACATTCTATTCTTACCCCACAGTCCGGGATAGAAGACTTCTTGGAGTCACCTCGGAAAGTGTATACGCATTCCCATTTTAGCCATCAGGCCGAGATGAATGGCTTCTCGGAGTTACCTCGGAATGTGCATACACTTTGATCGTAGCCATCAGGCTGAGATGGTTGACTTCTCGGAGTCACCTCGGAATGTGTATACACACTTCGATCTTAGCCATCAGGCCGAGATCCACGACTTCTCGAAGTCACCTCGAAATGCGTATACAGTGTCTGATCATAGCCATCACGCCAAGATGGATGACATTTCGAAGTCACCTCGGAAAGTGTACACACATTCTCATCTTAGCCCATGATCCGAGACAGAAGACTTCTTGGAGTCACCTCGGAAAGTGTATATGCATTCCCATTTTAGCCATCAGGCCGAGATGAATGGCTTCTCGGAGTTACCTCGGAATGTGCATACACTTTGATCGTAGCCATCAGGCTGAGATGGTTGACTTCTCGGAGTCACCTCGGAATGTGTATACACACTTCGATCTTAGCCCTCAGGCCGAGATCCATGACTTCTTGGAGTCACCTCGGAATGCGTATACAGTGTGTGATCATAGGCATCACGTCAAGATGGATGACATTTCGAAGTCACCTCGGAATGTGTATACACACTTCGATCTTAGCCATCAGGCCGAGATGGATGACGTCTCGGAGTCACCTCGGAACGTGTATACACAGCTTGACATTAGCCATCCTGCCGAAATGGATGACGTCTCGGAGTCACATCGGAAAGTGTATACACATTCTATTCTTACCCCACAATCCGAGATAGAAGACTTCTTGGAGTCACCTCGGAGAGTGTATACGCATTCCCATTTTAGCCATCAGGCCGAGATGAATGGCTTCTCGGAGTTACCTCGGAATGTGCATACACTTTGATCGTAGCCATCAGGCCGAGCTGGATGACTTCTCGGAGTCACCACGGAATGCGTATACACATTCTGATCTTAGCCCTCAGGCCGAGATGCATGACTTCTAGGAGTCACCTCGGAATACGTATACACTCTCCGATCATAGCCATCAGGCCGAGATCGATGACATTTCGAAGTCACCTCGAAATGTGTACACACACTTCGATCTTAGCCATCAGGCCGAGATGGATGACGTCTCGAAGTCACCTCGGAAAGTGTACACACATTCTCATCTTAGCCCATGATCCGAGACAGAAGACTTCTTGGAGTCACCTCGGAAAGTGTATATGCATTCCCATTTTAGCCATCAGGCTGAGATGAATGGCTTCTGGGAGTTACCTCGGAATGTGTATGCGCATCCTGATCATAGCCATCAGGCCGAGATGGATGACATTTCGAAGTCACCTCGAAATGTGTACACACACTTTGATCGTAGCCATCAGGCCGAGATGGATGACGTCTCGGAGTCACCTCGGAAAGAGTATACACATTCTAATCTTACCCCACAATCAGAGATAGAAGACTTCTTGGAGTCACCTCGGAAACTGTATACGCATTCCCAATTTGGCCATCAGGCCGAGATGAATGGCTTCTCGGAGTTACCTCGGAATGTGTATGCGCATCCTGATCATAGCCATCAGGCCGAGATGGATGACATTTCGAAGTCACCTCGAAATGTGTACACACACTTTGATCTTAGCCATCACGCCAAGATGGATGACTTCTCGGAATCAACTCGGAAAGTGTATACAAATTCTCATCTTAGCCCATGATCCGAGATAGAAGACTTCTTAGAGTCACCTCGGAAAGTGTATACGCATTGCCATTTTAGCCATCAGGCTGAGATGAATAACTTCTCGGAGTTACCTCGCAATGTGTATACACTTTCATCGTAGCCATCAGGCTGAGATGGATGACTTCTCGGAGTCACCTCGGAACGTGTATACACAGCTTGACATTAGCCATCCTGCCGAAATGGATGACGTCTCGGAGTCACATCGGAAAGTGTATACACATTCTATTCTTGCCCCACAGTCCGAGATAGAAGACTTCTTGGAGTCACCTCGGAAAGTGTATACGCATTCCCATTTTAGCCATCAGGCCGAGATGAATGGCTTCTCGGAGTTACCTCGGAATGTGCATACACTTTGATCGTAGCCATCAGGCTGAGATGGTTGACTTCTCGGAGTCACCTCGGAATGTGTATACACACTTCGATCTTAGCCATCAGGCCGAGATCCATGACTTCTCGAAGTCACCTCGAAATGCGTATACAGTGTCTGATCATAGCCATCACGCCAAGATGGATGACATTTCGAAGTCACCTCGGAAAGTGTACACACATTCTCATCTTAGCCCATGATCCGAGACAGAAGACTTCTTGGAGTCACCTCGGAAAGTGTATATGCATTCCCATTTTAGCCATCAGGCCGAGATGAATGCGAGTTACCTCGGAATGTGCATACACTTTGATCGTAGCCATCAGGCTGAGATGGTTGACTTCTCGGAGTCACCTCGGAATGTGTATACACACTTCGATCTTAGCCCTCAGGCCGAGATCCATGACTTCTTGGAGTCACCTCGGAATGCGTATACAGTGTGTGATCATAGGCATCACGTCAAGATGGATGACATTTCGAAGTCACCTCGGAATGTGTATACACACTTCGATCTTAGCCATCAGGCCGAGATGGATGACGTCTCGGAGTCACCTCGGAACGTGTATACACAGCTTGACATTAGCCATCCTGCCGAAATGGATGACGTCTCGGAGTCACATCGGAAAGTGTATACACATTCTATTCTTACCCCACAATCCGAGATAGAAGACTTCTTGGAGTCACCTCGGAGAGTGTATACGCATTCCCATTTTAGCCATCAGGCTGAGATGAATAACTTCTCGGAGTTACCTCGCAATGTGTATACACTTTGATCGTAGCCATCAGGCTGAGATGGATGACTTCTCGGAGTCACCTCGGAACGTGTATACACAGCTTGACATTAGCCATCCTGCCGAGATGGATGACGTCTCGGAGTCACATCGGAAAGTGTATACACATTCTATTCTTACCCCACAATCCGAGATAGAAGAATTCTTGGAGTCACCTCGGAAAGTGAATACGCATTCCCATTTTAGCCATCAGGCCGAGATGAATGGCTTCTCGGAGTTACCTCGGAATGTGCATACACTTTGATCGTAGCCATCAGGCTGAGATGGATGACTTCTCGGAGTCACCTCGGAACGTGTATACACAGCTTGACATTAGCCATCCTGCCGAGATGGATGACGTCTCGGAGTCACATCGGAAAGTGTATACACATTCTATTCTTACCCCACAATCCGAGAGAGAAGAATTCTTGGAGTCACCTCGGAAAGTGTATACGCATTCCCATTTTAGCCATCAGGCCGAGATGAATGGCTTCTCGGAGTTACCTCGGAATGTGCATACACTTTGATCGTAGCCATCAGGCCGAGATGAATGACTTCTCGGAGTTACCTCGGAATGTGTATACACTTTGATCGTAGCCATCAGGCTGAGATGGATGACCTCTCGGAGTCACCTCGGAAAGTGTATACACATTCTAATCTTACCCCACAATCCGAGATAGAAGACTTCTTGGAGTCACCTCGAAAAGTGTATACGCATTCCCATTTTAGCCGTCAGGCCGAGATGAATGGCTTCTCGGAGTTACCTCGGAATGTGCATACACTTTGATCGTAGCCATCAGGCTGAGATGGATGACTTCTCGGTTTCACCTCGGAATGTGTATACACACTTCGATCTTAGCCGTCAGGCAGAGATGGATGACGTCTCGGAGTCACCTCGGAAAGTGTATACACATTCTAATCTTACCCCACAATCAGAGATAGAAGACTTCTTGGAGTCACCTCGGAAAGTGTATACGCATTCCCAATTTGGCCATCAGGCCGAGATGAATGGCTTCTCGGAGTTACCTCGGAATGTGTATGCGCATCCTGATCATAGCCATCAGGCCGAGATGGATGACATTTCGAAGTCACCTCGAAATGTGTATACACACTTCGATCTTAGCCATCAGGCCGAGATGGATGACATCTCGAAGTCACCTCGAAATGCGTATACACACTTCGATCTTAGCCATCAGGCCGAGATGGATGACGTCTCGGAGTCACCTCGAAAAGTGTATACACATTCTAATCTTACCCCACAATCCGAGATAGAAGACTTCTTGGGGTCACCTCGGAAAGTGTATACGCATTCCCATGTTAGCCATGAGGCCGAGATGAATGGCTTCTCGGAGTCACCTCGGAAAGTGTATGCGCATCCTGATCGTAGCCATCAGGCCGAGATCGATGACATTTCGAAGTCACCTCGAAATGTGTACACACACTTTGATCGTAGCCATCAGGCTGAGATGGATGACTTCTCGGTTTCACCTCGGAATGTGTATACACACTTCGATCTTAGCCATCAGGCCGAGATGGATGACGTCTCGAAGTCACCTCGGAATGTGTATACACATTCTAATCTTACCCCACAATCCGAGATAGAAGACTTCTTGGGGTCGCCTCGGAAAGTGTATACGCATTCCCATTTTAGCCATCAGGCCGAGATGAATGGCTTCTCGGAGTTACCTCTGAATGTGTATACACTTTCATCGTAGCCATCAGGCTGAGATGGATGACTTCTCGGAGTCACCTCGGAACGTGTATACACAGCTTGACATTAGCCATCCTGCCGAAATGGATGACGTCTCGGAGTCACATCGGAAAGTGTATACACATTCTATTCTTACCCCACAGTCCGAGATAGAAGACTTCTTGGAGTCACCTCGGAAAGTGTATACGCATTCCCATTTTAGCCATCAGGCCGAGATGAATGGCTTCTCGGAGTTACCTCGGAATGTGCATACACTTTGATCGTAGCCATCAGGCTGAGATGGTTGACTTCTCGGAGTCACCTCGGAATGTGTATACACACTTCGATCTTAGCCATCAGGCCGAGATCCACGACTTCTCGAAGTCACCTCGAAATGCGTATACAGTGTCTGATCATAGCCATCACGCCAAGATGGATGACATTTCGAAGTCACCTCGGAAAGTGTACACACATTCTCATCTTAGCCCATGATCCGAGACAGAAGACTTCTTGGAGTCACCTCGGAAAGTGTATATGCATTCCCATTTTAGCCATCAGGCCGAGATGAATGGCTTCTCGGAGTTACCTCGGAATGTGCATACACTTTGATCGTAGCCATCAGGCTGAGATGGTTGACTTCTCGGAGTCACCTCGGAATGTGTATACACACTTCGATCTTAGCCCTCAGGCCGAGATCCATGACTTCTTGGAGTCACCTCGGAATGCGTATACAGTGTGTGATCATAGGCATCACGTCAAGATGGATGACATTTCGAAGTCACCTCGGAATGTGTATACACACTTCGATCTTAGCCATCAGGCCGAGATGGATGACGTCTCGGAGTCACCTCGGAACGTGTATACACAGCTTGACATTAGCCATCCTGCCGAAATGGATGACGTCTCGGAGTCACATCGGAAAGTGTATACACATTCTATTCTTACCCCACAATCCGAGATAGAAGACTTCTTGGAGTCACCTCGGAGAGTGTATACGCATTCCCATTTTAGCCATCAGGCCGAGATGAATGGCTTCTCGGAGTTACCTCGGAATGTGCATACACTTTGATCGTAGCCATCAGGCCGAGCTGGATGACTTCTCGGAGTCACCACGGAATGCGTATACACATTCTGATCTTAGCCCTCAGGCCGAGATGCATGACTTCTAGGAGTCACCTCGGAATACGTATACACTCTCCGATCATAGCCATCAGGCCGAGATCGATGACATTTCGAAGTCACCTCGAAATGTGTACACACACTTCGATCTTAGCCATCAGGCCGAGATGGATGACGTCTCGAAGTCACCTCGGAAAGTGTACACACATTCTCATCTTAGCCCATGATCCGAGACAGAAGACTTCTTGGAGTCACCTCGGAAAGTGTATATGCATTCCCATTTTAGCCATCAGGCTGAGATGAATGGCTTCTGGGAGTTACCTCGGAATGTGTATGCGCATCCTGATCATAGCCATCAGGCCGAGATGGATGACATTTCGAAGTCACCTCGAAATGTGTACACACACTTTGATCGTAGCCATCAGGCCGAGATGGATGACGTCTCGGAGTCACCTCGGAAAGAGTATACACATTCTAATCTTACCCCACAATCAGAGATAGAAGACTTCTTGGAGTCACCTCGGAAACTGTATACGCATTCCCAATTTGGCCATCAGGCCGAGATGAATGGCTTCTCGGAGTTACCTCGGAATGTGTATGCGCATCCTGATCATAGCCATCAGGCCGAGATGGATGACATTTCGAAGTCACCTCGAAATGTGTACACACACTTTGATCTTAGCCATCACGCCAAGATGGATGACTTCTCGGAATCAACTCGGAAAGTGTATACAAATTCTCATCTTAGCCCATGATCCGAGATAGAAGACTTCTTAGAGTCACCTCGGAAAGTGTATACGCATTGCCATTTTAGCCATCAGGCTGAGATGAATAACTTCTCGGAGTTACCTCGCAATGTGTATACACTTTCATCGTAGCCATCAGGCTGAGATGGATGACTTCTCGGAGTCACCTCGGAACGTGTATACACAGCTTGACATTAGCCATCCTGCCGAAATGGATGACGTCTCGGAGTCACATCGGAAAGTGTATACACATTCTATTCTTACCCCACAGTCCGAGATAGAAGACTTCTTGGAGTCACCTCGGAAAGTGTATACGCATTCCCATTTTAGCCATCAGGCCGAGATGAATGGCTTCTCGGAGTTACCTCGGAATGTGCATACACTTTGATCGTAGCCATCAGGCTGAGATGGTTGACTTCTCGGAGTCACCTCGGAATCAAGAGACGCGGTAGCGTCTCGCGCCAAGTATATATAGCACGTCATCATCATCATAATAGCGAGATGCTACCAAGTATCCTTTTCCAGAGCGAACTCGTTTTCGGGTAATGTTCGGTCGGTAACTCTCAAATTTCCTGTAACTGGCGTTATGCGTGGCATCAACCGCGATACCGTTGGAATCCTTGATTTTTTCTCAATCGAATGAGACCAGAACGACGTCGATCCGTGCAGCCGTTGCGGAGATCTCGATTTTTCGTACGAATAATTTTGCCAAAATATGAGGTTTTACGATTTTTCTTCAGGCGACGCTTTCCCGCGCGCCGTCTGGCGGAAATTTTTGTAAACCCACGATTTTTGCGGTCCTAATCAAGAGACGCGGTAGCGTCTCGCGCCAAGTATACATAGCCGAGCGCAGCTCATCGCGTCGACGCTACTAAGTAACTTACGCGAACGAACTAGCTAGCGGGCCCTATCCGGATGGTCTTCACGGGCCCAAAATCGAGAGACGCTGCTAGTATACCTTCCAGGATCTAGTTTTCGTTGTGCCTGCTTTATTATTTCTCGTGCGCGGTTAATATGTAATATGCAATTAACTTGATCTAATAAATAATTTAACCATAAATTTCGCTTTGAATCCGATAAAAATAACGCAGGTAAGTTTTGGCCATGTACACAATCCTTAGGAGTATGATGAAATTCAATTATATTACAACATGCTGTCAATGAAATTAAAAAACAAACATGAAACATCTTATCCTTTTCCTACATTTGGCGTTAGGTATGGGACTAGAACAAAGTGCGCAGGGAAGGTGGTAAGTATTAAAATGCTAATTTACTTTAATGGAAGGCTGACGGAGCGCTTTCAAACATGAACTTGTGAGTTCAAGCGAGCCTGGAACGCTTGCGTACAACAAATGACATAACGAGGCATGAAATTCTATATCTTGAAGAACAAAACTTGTGAACCGTGCCGTTCCAATCCTGTATGGTGAAAAAGTCCTATGTAAAGAACAGGGTACATAGCGGTGAGAGTTATGTAAAGAACAGGGTATGAAGCGGTGAGAGTTCTGTAAAGAACAGGGTATGCAGCGGTGAGAGTTAGCAAAATGCTATGCGTGCGAAAACTTACATGCATACGAGGAATGCAGTAAAACAGAATAAATTGTATAGCAAAAGTCCAATCGCTTCGCCTATCCAACACTTGTGAATGCTATTTAATGTAGTATGCAACATTTTTCTCAGTGCTTCGCAGACCATTTTCACAAACATCAAGGGAACAAGGTAATCCTGAACTCTGATCAAGTGATACTGGCTTTGTAAAATAGTCTGCTAAGCAATGAGAAAAAGGTTGCGTACTACATTGACTAGCATTCACAAGCGTTGGATAGGCGAAGGGATTGCACTTTTGCTATACAATTAATTGTGTTGTACTGCGTTCCTCTTATGCATGTAAGTTTTCGCACCCACAGCATTTTGCTAACTCTCACCGCTACATACCCTGTTCTTTACATAACTCTCACCGCTTCATACCCTGTTCTTTACATAACTCTCACCGCTATGTACCCTGTTCTTTACATAGGACTTTGTCAACATACAGGATTGGAACGCCACGATTTACAAGTTTTGTTCTTCAAGATATAGAATTACATGCCTCGTTATGTTATTTGTTGTATGCAAGCGTTCCAGGCTCGCTTAATCTCACAAGTTCATGTTTGAAAGCGCTCCGTCAGCCTTCGATTAAAGTAAGTTAGCATTAATACTTATCACCTTCCCTGCGCACTTTGTTCTCGTCCCATACCTAACGCCAAATGTAGGAAGTGGATAAGATTTTTCATGTTTGTTTTTTATTTTTATTGACAGTATGTTGTAATATAATTGAAGAGGACTCCAAGCCTGGGAGTTGAAACGTAAAGTGTGTTTTAATCTCATCATACTCTTAAGGATTGTGTGCATGGCCAAAACTTACCTGCGTTATGAATACCTCCAATCCAACAAACTCAAACACTAATTCTTGTAATTATTATAGTTATGGTAAGTACATCAGAAGTGTGAGGTACAGTTCTACCAGTAGGATTTACAATATAAATATGTAATGAATATAATTTACAAGAAACGAAATATCGAACCATGCTATTTTATATGATATACATTAATTTTGTGCAATTTGCAACTCTGATGCATGTTAATCATTACTTTATATACAAACTTATGTACGATATACTATATGTAACATGTATACATTATATCGTTTAATGTTTAATTTCTTGTAAATGATATTTGTTACATGTTTATATTGCAAATCCAACTGGTAAAATTTTACCTCACACTTCTGATGTACCTACCGTAAGTATAATTACAAGAATAATAAAGTCGCACAAGTAGGAATTTTAATATAAACATGTAAAAAATACAATTTTCATGAAAGCAAATATGAAACCATATTATTTTATAATAATAATAATAATATTTTATTCCCTTTGCGGGGTACATGCGGACCTCCGCTCCGCTTACATCTCGCCTTCAGTTCGTCACCTTCCTTCTTCCTTCCTCACACTTCCTCACACTCCTCACATTCCTCGCGCGCGAGAGAGAGAGCCCCACTCACACTTGCATCCGTCCTCATTCACTCTTTCCATTCTCTCTCTGGACCTCCGTTTCCGCCGCTCCACCTTTCTCTCCTTTCCTCCACTCTCATCATCCACTCCTCCCCTTCCCCTTCCTCGCCTAACACCTCCGTCACCGCCTCTTGCCACCCCCTATCCTTTCCCCAATCCGTACATTCTTCCCATACGTGCTCCCACGTCTCCACGCCGGTGCCACACATCCTGCATCTTTTCTTGTCCTCCTCCTCCCAGTACCTTCCTCCTCTCATCTTGCTCCCTAACCTATACCCCGCTACCCTCTGCCATCTTTTCTCCGGCCACCCCTTTTTCAGGTACGCCGGCACCCCCTCCCCTTTCACCGCCTTGTACCACTTATTGTACCTAGATTCCCCTATTCTCCTCCACCTATCTTCCCTCTGAAGCTCCCTTTCCCTCCTTACCAAATCCTCTCCCCTCAACCGACCCTCCTCCCTTCGCTGCTCCACCTCCTCCAGCTTCCATCCCTTCCTCTCGAAGAACCTGCGCCTCTCTTCCTCCCAGCCCTCGCGCGCCCTACCTTCCTTCGCCCTATCCCTCAATTCCCTCCAGCATTCCCCCGCTAAAAAACCACCGTTCCCCTCGCTCAGCTTCCTCTCGTACCCCCATGCTCTCATCCCCGCTCTCCCCGACAGCAGCTCCCTCTGCATTTCCTCCCGAACCATCTACCCCGGCACCGATCTTTCCACCCCCAGCACCCATCTCAGGAACCTCTCCTGCACTCTTTCCACCTTCTCCCTCTCTTTCCAGCCCCATATCTCCACCCCGTACCCCAGCACCGTCCACACCAACCTATCAAACAGCCATACCCGTCTACCCCAGTCCTTCGCCCACTTCCGTTTCCCTATTCCCCATACCTGCCTCATTACCACTGCTCCCCTCCTCACTCTCTCCTCCACGTGCTCGTCCTGCTTCCCATTCGCTGCCACCGTATACCCAAGATACTTGAACGTCCTCACTTCCTGTATCTCCTCCCCTCCCCATCTCCACCGTATCTTCCGTCTCCTCCCGCCACCTTTCCTACACCTCATCATCTTCGTTTTCCCCACATTCACCTCCAACTTTTTCTCCTCCACATACCTCTCCAGTCTCGCCATTAGCCCTGTCATCCCCTCCTCGTCCTCTGCCATCACTGCTACATCGTCGGCGTACGCCAACGTGTATATCTTTTCGCCCCTAACCCTCACTCCCCCCCACCTTCCCTTCCTCATCTCCTCCTCCATATCCGCGACCAACATGGTGAACAGTATGGGGCTTAGAGGGCAACCCTGCCTCACCCCCTTTTCCGTCCAAAAGTTCTCCCCCTCCTCCTCACCCACTCTTACTCTACTTCTCGTTTCTCTGAGCACCTCCCCGCATCTCCTTACTAACCCCTCTCTCACCCCTGCCTTCCTCATCGACTTCGCGAGCACCTCCCTATCCACTGTGTCAAACGCTGCCTTCATGTCTAGGAACAGCACCAACATCTTCCCTCCCTTCCTTGCTACCTGCCGGTTTATTAGATAATTTAACACATAGATGTTGTCTACTGTTCCTAGCCCCCTCCTAAATCCTGTTTGGTTCGGGGGGAGTAGCCCCTTCCCCTCAATCTCCTCTCTTAGTCTCTCCGCCAGCACCGCCGCATAGACTTTGTATGCCGTTTGCGTTAGTGTCACTCCCCTGTACTCTTCTACTTTCCTGCCTTCTCCCTTCTTCACTATGGGTACCACCACCCCTTCCGACCACTCCTCCGGCCAGCCCTCCCATCTCCACACCCTTCTACACACGTTCCACAACCTCTCCTTTACTGCCTCTCCTCCGTATTTCCAGACCTCTCCGGGAATACCATCCCCTCCTGCCGCTTTCCCTTCCTTCAACTTCCCTATCACTGCCCATACTTCCTCTCTGCTGAGCTCTTCTTCATCGTCCTCTTCCGTCTCCCCTCCCCCCTCTCCTCTAACTCTCCAACTTATCCCTCCCAACGCTCCTCTGAAATAGCTGTCCCATTCCTCTATCCCTATCCCTTCGTTTACTTTCCTCCTTCCCTTCCTCCCTCTATTCACAATCTTCCACACCTCCCCTTCCGTTCTCGCCCCTTCGATCTCCTTATCCCATCTCTCTTTCTCCCTTCTCTTCTTCTCCTTACACAGCGCCCCTAGCTGGTTCCTCACGTCTCTAAACCTTTCCCCACTCCCCCCCCCCCCTCCCTCCTCCACCTTCTTAGCTCCTCTTCTACTTCCTTCTTTTTCCCCCTACACTCCTCGTCCCACCACCTCCTACCTCCCCTGCTCTCTCTTCTCTTCTGCATACTCTCTAACACACCCGTTACCTCCTTCCGTAGCCCTGCCCACTCCTCGTCCACTCCGCTCCCCCTCCCCTCTCCGCTCCCCAATTTCCTCTCAAACTCTTCCTTTCTTTCTTTCGTCCACCATCCTTTTCCCATTCTCCCTCCCTTCTTCTTCCTGCCCTCCTTCCTTTCCTCCCTTCTCTGCCCTTCCACCCAGATCACCACCGGGTGGTGATCTGACTCCACTCTACCCTCCACTACTAGCCTTTCCACTCTCTTCCTTGTCTCTCTGTCTCCTATTGCATAGTCTATCACTGATTCGCCATTTCCCACGTACGTGTACTCTCCCTCCTCATCCCCTTCCGTGTTCCCATTCATTATTTCCCACCCCAATTCTCCCAAAAACTCGCACAATTTCACCCCCTCCCTGTTCATCTTCCTGTCCTTCGATCTCCTGGTTTCCTCTTCGCTGTCCTTCTCCTCCCAAATCCTCCCACCCTTTTCTCCCGTCCTTGCGTTAAAATCCCCAACTACTAACACCTTCACTCCCTTCTCCTTCTCCTCTCCCCACTCCCGTAGCCTTCCCAACTTTTTCTCCAGTTCCTTGTTGACATAAACCCCTATTATCCTCCACTCTTCTTCACCTAACCGTACTTTTCTCGTCATTATTCCTTGCTCCTCTCTTCCCTGCGCCTCCTTCGCCACTTTTATACCTTCCCGTACCCCTATCATCATTCCCCCCATCGCCCTTCCTTTCTTTCCTCGCTTCTCCGCGTATTGCACCTCCCAAACGTACCCTTTCGTCACCCTCTTCCTGACGACCTCCCACTCCCTGCTACCCACCCACGTCTCACACATCACTATAACATCCCATTCTTTCATTCCATCCCAAAAATCCCCATCCTTATTCTTTAGCCCCGCCACATTCCAAAATGCTATCTTATATCTTCCCCTGCCCACCTCTCTCTCCCCCTCTACTCGCCCCTCCCCGCCCTCCTCCCTTCTTCCTCCCCGTTTTTTGTCCCTCTCTGCTCATACCCCCTTTCCCCCACCCATTTTTCCTCTATCTCATCCCACCACCTCCTCCTATCATTCACCCACATCTTCATATATCCTATCCTCACTTTATTTCCCTCCCTCCTTTCCCTTTCCGCCTCTCTCTCTATTTTCCATTTCGCTCTTCTCTCCTCCGCCGTCAAGTCGTCTTCAATCCATTCCTTCCTCCCCCTCAGCCCTCCTTTGGCCTTCATCACCCTCCTCTTCGCCTCCATTCCCTCCAACTTCACCAATAACATCCCTCTACCCTCCTCGTCCACACCACCCACTCTTATGATTTCCTTTGCTCTCTCCTCCACCCCTATGCCTTTCCAGACCTCCTTTATCACATCCCCAGTTTCCCTCCCTTCTACCTTGACCCTCTTTATTATCACGTTTGCTCTTCTCTCGTCCCTTTCCTTCTTATCCATCTTTATTGTTAGCTCCCTCACCTTTCTCCCCAACCCTCCCCCTTCCTCTTCCTTTCCCACCTCTCTTCCACCTACCTTTCCTTCCTTTTCTAACCCTTCCACCTTTTTCTCCAAACTTTCTATCTTCCCCATCAGTTCAGCTTTTTCCTTCTCCCACCTATCCCTCATTTCTGTCAGTTGCCTTATCATTTCCTGTCTTCCCTCCTCTACCTCCTTTCCTATCTTTTTTACCTCTTCCCCGATATCCCTCCTTATGTCATCTCTTATACCCTCCCGCATCTCCCTCAGCATCCCTTCCAGCTCCTGCTTCTGTATACCCACCTTCTCCGGAGTCCTCTCCACTTTCTTGCTTTTCTTAAAGATCTCCTCCCTCTCCTCCGTCTCCTTTCCCTCTCCCCCCTCCATTTCCTTCCTTTTTCCTCCACTTAGCAAGTCCTCAATATTCCCCAAACTCCCTTTTCTTTCCCTCCCTAACCACTCCGCCTTCGTCGGCCTCCCATTCTTCTTCTCTTCCACCCCTCCACTACCCGTCGCTATCATGCCGTCGCTTCACCCGTATTTCCTTATCCTTATCCGCTTTCCTCACACCTTCCTCCGGCTTCCAAACTTCGCGCCCACTACTGCTTTCCGCTTCTTCCGCTAGTGTCGCCACCGTCTCCCTACACCTGTTCACTGGCGCCACCTTCTCCCTACTCCCGCCTTCTATCACCACCTGTCCCACCTAACCTCCTAGCTCGCCAGCCACTTCCTTTCCCTTCCTTCCTGCCCTGCTCTTCCCTTTCCCTACCCTTCACTGCCCTTAGGTACTACCGCGTCCCCTTCTCCCCTTTCCTACCCTCCCTGCCTTTCACCCTTCCCCTTTTCTCCTACGAATCTCCAACTCTCTTCCTTTCACCTTTCACACTGTCCACACACTCTGTCACCGGAAACGGAAGTCCTCCATATTATTTTATATGATATACATTAATCTTGTGTAATTTGCAACATGTTTAAGCTGTTTTAACAAATGAAATTTTCGTGAATTCTTGTATGCCTTTCCAAAGTATTCCTTGAGTTTTCCTACTTTTCCTACTTTTCCTTATAACATTTTTATCTCTACCGTACCGTTCTCTTGTTATTCAAGAGGGTAGTCCTTTACACTTTTTAGGGGTGGGTCTCAAACGATTTTATAGTGCAGATGGGTGGATTCGCCTTGCGATCCTGCATCACAATCATTGTTAAAGGACATAATTGTTTATAAATTATAAAAATAATTATTGGAAAAAATAATTAACGGCAGACGAAAGCCCCATTTATACCATGTATTGTGTATTACTTACTCTAACACGAAACTCGTAAATGTTAATATAAGCATAGGAAATAATACAACGCGGAGTACAACTCCAAATCGTGCAACTTTATTTGTTGTAAACAAACTGTTAACAAATTTCTGACCATTACTAGGATACATTTGGAGACTGATTTCTGTTGGCGGATTCGTAAGTGTCTCCATATATACCCTTGTAATAATCGGAAATTTGTTAATAGTCCGTTTACAATAAATGAAGTTGCAAGACTTGGATTTGTACTCCACGTTGTATTATTTCCTGCGCTAATATTGACGTTACATTTACGAGTTTCGTGTTAGAGTAAATAATACACAATACAAATTTGAATTTTGCAATTTGTAATAGCAGTATTAGCAAATTCATGAAAATTAAAAGGGCATATCCAAAGAACCATACGAATTCGTCATCAGATTGAAAGCGAAATTTGTGATTAAATTGTTCATTAGACCGAATTGTGATCTTCTAAAATTTTATTTTACCCAACTTTGCATATGCTTTTTTGATACTTCCAATTTCTCGTGCGCATTTGATGTGTAATATGCAATTAATTTGATCTAATGAACAATTTAATCATAAATTTCGCTTTCAATCCGATGACGAATTCGTATGGTTCTTTGGATATGCTCTGGTAATTTTTAAGATATTGTTTTTTACTCTAACACGACACTTAATTTAAGGACAGGAAATGGAAATTGGGTATACATACTAAAAAACAAATAAGCACACATTGTATGCAATGTGTCGCATAAAACCGGTAAAAGTGAAAGCTGAAGTTGAACAACAGAAATATTTTAGAATAATAAATGTACAAAAAGGATTGAAATCCCAAAAAATGACATTACATCGTGCATGTAACGTGCAAAAACGCGCCAAGTACATATAGCGCAGTGGTTTTATGGCGTGAAAAAGTAGTGAAATTAATGTCTGCCAAGTATGTGGGCCAAGGAAATTTGGAATCATATAATATTTTCTATTACTGAAATTACGAAAACAGATTTAAAAAAAATGTAAAGTACGTTTCATTGGGACCTCAACAGAATCTCCAGCACCGGCATACTTGGGGCGCCTATTTTAAGATTTAAAAACTATTCGCTACTTTACGTAATCTGCAGGATACGAGTGTTTACAAATACAGTAAAGGTAGTGCACGTATACACGTAGTATTCTCTGACGTAAAGGGTTATGTGCTGTGGCGCCCCAAGTATGCCGGTGCTGGAGATTCTGTTGAGGTCCCAATGAAACGTACTTTACATTTTTTTTTAAATCTGTTTTCGTAATTTCAGTAATAGAAAATATTATATGATTCCAAATTTCCTTGGCCCACATACTTGGCAGACATTAATTTCACTACTTTTTCACGCCATAAAACCACTGCGCTATATGTACTTGGCGCGTTTTTGCACGTTACATGCACGATGTAATGTCATTTTTTGGGATGTGTATACACACTTCGATCTTAGCCATCAGGCCGAGATCCATGACTTCTCGAAGTCACCTCGAAATGCGTATACAGTGTCTGATCATAGCCATCACGCCAAGATGGATGACATTTCGAAGTCACCTCGGAAAGTGTACACACATTCTCATCTTAGCCCATGATCCGAGACAGAAGACTTCTTGGAGTCACCTCGGAAAGTGTATATGCATTCCCATTTTAGCCATCAGGCCGAGATGAATGCGAGTTACCTCGGAATGTGCATACACTTTGATCGTAGCCATCAGGCTGAGATGGTTGACTTCTCGGAGTCACCTCGGAATGTGTATACACACTTCGATCTTAGCCCTCAGGCCGAGATCCATGACTTCTTGGAGTCACCTCGGAATGCGTATACAGTGTGTGATCATAGGCATCACGTCAAGATGGATGACATTTCGAAGTCACCTCGGAATGTGTATACACACTTCGATCTTAGCCATCAGGCCGAGATGGATGACGTCTCGGAGTCACCTCGGAACGTGTATACACAGCTTGACATTAGCCATCCTGCCGAAATGGATGACGTCTCGGAGTCACATCGGAAAGTGTATACACATTCTATTCTTACCCCACAATCCGAGATAGAAGACTTCTTGGAGTCACCTCGGAGAGTGTATACGCATTCCCATTTTAGCCATCAGGCTGAGATGAATAACTTCTCGGAGTTACCTCGCAATGTGTATACACTTTGATCGTAGCCATCAGGCTGAGATGGATGACTTCTCGGAGTCACCTCGGAACGTGTATACACAGCTTGACATTAGCCATCCTGCCGAGATGGATGACGTCTCGGAGTCACATCGGAAAGTGTATACACATTCTATTCTTACCCCACAATCCGAGATAGAAGAATTCTTGGAGTCACCTCGGAAAGTGAATACGCATTCCCATTTTAGCCATCAGGCCGAGATGAATGGCTTCTCGGAGTTACCTCGGAATGTGCATACACTTTGATCGTAGCCATCAGGCTGAGATGGATGACTTCTCGGAGTCACCTCGGAACGTGTATACACAGCTTGACATTAGCCATCCTGCCGAGATGGATGACGTCTCGGAGTCACATCGGAAAGTGTATACACATTCTATTCTTACCCCACAATCCGAGATAGAAGAATTCTTGGAGTCACCTCGGAAAGTGTATACGCATTCCCATTTTAGCCATCAGGCCGAGATGAATGGCTTCTCGGAGTTACCTCGGAATGTGCATACACTTTGATCGTAGCCATCAGGCCGAGATGAATGACTTCTCGGAGTTACCTCGGAATGTGTATACACTTTGATCGTAGCCATCAGGCTGAGATGGATGACCTCTCGGAGTCACCTCGGAAAGTGTATACACATTCTAATCTTACCCCACAATCCGAGATAGAAGACTTCTTGGAGTCACCTCGAAAAGTGTATACGCATTCCCATTTTAGCCGTCAGGCCGAGATGAATGGCTTCTCGGAGTTACCTCGGAATGTGCATACACTTTGATCGTAGCCATCAGGCTGAGATGGATGACTTCTCGGTTTCACCTCGGAATGTGTATACACACTTCGATCTTAGCCGTCAGGCAGAGATGGATGACGTCTCGGAGTCACCTCGGAAAGTGTATACACATTCTAATCTTACCCCACAATCAGAGATAGAAGACTTCTTGGAGTCACCTCGGAAAGTGTATACGCATTCCCAATTTGGCCATCAGGCCGAGATGAATGGCTTCTCGGAGTTACCTCGGAATGTGTATGCGCATCCTGATCATAGCCATCAGGCCGAGATGGATGACATTTCGAAGTCACCTCGAAATGTGTATACACACTTCGATCTTAGCCATCAGGCCGAGATGGATGACATCTCGAAGTCACCTCGAAATGCGTATACACACTTCGATCTTAGCCATCAGGCCGAGATGGATGACGTCTCGGAGTCACCTCGAAAAGTGTATACACATTCTAATCTTACCCCACAATCCGAGATAGAAGACTTCTTGGGGTCACCTCGGAAAGTGTATACGCATTCCCATGTTAGCCATGAGGCCGAGATGAATGGCTTCTCGGAGTCACCTCGGAAAGTGTATGCGCATCCTGATCGTAGCCATCAGGCCGAGATCGATGACATTTCGAAGTCACCTCGAAATGTGTACACACACTTTGATCGTAGCCATCAGGCTGAGATGGATGACTTCTCGGTTTCACCTCGGAATGTGTATACACACTTCGATCTTAGCCATCAGGCCGAGATGGATGACGTCTCGAAGTCACCTCGGAATGTGTATACACATTCTAATCTTACCCCACAATCCGAGATAGAAGACTTCTTGGGGTCACCTCGGAAAGTGTATACGCATTCCCATTTTAGCCATCAGGCCGAGATGAATGGCTTCTCGGAGTTACCTCTGAATGTGTATACACTTTGATCGTAGCCATCAGGCTCAGATGGATGACTTCTCGGATTCACCTCGGAATGTGTATGCGCAGTTCGATCTTAGCCATCAGGCCGAAATGGATGACGTCTCGGAGTCACATCGGAAAGTGTATACACATTCTATTCTTACCCCACAGTCCGAGATAGAAGACTTCTTGGAGTCACCTCGGAAAGTGTATACGCATTCCCATTTTAGCCATCAGGCCGAGATGAATGGCTTCTCGGAGTTACCTCGGAATGTGCATACACTTTGATCGTAGCCATCAGGCTGAGATGGTTGACTTCTCGGAGTCACCTCGGAATGTGTATACACAGCTTGACATTAGCCATCCTGCCGAGATGGATGACTTCTCGGAATCACCTCGGAAAGTGTATACAAATTCTCATCTTAGCCCATGATCCGAGATAGAAGACTTCTTAGAGTCACCTCGGAGAGTGTATACGCATTCCCATTTTAGCCATCAGGCTGAGATGAATAACTTCTCGGAGTTACCTCGCAATGTGTATACACTTTGATCGTAGCCATCAGGCTGAGATGGATGACTTCTCGGAGTCACCTCGGAACGTGTATACACAGCTTGACATTAGCCATCCTGCCGAGATGGATGACGTCTCGGAGTCACATCGGAAAGTGTATACACATTCTATTCTTACCCCACAATCCGAGATAGAAGAATTCTTGGAGTCACCTCGGAAAGTGTATACGCATTCCCATTTTAGCCATCAGGCCGAGATGAATGGCTTCTCGGAGTTACCTCGGAATGTGCATACACTTTGATCGTAGCCATCAGGCCGAGATGAATGACTTCTCGGAGTTACCTCGGAATGTGTATACACTTTGATCGTAGCCATCAGGCTGAGATGGATGACCTCTCGGAGTCACCTCGGAAAGTGTATACACATTCTAATCTTACCCCACAATCCGAGATAGAAGACTTCTTGGAGTCACCTCGAAAAGTGTATACGCATTCCCATTTTAGCCGTCAGGCCGAGATGAATGGCTTCTCGGAGTTACCTCGGAATGTGCATACACTTTGATCGTAGCCATCAGGCTGAGATGGATGACTTCTCGGTTTCACCTCGGAATGTGTATACACACTTCGATCTTAGCCGTCAGGCAGAGATGGATGACGTCTCGGAGTCACCTCGGAAAGTGTATACACATTCTAATCTTACCCCACAATCAGAGATAGAAGACTTCTTGGAGTCACCTCGGAAAGTGTATACGCATTCCCAATTTGGCCATCAGGCCGAGATGAATGGCTTTTCGGAGTTACCTCGGAATGTGTATGCGCATCCTGATCATAGCCATCAGGCCGAGATGGATGACATTTCGAAGTCACCTCGAAATGTGTATACACACTTCGATCTTAGCCATCAGGCCGAGATGGATGACATCTCGAAGTCACCTCGAAATGCGTATACACACTTCGATCTTAGCCATCAGGCCGAGATGGATGACGTCTCGGAGTCACCTCGAAAAGTGTATACACATTCTAATCTTACCCCACAATCCGAGATAGAAGACTTCTTGGGGTCACCTCGGAAAGTGTATACGCATTCCCATGTTAGCCATGAGGCCGAGATGAATGGCTTCTCGGAGTCACCTCGGAAAGTGTATGCGCATCCTGATCGTAGCCATCAGGCCGAGATCGATGACATTTCGAAGTCACCTCGAAATGTGTACACACACTTTGATCGTAGCCATCAGGCTGAGATGGATGACTTCTCGGTTTCACCTCGGAATGTGTATACACACTTCGATCTTAGCCATCAGGCCGAGATGGATGACGTCTCGAAGTCACCTCGGAATGTGTATACACATTCTAATCTTACCCCACAATCCGAGATAGAAGACTTCTTGGGGTCACCTCGGAAAGTGTATACGCATTCCCATTTTAGCCATCAGGCCGAGATGAATGGCTTCTCGGAGTTACCTCTGAATGTGTATACACTTTGATCGTAGCCATCAGGCTCAGATGGATGACTTCTCGGATTCACCTCGGAATGTGTATGCGCAGTTCGATCTTAGCCATCAGGCCGAAATGGATGACGTCTCGGAGTCACATCGGAAAGTGTATACACATTCTATTCTTACCCCACAGTCCGAGATAGAAGACTTCTTGGAGTCACCTCGGAAAGTGTATACGCATTCCCATTTTAGCCATCAGGCCGAGATGAATGGCTTCTCGGAGTTACCTCGGAATGTGCATACACTTTGATCGTAGCCATCAGGCTGAGATGGTTGACTTCTCGGAGTCACCTCGGAATGTGTATACACAGCTTGACATTAGCCATCCTGCCGAGATGGATGACTTCTCGGAATCACCTCGGAAAGTGTATACAAATTCTCATCTTAGCCCATGATCCGAGATAGAAGACTTCTTAGAGTCACCTCGGAGAGTGTATACGCATTCCCATTTTAGCCATCAGGCTGAGATGAATAACTTCTCGGAGTTACCTCGCAATGTGTATACACTTTGATCGTAGCCATCAGGCTGAGATGGATGACTTCTCGGAGTCACCTCGGAACGTGTATACACAGCTTGACATTAGCCATCCTGCCGAGATGGATGACGTCTCGGAGTCACATCGGAAAGTGTATACACATTCTATTCTTACCCCACAATCCGAGATAGAAGAATTCTTGGAGTCACCTCGGAAAGTGTATACGCATTCCCATTTTAGCCATCAGGCCGAGATGAATGGCTTCTCGGAGTTACCTCGGAATGTGCATACACTTTGATCGTAGCCATCAGGCCGAGATGAATGACTTCTCGGAGTTACCTCGGAATGTGTATACACTTTGATCGTAGCCATCAGGCTGAGATGGATGACCTCTCGGAGTCACCTCGGAAAGTGTATACACATTCTAATCTTACCCCACAATCCGAGATAGAAGACTTCTTGGAGTCACCTCGGAAAGTGTATACGCATTCCCATTTTAGCCGTCAGGCCGAGATGAATGGCGTCTCGGAGTTACCTCGGAATGTGTATGCGCATCCTGATCGTAGCCATCGGGCCGAGCTGGATGACTTCTCGGAGTCACCCCGGAATGCGTATACACATTCTGATCTTAGCCCTCAGGCCGAGATGCATGACTTCTTGGAGTCACCTCGGAATACGTATACACTCTCCGATCATAGCCATCAGGCCGAGATCGATGACATTTCGAAGTCACCTCGAAATGTGTACACACACTTTGATCGTAGCCATCAGGCCGAGATGGATGACGTCTCGGAGTCACCTCGGAAAGTGTATGCACAGCTTGACATTAGCCATCAGGACGAGATGGATGACGTCTCGGAGTCACCTCGGAAAGTGTATACACGTTCTAATCTTACCCCACAATCCGAGATAGAAGACTTCTTGGAGTCACCTCGGAGAGTGTATACGCATTCCCATTTTAGCCATCAGGCCGAGATGAATGTCTTCTCGGACTTACCTCGGAATGTGTATACACTTTGATCGTAGCCATCAGGCTGAGATGGATGACTTCTCTGATTCACCTCGGAATGTGTATGCACAGTTCGATCTTAGCCATCAGGCCGAGATGGATGACGTCTCGGAGTCACCTCGGAAAGTGTATACACGTTCTAATCTTACCCCACAATCCGAGATAGAAGAATTCTTGGAGTCACCCCGGAAAGTGTATACGCATTCCCATTTTAGCCATCAGGCCGAGATGAATGGCTTCTCGGACTTACCTCGGAATGTGTATACACTTTGATCGTAGCCATCAGGCTGAGATGGATGACTTCTTGGATTCACCTCGGAATGTGTATGCACAGTTCGCTCTTAGCCATCAGGCCGAGATGGATGACGTCTCGGAGTCACCTCGAAATGCGTATACACACTTTGATCTTAGCCCATGGTCCGAGATTCAAGACTTCTTAGAGTCACCTCGGAGAGTATATACGCATTCCCATTTTAGCCATCAGGCTGAGATGCATGACTTCTCGAAGTCACCTCGAAATGCGTATACACACTTTGATCTTAGCCCTCAGGCCGAGATCCATGAATTCTTGGAGTCACCTCGGAATGCGTATACAGTGTCTGATCATAGCCATCACGCCAAGATGGATGACATTTCGAAGTCACCTCGAAAAGTATATACACATTCGCATCTTAGCCCATGATCCGAGATAGAAGACTTCTTGGAGTCACCTCGGAAAGCGTATACGCATTCCCATTTTAGCCATCAGACTGAGATGAATGACTTCTCGGAGTTACCTCGGATTGTGTATACACTTTGATCATAGCCATCAGGCTGAGATGGATGACTTCTCGGAGTAACCTCGGAAAGTGTATACACAGCTTGACATTAGCCATCAGGCCGAGATGGATGGCTTCTCGGAGTTACCTCGGAATGTGTATACACTTTGATCGTAGCCATCAGGCTGAGATGGTTGCCTTCTCGGAGTCACCTCGGAAAGTGTATGCGCATTCCCATTTTAGCCATCAGGCCGAGATGAATGTCTTCTCGGACTTACCTCGGAATGTGTATACACTTTGATCGTAGCCATCAGGCTGAGATGGATGACTTCTCTGATTCACCTCGGAATGTGTATGCACAGTTCGATCTTAGCCATCAGGCCGAGATGGATGACGTCTCGGAGTCACCTCGGAAAGTGTATACACGTTCTAATCTTACCCCACAATCCGAGATAGAAGAATTCTTGGAGTCACCTCGGAAAGTGTATACGCATTCCCATTTTAGCCATCAGGCCGAGATGAATGGCTTCTCGGACTTACCTCGGAATGTGTATACACTTTGAGCGTAGCCATCAGGCTGAGATGGATGACTTCTTGGATTCACCTCGGAATGTGTATGCACAGTTCGATCTTAGCCATCAGGCCGAGATGGATGACGTCTCGGAGTCACCTCGAAATGCGTATACACACTTTGATCTTAGCCCATGATCCGAGATTCAAGACTTCTTAGAGTCACCTCGGAAAGTATATACGCATTCCCATTTTAGCCATCAGGCTGAGATGCATGACTTCTCGAAGTCACCTCGAAATGCGTATACACACTTTGATCTTAGCCCTCAGGCCGAGATCCATGACTTCTTGGAGTCACCTCGGAATGCGTATACAGTGTCTGATCATAGCCATCACGCCAAGATGGATGACATTTCGAAGTCACCTCGAAAAGTATATACACATTCGCATCTTAGCCCATGATCCGAGATAGAAGACTTCAAGGAGTCACCTCGGAAAGCGTATACGCATTCCCATTTTAGTCATCAGACTGAGATGAATGACTTCTCGGAGTTACCTCGGATTGTGTATACACTTTGATCATAGCCATCAGGCTGAGATGGATGACTTCTCGGAGTCACATCGGAAAGTGTATACACAGCTTGACATTAGCCATCAGGCCGAGATGGATGGCTTCTCGGAGTTACCTCGGAATGTGTATACACTTTGATCGCAGCCATCAGGCTGAGATGGTTGCCTTCTCGGAGTCACCTCGGAAAGTGTATGCGTATCCTGATCGTAGCCATCAGGCCGAGATCGATGACATTTCGAAGTCACCTCGAAATGTGTACACACACTTTGATCGTAGCCATCAGGCTGAGATGGATGACTTCTCGGTTTCACCTCGGAAAGTGTATACACACTTCGATCTTAGCCACCAGGCCGAGATGGATGACGTCTCGGAGTCACCTCGGAATGTGTATACACATTCTAATCTTACCCCACAATCCGAGATAGAAGACTTCTTAGAGTCACCTCGGAAAGTGTATACGCATTCCCATTTTAGCCATCAGGCCGAGATGAATGGCTTCTCGGAGTTACCTCGGAATGTGTATACACTTTGATCGTAGCCATCAGGCTGAGATGAATGGCTTCTCGGCGTTACCTCGGAATGTGTATGCGCATCCTGATCATAGCCATCAGGCCGAGATGCATGACATTTCGACGTCACCTCGAAATGTGTACACACACTTTGATCGTAGCCATCAGGCTGAGATGGTTGACTTCTCAGAGTCTCCTCGGAATGTGTATGCGCATCCTGATCGTAGCTATCAGGCCGAGCTGGATGACTTCTCGGAGTCACATCGGAATGAGTATACACATTCTAATATTACCCCACAATCCGAGATCCATGACTTCTTGGAGTCACCTCGGAATGCGTATACAGTGTCTGATCATAGCCATCACGCCAAGATGGATGACATTTCGAAGTCACCTCGAAAAGTATATACACATTCGCATCTTAGCCCATGATCCGAGATAGAAGACTTCAAGGAGTCACCTCGGAAAGCGTATACGCATTCCCATTTTAGCCATCAGACTGAGATGAATGACTTCTCGGAGTTACCTCGGATTGTGTATACACTTTGATCATAGCCATCAGGCTGAGATGGATGACTTCTCGGAGTCACATCGGAAAGTGTATACACAGCTTGACATTAGCCATCAGGCCGAGATGGATGGCTTCTCGGAGTTACCTCGGAATGTGTATACACTTTGATCGTAGCCATCAGGCTGAGATGGTTGACTTCTCGGAGTCACGTCGGAATGTGTATACACTTTGATCGTAGCCATCAGGCTGAGATGGATGACTTCTCGAAGTCACCTCGAAATGCGTATACACACTTTGATCTTAGCCCTCAGGCCGAGATCCATGACTTCTTGGAGTCACCTCGGAATGCGTATACAGTGTCTGATCATAGCCAATACGCCAAGATGGATGACATTTCAAAGACACCTCGAAATGTGTACACACACTTTGATCTTAGCCATCACGCCAAGATGGATGACTTCTCGGAGTCACCTCGGAAAGTGTATACAAATTCTCATCTTAGAGTTACCTCGGAAACTGTATACGCATTCCCATTTTAGCCATCAGGCTGAGATGAATGACTTCTCGGAGTTACCTCGCAATGTGTATACACTTTGCTCGTAGCCATCAGACTGAGATGGTTGACTTCTCGGAGTTACCTCGGAATGTGTATACACTTTGATCGTAGCCATCAGGCTGAGATGGATGACTTCTCGGAGTCACCTCGGAAAGTGTATACACATTCTAATCTTACCCCACAATCCGAGATAGAAGACTTCTTGGAGTCACCTCGGAAAGTGTATACGCATTCCCATTTTAGCCCACAGGCCGAGATGAATGGCTTCTCGGAGTTACCTCGGAATGTGTATGCGCATCCTGATCGTAGCCATCAGGCCGAGCTGGATGACTTCTCGGAGTCACCCCGGAATGCGTATACACATTCTGATCTTAGCCCTCAGGCCGAGATGCATGACTTCTTGGAGTCACCTCGGAATACGTATACACTCTCCGGTCATAGCCATCAGGCCGAGATCGATGACATTTCGAAGTCACCTCGAAATGTGTACACACACTTCGATCTTAGCCATCAGGCCGAGATGGATGACGTCTCGGAGTCACCTCGGAAAGTGTAGACACATTCTAATCTTACCCCACAATCAGAGATAGAAGACTTCTTGGAGTCACCTCGGAAAGTGTATACGCATTCCCAATTTGGCCATCAGGCCGAGATGAATGGCTTCTCGGAGTTACCTCGGAATGTGTATGCGCATCCTGATCATAGCCATCAGGCCGAGATGGATGACATTTCGAAGTCACCTCGAAATGTGTACACACACTTTGATCGTAGCCATCAGGCTGAGATGGTTGACTTCTCGGAGTCACCTCGGAATGTGTGTACACACTTCGATCTTAGCCATCAGGCCGAGATCCATGACTTCTCGAAGTCACCTCGAAATGCGTATACAGAGTCTGATTATAGCCATCACGCCAAGATGGATGACATTTCGAAGTCACCTCGGAAAGTGTACACACATTCTCATCTTAGCCCATGATCCGAGACAGAAGACTTCTTGGAGTCACCTCGGAAAGTGTATATGCATTCCCATTTTAGCCATCAGGCTGAGATGAATGGCTTCTGGGAGTTACCTCGGATTGTGTATGCGCATCCTGATCATAGCCATCAGGCCGAGATGGATGACATTTCGAAGTCACCTCGAAATGTGTACACACACTTTGATCGTAGCCATCAGGCAGAGATGGATGACGTCTCGGAGTCACCTCGGAAAGAGTATACACATTCTAATCTTACCCCACAATCAGAGATAGAAGACTTCTTGGAGTCACCTCGGAAACTGTATACGCATTCCCAATTTGGCCATCAGGCCGAGATGAATGGCTTCTCGGAGTTACCTCGGAATGTGTATGCGCATCCTGATCATAGCCATCAGGCCGAGATGGATGACATTTCGAAGTCACCTCGAAATGTGTACACACACTTTGATCTTAGCCATCACGCCAAGATGGATGACTTCTCGGAATCAACTCGGAAAGTGTATACAAATTCTCATCTTAGCCCATGATCCGAGATAGAAGACTTCTTAGAGTCACCTCGGAAAGTGTATACGCATTGCCATTTTAGCCATCAGGCTGAGATGAATAACTTCTCGGAGTTACCTCGCAATGTGTATACACTTTCATCGTTGCCATCAGGCTGAGATGGTTGACTTCTCGGAGTCACCTCGGAATGTGTATACACACTTCGATCTTAGCCATCAGGCCGAGATCCATGACTTCTCGAAGTCACCTCGAAATGCGTATACAGTGTCTGATCATAGGCATCACGTCAAGATGGATGACATTTCGAAGTCACCTCGGAATGTGTATACACACTTCGATCTTAGCCATCAGGCCGAGATGGATGACGTCTCGGAGTCACCTCGGAACGTGTATACACAGCTTGACATTAGCCATCCTGCCGAAATGGATGACGTCTCGGAGTCACATCGGAAAGTGTATACACATTCTATTCTTACCCCACAATCCGAGATAGAAGACTTCTTGGAGTCACCTCGGAGAGTGTATACGCATTCCCATTTTAGCCATCAGGCCGAGATGAATGGCTTCTCGGAGTTACCTCGGAATGTGCATACACTTTGATCGTAGCCATCAGGCCGAGCTGGATGACTTCTCGGAGTCACCACGGAATGCGTATACACATTCTGATCTTAGCCCTCAGGCCGAGATGCATGACTTCTAGGAGTCACCTCGGAATACGTATACACTCTCCGATCATAGCCATCAGGCCGAGATCGATGACATTTCGAAGTCACCTCGAAATGTGTACACACACTTCGATCTTAGCCATCAGGCCGAGATGGATGACGTCTCGAAGTCACCTCGGAAAGTGTACACACATTCTCATCTTAGCCCATGATCCGAGACAGAAGACTTCTTGGAGTCACCTCGGAAAGTGTATATGCATTCCCATTTTAGCCATCAGGCTGAGATGAATGGCTTCTGGGAGTTACCTCGGAATGTGTATGCGCATCCTGATCATAGCCATCAGGCCGAGATGGATGACATTTCGAAGTCACCTCGAAATGTGTACACACACTTTGATCGTAGCCATCAGGCCGAGATGGATGACGTCTCGGAGTCACCTCGGAAAGAGTATACACATTCTAATCTTACCCCACAATCAGAGATAGAAGACTTCTTGGAGTCACCTCGGAAACTGTATACGCATTCCCAATTTGGCCATCAGGCCGAGATGAATGGCTTCTCGGAGTTACCTCGGAATGTGTATGCGCATCCTGATCATAGCCATCAGGCCGAGATGGATGACATTTCGAAGTCACCTCGAAATCTGTACACACACTTTGATCTTAGCCATCACGCCAAGATGGATGACTTCTCGGAATCAACTCGGAAAGTGTATACAAATTCTCATCTTAGCCCATGATCCGAGATAGAAGACTTCTTAGAGTCACCTCGGAAAGTGTATACGCATTGCCATTTTAGCCATCAGGCTGAGATGAATGACTTCTCGGAGTTACCTCGCAATGTGTATACACTTTGCTCGTAGCCATCAGACTGAGATGGTTGACTTCTCGGAGTTACCTCGGAATGTGTATACACTTTGATCGTAGCCATCAGGCTGAGATGGATGACTTCTCGGAGTCACCTCGGAAAGTGTATACACATTCTAATCTTACCCCACAATCCGAGATAGAAGACTTCTTGGAGTCACCTCGGAAAGTGTATACGCATTCCCATTTTAGCCGTCAGGCCGAGATGAATGGCTTCTCGGAGTTACCTCGGAATGTGTATGCGCATCCTGATCGTAGCCATCAGGCCGAGCTGGATGACTTCTCGGAGTCACCCCGGAATGCGTATACACATTCTGATCTTAGCCCTCAGGCCGAGATGCATGACTTCGTGGAGTCACCTCGGAATACGTATACACTCTCCGGTCATAGCCATCAGGCCGAGATCGATGACATTTCGAAGTCACCTCGAAATGTGTACACACACTTCGATCTTAGCCATCAGGCCGAGATGGATGACGTCTCGGAGTCACCTCGGAAAGTGTAGACACATTCTAATCTTACCCCACAATCAGAGATAGAAGACTTCTTGGAGTCACCTCGGAAAGTGTATACGCATTCCCAATTTGGCCATCAGGCCGAGATGAATGGCTTCTCGGAGTTACCTCGGAATGTGTATGCGCATCCTGATCATAGCCATCAGGCCGAGATGGATGACATTTCGAAGTCACCTCGAAATGTGTACACACACTTTGATCGTAGCCATCAGGCTGAGATGGTTGACTTCTCGGAGTCACCTCGGAATGTGTGTACACACTTCGATCTTAGCCATCAGGCCGAGATCCATGACTTCTCGAAGTCACCTCGAAATGCGTATACAGAGTCTGATTATAGCCATCACGCCAAGATGGATGACATTTCGAAGTCACCTCGGAAAGTGTACACACATTCTCATCTTAGCCCATGATCCGAGACAGAAGACTTCTTGGAGTCACCTCGGAAAGTGTATATGCATTCCCATTTTAGCCATCAGGCTGAGATGAATGGCTTCTGGGAGTTACCTCGGATTGTGTATGCGCATCCTGATCATAGCCATCAGGCCGAGATGGATGACATTTCGAAGTCACCTCGAAATGTGTACACACACTTTGATCTTAGCCATCACGCCAAGATGGATGACTTCTCGGAATCAACTCGGAAAGTGTATACAAATTCTCATCTTAGCCCATGATCCGAGATAGAAGACTTCTTAGAGTCACCTCGGAAAGTGTATACGCATTGCCATTTTAGCCATCAGGCTGAGATGAATAACTTCTCGGAGTTACCTCGCAATGTGTATACACTTTCATCGTTGCCATCAGGCTGAGATGGTTGACTTCTCGGAGTCACCTCGGAATGTGTATACACACTTCGATCTTATCCATCAGGCCGAGATCCATGACTTCTCGAAGTCACCTCGAAATGCGTATACAGTGTCTGATCATAGGCATCACGTCAAGATGGATGACATTTCGAAGTCACCTCGGAATGTGTATACACACTTCGATCTTAGCCATCAGGCCGAGATGGATGACGTCTCGGAGTCACCTCGGAACGTGTATACACAGCTTGACATTAGCCATCCTGCCGAAATGGATGACGTCTCGGAGTCACATCGGAAAGTGTATACACATTCTATTCTTACCCCACAATCCGAGATAGAAGACTTCTTGGAGTCACCTCGGAGAGTGTATACGCATTCCCATTTTAGCCATCAGGCCGAGATGAATGGCTTCTCGGAGTTACCTCGGAATGTGCATACACTTTGATCGTAGCCATCAGGCCGAGCTGGATGACTTCTCGGAGTCACCACGGAATGCGTATACACATTCTGATCTTAGCCCTCAGGCCGAGATGCATGACTTCTAGGAGTCACCTCGGAATACGTATACACTCTCCGATCATAGCCATCAGGCCGAGATCGATGACATTTCGAAGTCACCTCGAAATGTGTACACACACTTCGATCTTAGCCATCAGGCCGAGATGGATGACGTCTCGAAGTCACCTCGGAAAGTGTACACACATTCTCATCTTAGCCCATGATCCGAGACAGAAGACTTCTTGGAGTCACCTCGGAAAGTGTATATGCATTCCCATTTTAGCCATCAGGCTGAGATGAATGGCTTCTGGGAGTTACCTCGGAATGTGTATGCGCATCCTGATCATAGCCATCAGGCCGAGATGGATGACATTTCGAAGTCACCTCGAAATGTGTACACACACTTTGATCGTAGCCATCAGGCCGAGATGGATGACGTCTCGGAGTCACCTCGGAAAGAGTATACACATTCTAATCTTACCCCACAATCAGAGATAGAAGACTTCTTGGAGTCACCTCGGAAACTGTATACGCATTCCCAATTTGGCCATCAGGCCGAGATGAATGGCTTCTCGGAGTTACCTCGGAATGTGTATGCGCATCCTGATCATAGCCATCAGGCCGAGATGGATGACATTTCGAAGTCACCTCGAAATCTGTACACACACTTTGATCTTAGCCATCACGCCAAGATGGATGACTTCTCGGAATCAACTCGGAAAGTGTATACAAATTCTCATCTTAGCCCATGATCCGAGATAGAAGACTTCTTAGAGTCACCTCGGAAAGTGTATACGCATTGCCATTTTAGCCATCAGGCTGAGATGAATGACTTCTCGGAGTTACCTCGCAATGTGTATACACTTTGCTCGTAGCCATCAGACTGAGATGGTTGACTTCTCGGAGTTACCTCGGAATGTGTATACACTTTGATCGTAGCCATCAGGCTGAGATGGATGACTTCTCGGAGTCACCTCGGAAAGTGTATACACATTCTAATCTTACCCCACAATCCGAGATAGAAGACTTCTTGGAGTCACCTCGGAAAGTGTATACGCATTCCCATTTTAGCCGTCAGGCCGAGATGAATGGCTTCTCGGAGTTACCTCGGAATGTGTATGCGCATCCTGATCGTAGCCATCAGGCCGAGCTGGATGACTTCTCGGAGTCACCCCGGAATGCGTATACACATTCTGATCTTAGCCCTCAGGCCGAGATGCATGACTTCTTGGAGTCACCTCGGAATACGTATACACTCTCCGGTCATAGCCATCAGGCCGAGATCGATGACATTTCGAAGTCACCTCGAAATGTGTACACACACTTCGATCTTAGCCATCAGGCCGAGATGGATGACGTCTCGGAGTCACCTCGGAAAGTGTAGACACATTCTAATCTTACCCCACAATCAGAGATAGAAGACTTCTTGGAGTCACCTCGGAAAGTGTATACGCATTCCCAATTTGGCCATCAGGCCGAGATGAATGGCTTCTCGGAGTTACCTCGGAATGTGTATGCGCATCCTGATCATAGCCATCAGGCCGAGATGGATGACATTTCGAAGTCACCTCGAAATGTGTACACACACTTTGATCGTAGCCATCAGGCTGAGATGGTTGACTTCTCGGAGTCACCTCGGAATGTGTGTACACACTTCGATCTTAGCCATCAGGCCGAGATCCATGACTTCTCGAAGTCACCTCGAAATGCGTATACAGAGTCTGATTATAGCCATCACGCCAAGATGGATGACATTTCGAAGTCACCTCGGAAAGTGTACACACATTCTCATCTTAGCCCATGATCCGAGACAGAAGACTTCTTGGAGTCACCTCGGAAAGTGTATATGCATTCCCATTTTAGCCATCAGGCTGAGATGAATGGCTTGTGGGAGTTACCTCGGATTGTGTATGCGCATCCTGATCATAGCCATCAGGCCGAGATGGATGACATTTCGAAGTCACCTCGAAATGTGTACACACACTTTGATCTTAGCCATCACGCCAAGATGGATGACTTCTCGGAATCAACTCGGAAAGTGTATACAAATTCTCATCTTAGCCCATGATCCGAGATAGAAGACTTCTTAGAGTCACCTCGGAAAGTGTATACGCATTGCCATTTTAGCCATCAGGCTGAGATGAATAACTTTTCGGAGTTACCTCGCAATGTGTATACACTTTCATCGTTGCCATCAGGCTGAGATGGTTGACTTCTCGGAGTCACCTCGGAATGTGTATACACACTTCGATCTTAGCCATCAGGCCGAGATCCATGACTTCTCGAAGTCACCTCGAAATGCGTATACAGTGTCTGATCATAGGCATCACGTCAAGATGGATGACATTTCGAAGTCACCTCGGAATGTGTATACACACTTCGATCTTAGCCATCAGGCCGAGATGGATGACGTCTCGGAGTCACCTCGGAACGTGTATACACAGCTTGACATTAGCCATCCTGCCGAAATGGATGACGTCTCGGAGTCACATCGGAAAGTGTATACACATTCTATTCTTACCCCACAATCCGAGATAGAAGACTTCTTGGAGTCACCTCGGAGAGTGTATACGCATTCCCATTTTAGCCATCAGGCCGAGATGAATGGCTTCTCGGAGTTACCTCGGAATGTGCATACACTTTGATCGTAGCCATCAGGCCGAGCTGGATGACTTCTCGGAGTCACCACGGAATGCGTATACACATTCTGATCTTAGCCCTCAGGCCGAGATGCATGACTTCTAGGAGTCACCTCGGAATACGTATACACTCTCCGATCATAGCCATCAGGCCGAGATCGATGACATTTCGAAGTCACCTCGAAATGTGTACACACACTTCGATCTTAGCCATCAGGCCGAGATGGATGACGTCTCGAAGTCACCTCGGAAAGTGTACACACATTCTCATCTTAGCCCATGATCCGAGACAGAAGACTTCTTGGAGTCACCTCGGAAAGTGTATATGCATTCCCATTTTAGCCATCAGGCTGAGATGAATGGCTTCTGGGAGTTACCTCGGAATGTGTATGCGCATCCTGATCATAGCCATCAGGCCGAGATGGATGACATTTCGAAGTCACCTCGAAATGTGTACACACACTTTGATCGTAGCCATCAGGCCGAGATGGATGACGTCTCGGAGTCACCTCGGAAAGAGTATACACATTCTAATCTTACCCCACAATCAGAGATAGAAGACTTCTTGGAGTCACCTCGGAAACTGTATACGCATTCCCAATTTGGCCATCAGGCCGAGATGAATGGCTTCTCGGAGTTACCTCGGAATGTGTATGCGCATCCTGATCATAGCCATCAGGCCGAGATGGATGACATTTCGAAGTCACCTCGAAATCTGTACACACACTTTGATCTTAGCCATCACGCCAAGATGGATGACTTCTCGGAATCAACTCGGAAAGTGTATACAAATTCTCATCTTAGCCCATGATCCGAGATAGAAGACTTCTTAGAGTCACCTCGGAAAGTGTATACGCATTGCCATTTTAGCCATCAGGCCGAGATGGATGACGTCTCGGAGTCACCTCGGAAAGAGTATACACATTCTAATCTTACCCCACAATCAGAGATAGAAGACTTCTTGGAGTCACCTCGGAAACTGTATACGCATTCCCAATTTGGCCATCAGGCCGAGATGAATGGCTTCTCGGAGTTACCTCGGAATGTGTATGCGCATCCTGATCATAGCCATCAGGCCGAGATGGATGACATTTCGAAGTCACCTCGAAATGTGTACACACACTTTGATCTTAGCCATCACGCCAAGATGGATGACTTCTCGGAATCAACTCGGAAAGTGTATACAAATTCTCATCTTAGCCCATGATCCGAGATAGAAGACTTCTTAGAGTCACCTCGGAAAGTGTATACGCATTGCCATTTTAGCCATCAGGCTGAGATGAATAACTTCTCGGAGTTACCTCGCAATGTGTATACACTTTCATCGTAGCCATCAGGCTGAGATGGATGACTTCTCGGAGTCACCTCGGAACGTGTATACACAGCTTGACATTAGCCATCCTGCCGAAATGGATGACGTCTCGGAGTCACATCGGAAAGTGTATACACATTCTATTCTTACCCCACAGTCCGAGATAGAAGACTTCTTGGAGTCACCTCGGAAAGTGTATACGCATTCCCATTTTAGCCATCAGGCCGAGATGAATGGCTTCTCGGAGTTACCTCGGAATGTGCATACACTTTGATCGTAGCCATCAGGCTGAGATGGTTGACTTCTCGGAGTCACCTCGGAATGTGTATACACACTTCGATCTTAGCCATCAGGCCGAGATCCATGACTTCTCGAAGTCACCTCGAAATGCGTATACAGTGTCTGATCATAGCCATCGCGCCAAGATGGATGACATTTCGAAGTCACCTCGGAAAGTGTACACACATTCTCATCTTAGCCCATGATCCGAGACAGAAGACTTCTTGGAGTCACCTCGGAAAGTGTATATGCATTCCCATTTTAGCCATCAGGCCGAGATGAATGCGAGTTACCTCGGAATGTGCATACACTTTGATCGTAGCCATCAGGCTGAGATGGTTGACTTCTCGGAGTCACCTCGGAATGTGTATACACACTTCGATCTTAGCCCTCAGGCCGAGATCCATGACTTCTTGGAGTCACCTCGGAATGCGTATACAGTGTGTGATCATAGGCATCACGTCAAGATGGATGACATTTCGAAGTCACCTCGGCATGTGTATACACACTTCGATCTTAGCCATCAGGCCGAGATGGATGACGTCTCGGAGTCACCTCGGAACGTGTATACACAGCTTGACATTAGCCATCCTGCCGAAATGGATGACGTCTCGGAGTCACATCGGAAAGTGTATACACATTCTATTCTTACCCCACAATCCGAGATAGAAGACTTCTTGGAGTCACCTCGGAGAGTGTATACGCATTCCCATTTTAGCCATCAGGCTGACAAGGGGAGGTCGCCAGTTGTGGGTCACCGATTTTGATCAAATTTGGTGTGGAGCTTCTTCGGGTCATAATATGAACGTATGTATTGTAAAAACGCGCACCATTTTGTTATTGTCGAGATATTTAATGTTAAAAATTAAAGTTGTCCGATCGAGCTAAAATTTTATATGGTGGTACAAAATAGAAAAATAACAAATACGTATCTTTTTGTTTTTTGTTTAAACAATGTTTGCAAAAAGCCCTCTATGTAGAAATCCGAAGGTTGCAATACCGTTTTCAATTAGGCAGCGTGGTTAGGTTGGTAAGGTAGCGGGCTAGAAATAGCATGGTCTCGTGTTCGAATCCTGCGTACTTGCATTCTTTTACATCGTATTTTTTATTTTTTGTCCTTTTCTTTCTTTCTTTTTTTCTCGGATACCCGGAAAACAAAACTTGAACGTATATAAAAATGTACAGTGTGGAATATAGGATTATTGTGTTGGGAGGAATTATATGAAAACTCGTCGAAGTCATATCATGATTATGTTTTATTATTTGTCAAATATGCCTCGCATTTATTTGGGAGGTATGCATCGTATAAACATCCAAAACATAATACATTACGACACCAAGCAAGCAAGTAAATGCATTGATCGCGGAATATCAAAATGTAGAAATTGCTTGCACAAAATCAGGCAAATTGACGAAAGCCACATATCAAACTTATATCGATAGCGTTCTGCGGCCATATGTACAAAAAAATAGATTTTGTTTGTTATTAGATTCTTGGTCGGGTCAAACTGACGCCAGTATGTACGACCAGACGTTCATCGACGATACGAATTTATCTACGTGTACCGTAAAAATAATTCCGCCGCATTGCACGCCGGTGTGTCAGCCGTGCGATGTATATTTTTATCGTCAGGTTAAAATTTTTATTACGCACCTACAAAATGCTACAAGTTTATGGGAACAACAGAGGGATCTGACAGCGCGTACCGACGCAATCAAAATCCACAGCATAATCCATAACCAACTCTCGGCGCCAATATTTAGCGATATGATAAAATATGCATGGTATGCGTCAAACTTGACTGATTCTCGGAGTATTTTTGTAAATGTCAACCAAGTCTGCTTTGACAAGAATGTTCCAAAGGAACACTGCATTTGCGGAACACAAGCTTTCCTGAAGTGTGCTTGGTGTCGTAGTGTATTATGTTTTGGATATTTATACGATGCATACCACCCAAATAAATGCGAGGCATATTTGACAAATAATAAAACATAATCATGATATGACTTCGACGAGTTTTCATATAATTCCTCCCAACACAATAATCCTATATTCCACACTGTACATTTTTATATACGTTCAAGTTTTGTTTTCCGGGTATCCGAGAAAAAAAGAAAGAAAGAAAAGGACAAAAAATAAAAAATACGATGTAAAAAAATGCAAGTACGCAGGATTCGAACACGAGACCATGCTATTTCTAGCCCGCTACCTTACCAACCTAACCACGCTGCCTAATTGAAAACGGTATTGCAACCTTCGGATTTCTACATAGAGGGCTTTTTGCAAACATTGTTTAAACAAAAAACAAAAAGATACGTATTTGTTATTTTTCTATTTTGTACCACCATATAAAATTTTAGCTCGATCGGACAACTTTAATTTTTAACATTAAATATCTCGACAATAACAAAATGGTGCGCGTTTTTACAATACATACGTTCATATTATGACCCAAAGAAGCTCCACACCAAATTTGATCAAAATCGGTGACCCACAACTGGCGACCTCCCCTTGTGAGATGAATAACTTCTCGGAGTTACCTCGCAATGTGTATACACTTTGATCGTAGCCATCAGGCTGAGATGGATGACTTCTCGGAGTCACCTCGGAACGTGTATACACAGCTTGACATTAGCCATCCTGCCGAGATGGATGACGTCTCGGAGTCACATCGGAAAGTGTATACACATTCTATTCTTACCCCACAATCCGAGATAGAAGAATTCTTGGAGTCACCTCGGAAAGTGAATACGCATTCCCATTTTAGCCATCAGGCCGAGATGAATGGCTTCTCGGAGTTACCTCGGAATGTGCATACACTTTGATCGTAGCCATCAGGCTGAGATGGATGACTTCTCGGAGTCACCTCGGAACGTGTATACACAGCTTGACATTAGCCATCCTGCCGAGATGGATGACGTCTCGGAGTCACATCGGAAAGTGTATACACATTCTATTCTTACCCCACAATCCGAGATAGAAGAATTCTTGGAGTCACCTCGGAAAGTGTATACGCATTCCCATTTTAGCCATCAGGCCGAGATGAATGGCTTCTCGGAGTTACCTCGGAATGTGCATACACTTTGATCGTAGCCATCAGGCCGAGATGAATGACTTCTCGGAGTTACCTCGGAATGTGTATACACTTTGATCGTAGCCATCAGGCTGAGATGGATGACCTCTCGGAGTCACCTCGGAAAGTGTATACACATTCTAATCTTACCCCACAATCCGAGATAGAAGACTTCTTGGAGTCACCTCGAAAAGTGTATACGCATTCCCATTTTAGCCGTCAGGCCGAGATGAATGGCTTCTCGGAGTTACCTCGGAATGTGTATGCGCATCCTGATCGTAGCCATCAGGCCGAGCTGGATGACTTCTCGGAGTCACCCCGGAATGCGTATACACATTCTGATCTTAGGCCTCAGGCCGAGATGCATGACTTCTTGGAGTCACCTCGGAATACGTATACACTCTCCGATCATAGCCATCAGGCCGAGATCGATGACATTTCGAAGTCACCTCGAAATGTGTACACACACTTTGATCGTAGCCATCAGGCTGAGATGGATGACTTCTCGGTTTCACCTCGGAATGTGTATACACACTTCGATCTTAGCCATCAGGCCGAGATGGATGACGTCTCGAAGTCACCTCGGAATGTGTATACACATTCTAATCTTACCCCACAATCCGAGATAGAAGACTTCTTGGGGTCACCTCGGAAAGTGTATACGCATTCCCATTTTAGCCATCAGGCCGAGATGAATGGCTTCTCGGAGTTACCTCTGAATGTGTATACACTTTGATCGTAGCCATCAGGCTCAGATGGATGACTTCTCGGATTCACCTCGGAATGTGTATGCGCAGTTCGATCTTAGCCATCAGGCCGAAATGGATGACGTCTCGGAGTCACATCGGAAAGTGTATACACATTCTATTCTTACCCCACAGTCCGAGATAGAAGACTTCTTGGAGTCACCTCGGAAAGTGTATACGCATTCCCATTTCAGCCATCAGGCCGAGATGAATGGCTTCTCGGAGTTACCTCGGAATGTGCATACACTTTGATCGTAGCCATCAGGCTGAGATGGTTGACTTCTCGGAGTCACCTCGGAATGTGTATACACAGCTTGACATTAGCCATCCTGCCGAGATGGATGACTTCTCGGAATCACCTCGGAAAGTGTATACAAATTCTCATCTTAGCCCATGATCCGAGATAGAAGACTTCTTAGAGTCACCTCGGAGAGTGTATACGCATTCCCATTTTAGCCATCAGGCTGAGATGAATAACTTCTCGGAGTTACCTCGCAATGTGTATACACTTTGATCGTAGCCATCAGGCTGAGATGGATGACTTCTCGGAGTCACCTCGGAACGTGTATACACAGCTTGACATTAGCCATCCTGCCGAGATGGATGACGTCTCGGAGTCACATCGGAAAGTGTGTACACATTCTATTCTTACCCCACAATCCGAGATAGAAGAATTCTTGGAGTCACCTCGGAATGCGTATACAGTGTCTGATCATAGCCATCACGCCAAGATGGATGACATTTCGAAGTCACCTCGAAAAGTATATACACATTCGCATCTTAGCCCATGATCCGAGATAGAAGACTTCAAGGAGTCACCTCGGAAAGCGTATACGCATTCCCATTTTAGTCATCAGACTGAGATGAATGACTTCTCGGAGTTACCTCGGATTGTGTATACACTTTGATCATAGCCATCAGGCTGAGATGGATGACTTCTCGGAGTCACATCGGAAAGTGTATACACAGCTTGACATTAGCCATCAGGCCGAGATGGATGACATTTCGAAGTCACCTCGAAATGTGTACACACACTTTGATCGTAGCCATCAGGCTGAGATGGATGACTTCTCGGTTTCACCTCGGAAAGTGTATACACACTTCGATCTTAGCCACCAGGCCGAGATGGATGACGTCTCGGAGTCACCTCGGAATGTGTATACACATTCTAATCTTACCCCACAATCCGAGATAGAAGACTTCTTAGAGTCACCTCGGAAAGTGTATACGCATTCCCATTTTAGCCATCAGGCCGAGATGAATGGCTTCTCGGAGTTACCTCGGAATGTGTATACACTTTGATCGTAGCCATCAGGCTGAGATGAATGGCTTCTCGGCGTTACCTCGGAATGTGTATGCGCATCCTGATCATAGCCATCAGGCCGAGATGCATGACATTTCGACGTCACCTCGAAATGTGTACACACACTTTGATCGTAGCCATCAGGCTGAGATGGTTGACTTCTCAGAGTCTCCTCGGAATGTGTATGCGCATCCTGATCGTAGCTATCAGGCCGAGCTGGATGACTTCTCGGAGTCACATCGGAATGAGTATACACATTCTAATATTACCCCACAATCCGAGATCCATGACTTCTTGGAGTCACCTCGGAATGCGTATACAGTGTCTGATCATAGCCATCACGCCAAGATGGATGACATTTCGAAGTCACCTCGAAAAGTATATACACATTCGCATCTTAGCCCATGATCCGAGATAGAAGACTTCAAGGAGTCACCTCGGAAAGCGTATACGCATTCCCATTTTAGCCATCAGACTGAGATGAATGACTTCTCGGAGTTACCTCGGATTGTGTATACACTTTGATCATAGCCATCAGGCTGAGATGGATGACTTCTCGGAGTCACATCGGAAAGTGTATACACAGCTTGACATTAGCCATCAGGCCGAGATGGATGGCTTCTCGGAGTTACCTCGGAATGTGTATACACTTTGATCGTAGCCATCAGGCTGAGATGGTTGACTTCTCGGAGTCACGTCGGAATGTGTATACACTTTGATCGTAGCCATCAGGCTGAGATGGATGACTTCTCGAAGTCACCTCGAAATGCGTATACACACTTTGATCTTAGCCCTCAGGCCGAGATCCATGACTTCTTGGAGTCACCTCGGAATGCGTATACAGTGTCTGATCATAGCCAACACGCCAAGATGGATGACATTTCAAAGACACCTCGAAATGTGTACACACACTTTGATCTTAGCCATCACGCCAAGATGGATGACTTCTCGGAGTCACCTCGGAAAGTGTATACAAATTCTCATCTTAGAGTTACCTCGGAAACTGTATACGCATTCCCATTTTAGCCATCAGGCTGAGATGAATGACTTCTCGGAGTTACCTCGCAATGTGTATACACTTTGCTCGTAGCCATCAGACTGAGATGGTTGACTTCTCGGAGTCACGTCGGAATGTGTATACACTTTGATCGTAGCCATCAGGCTGAGATGCATGACTTCTCGGAGTCACCTCGGAAAGTGTATGCACAGCTTGACATTAGCCATCAGGACGATATGGATGACGTCTCGGAGTCACCTCGGAAAGTGTATACACATTCTAATCTTACCCCACAATCCGAGATAGAAGACTCCTTGGAGTCACCTCGGAAAGTGTATACGCATTCCCAATTTGGCCATCAGGCCGAGATGAATGGCTTCTCGGAGTTACCTCGGAATGTGCATACACTTTGATCGTAGCCATCAGGCCGAGCTGGATGACTTCTCGGAGTCACCTCGGAACGTGTATACACAGCTTGATATTAGCCATCCTGCCGAGATGGATGACGTCTCGGAGTCACATCGGAAAGTGTATACACATTCTATTCTTACCCCACAATCCGAGATAGAAGACTTCTTGGAGTCACCTCGGAGAGTGTATACGCATTCCCATTTTAGCCATCAGGCCGAGATGAATGGCTTCTCGGAGTTACCTCGGAATGTGCATACACTTTGATCGTAGCCATCAGGCCGAGCTGGATGACTTCTCGGAGTCACCACGGAATGCGTATACACATTCTGATCTTAGCCCTCAGGCCGAGATGCATGACTTCTAGGAGTCACCTCGGAATACGTATACACTCTCCGATCATAGCCATCAGGCCGAGATCGATGACATTTCGAAGTCACCTCGAAATGTGTACACACACTTCGATCTTAGCCATCAGGCCGAGATGGATGACGTCTCGAAGTCACCTCGGAAAGTATATACGCATTCCCATTTTAGCCATCAGGCTGAGATGCATGACTTCTCGAAGTCACCTCGAAATGCGTATACACACTTTGATCTTAGCCCTCAGGCCGAGATCCATGACTTCTTGGAGTCACCTCGGAATGCGTATACAGTGTCTGATCATAGCCATCACGCCAAGATGGATGACATTTCGAAGTCACCTCGAAAAGTATATACACATTCGCATCTTAGCCCATGATCCGAGATAGAAGACTTCAAGGAGTCACCTCGGAAAGCGTATACGCATTCCCATTTTAGTCATCAGACTGAGATGAATGACTTCTCGGAGTTACCTCGGATTGTGTATACACTTTGATCATAGCCATCAGGCTGAGATGGATGACTTCTCGGAGTCACATCGGAAAGTGTATACACAGCTTGACATTAGCCATCAGGCCGAGATGGATGGCTTCTCGGAGTTACCTCGGAATGTGTATACACTTTGATCGTAGCCATCAGGCTGAGATGGTTGACTTCTCGGAGTCACCTCGGAAAGTGTGTACACAGCTTGACATTAGCCATCAGGCCGAGATGGATGGCTTCTCGGAGTTACCTCGGAATGTGTATACACTTTGATCGCAGCCATCAGGCTGAGATGGTTGCCTTCTCGGAGTCACCTCGGAAAGTGTATGCGTATCCTGATCGTAGCCATCAGGCCGAGATCGATGACATTTCGAAGTCACCTCGAAATGTGTACACACACTTTGATCGTAGCCATCAGGCTGAGATGGATGACTTCTCGGTTTCACCTCGGAAAGTGTATACACACTTCGATCTTAGCCACCAGGCCGAGATGGATGACGTCTCGGAGTCACCTCGGAATGTGTATACACATTCTAATCTTACCCCACAATCCGAGATAGAAGACTTCTTAGAGTCACCTCGGAAAGTGTATACGCATTCCCATTTTAGCCATCAGGCCGAGATGAATGGCTTCTCGGAGTTACCTCGGAATGTGTATACACTTTGATCGTAGCCATCAGGCTGAGATGAATGGCTTCTCGGCGTTACCTCGGAATGTGTATGCGCATCCTGATCATAGCCATCAGGCCGAGATGCATGACATTTCGACGTCACCTCGAAATGTGTACACACACTTTGATCGTAGCCATCAGGCTGAGATGGTTGACTTCTCAGAGTCTCCTCGGAATGTGTATGCGCATCCTGATCGTAGCTATCAGGCCGAGCTGGATGACTTCTCGGAGTCACATCGGAATGAGTATACACATTCTAATATTACCCCACAATCCGAGATCCATGACTTCTTGGAGTCACCTCGGAATGCGTATACAGTGTCTGATCATAGCCATCACGCCAAGATGGATGACATTTCGAAGTCACCTCGAAAAGTATATACACATTCGCATCTTAGCCCATGATCCGAGATAGAAGACTTCAAGGAGTCACCTCGGAAAGCGTATACGCATTCCCATTTTAGCCATCAGACTGAGATGAATGACTTCTCGGAGTTACCTCGGATTGTGTATACACTTTGATCATAGCCATCAGGCTGAGATGGATGACTTCTCGGAGTCACATCGGAAAGTGTATACACAGCTTGACATTAGCCATCAGGCCGAGATGGATGGCCTCTCGGAGTTACCTCGGAATGTGTATACACTTTGATCGTAGCCATCAGGCTGAGATGGTTGACTTCTCGGAGTCACGTCGGAATGTGTATACACTTTGATCGTAGCCATCAGGCTGAGATGGATGACTTCTCGAAGTCACCTCGAAATGCGTATACACACTTTGATCTTAGCCCTCAGGCCGAGATCCATGACTTCTTGGAGTCACCTCGGAATGCGTATACAGTGTCTGATCATAGCCAACACGCCAAGATGGATGACATTTCAAAGACACCTCGAAATGTGTACACACACTTTGATCTTAGCCATCACGCCAAGATGGATGACTTCTCGGAGTCACCTCGGAAAGTGTATACAAATTCTCATCTTAGAGTTACCTCGGAAACTGTATACGCATTCCCATTTTAGCCATCAGGCTGAGATGAATGACTTCTCGGAGTTACCTCGCAATGTGTATACACTTTGCTCGTAGCCATCAGACTGAGATGGTTGACTTCTCGGAGTTACCTCGGAATGTGTATGCGCATCCTGATCGTAGCCATCAGGCCGAGCTGGATGACTTCTCGGAGTCACCCCGGAATGCGTATACACATTCTGATCTTAGCCCTCAGGCCGAGATGCATGACTTCTTGGAGTCACCTCGGAATACGTATACACTCTCCGATCATAGCCATCAGGCCGAGATCGATGACATTTCGAAGTCACCTCGAAATGTGTACACACACTTCGATCTTAGCCATCAGGCCGAGATGGATGACATCTCGGAGTCACCTCGGAAAGTGTAGACACATTCTAATCTTACCCCACAATCAGAGATAGAAGACTTCTTGGAGTCACCTCGGAAAGTGTATACGCATTCCCAATTTGGCCATCAGGCCGAGATGAATGGCTTCTCGGAGTTACCTCGGAATGTGTATGCGCATCCTGATCATAGCCATCAGGCCGAGATGGATGACATTTCGAAGTCACCTCGAAATGTGTACACACACTTTGATCGTAGCCATCAGGCTGAGATGGTTGACTTCTCGGAGTCACCTCGGAATGTGTGTACACACTTCGATCTTAGCCATCAGGCCGAGATCCATGACTTCTCGAAGTCACCTCGAAATGCGTATACAGAGTCTGATTATAGCCATCACGCCAAGATGGATGACATTTCGAAGTCACCTCGGAAAGTGTACACACATTCTCATCTTAGCCCATGATCCGAGACAGAAGACTTCTTGGAGTCACCTCGGAAAGTGTATATGCATTCCCATTTTAGCCATCAGGCTGAGATGAATGGCTTCTGGGAGTTACCTCGGATTGTGTATGCGCATCCTGATCATAGCCATCAGGCCGAGATGGATGACATTTCGAAGTCACCTCGAAATGTGTACACACACTTTGATCGTAGCCATCAGGCCGAGATGGATGACGTCTCGGAGTCACCTCGGAAAGAGTATACACAGTCTAATCTTACCCCACAATCAGAGATAGAAGACTTCTTGGAGTCACCTCGGAAACTGTATACGCATTCCCAATTTGGCCATCAGGCCGAGATGAATGGCTTCTCGGAGTTACCTCGGAATGTGTATGCGCATCCTGATCATAGCCATCAGGCCGAGATGGATGACATTTCGAAGTCACCTCGAAATGTGTACACACACTTTGATCTTAGCCATCACGCCAAGATGGATGACTTCTCGGAATCAACTCGGAAAGTGTATACAAATTCTCATCTTAGCCCATGATCCGAGATAGAAGACTTCTTAGAGTCACCTCGGAAAGTGTATACGCATTGCCATTTTAGCCATCAGGCTGAGATGAATAACTTCTCGGAGTTACCTCGCAATGTGTATACACTTTCATCGTAGCCATCAGGCTGAGATGGATGACTTCTCGGAGTCACCTCGGAACGTGTATACACAGCTTGACATTAGCCATCCTGCCGAAATGGATGACGTCTCGGAGTCACATCGGAAAGTGTATACACATTCTATTCTTACCCCACAGTCCGAGATAGAAGACTTCTTGGAGTCAGCTCGGAAAGTGTATACGCATTCCCATTTTAGCCATCAGGCCGAGATGAATGGCTTCTCGGAGTTACCTCGGAATGTGCATACACTTTGATCGTAGCCATCAGGCTGAGATGGTTGACTTCTCGGAGTCACCTCGGAATGTGTATACACACTTCGATCTTAGCCATCAGGCCGAGATCGATGACATTTCGAAGTCACCTCGAAATGTGTACACACACTTCGATCTTAGCCATCAGGCCGAGATGGATGACGTCTCGGAGTCACCTCGGAAAGTGTAGACACATTCTAATCTTACCCCACAATCAGAGATAGAAGACTTCTTGGAGTCACCTCGGAAAGTGTATACGCATTCCCAATTTGGCCATCAGGCCGAGATGAATGGCTTCTCGGAGTTACCTCGGAATGTGTATGCGCATCCTGATCATAGCCATCAGGCCGAGATGGATGACATTTCGAAGTCACCTCGAAATGTGTACACACACTTTGATCGTAGCCATCAGGCTGAGATGGTTGACTTCTCGGAGTCACCTCGGAATGTGTGTACACACTTCGATCTTAGCCATCAGGCCGAGATCCATGACTTCTCGAAGTCACCTCGAAATGCGTATACAGAGTCTGATTATAGCCATCACGCCAAGATGGATGACATTTCGAAGTCACCTCGGAAAGTGTACACACATTCTCATCTTAGCCCATGATCCGAGACAGAAGACTTCTTGGAGTCACCTCGGAAAGTGTATATGCATTCCCATTTTAGCCATCAGGCTGAGATGAATGGCTTCTGGGAGTTACCTCGGATTGTGTATGCGCATCCTGATCATAGCCATCAGGCCGAGATGGATGACATTTCGAAGTCACCTCGAAATGTGTACACACACTTTGATCGTAGCCATCAGGCCGAGATGGATGACGTCTCGGAGTCACCTCGGAAAGAGTATACACATTCTAATCTTACCCCACAATCAGAGATAGAAGACTTCTTGGAGTCACCTCGGAAACTGTATACGCATTCCCAATTTGGCCATCAGGCCGAGATGAATGGCTTCTCGGAGTTACCTCGGAATGTGTATGCGCATCCTGATCATAGCCATCAGGCCGAGATGGATGACATTTCGAAGTCACCTCGAAATGTGTACACACACTTTGATCTTAGCCATCACGCCAAGATGGATGACTTCTCGGAATCAACTCGGAAAGTGTATACAAATTCTCATCTTAGCCCATGATCCGAGATAGAAGACTTCTTAGAGTCACCTCGGAAAGTGTATACGCATTGCCATTTTAGCCATCAGGCTGAGATGAATAACTTCTCGGAGTTACCTCGCAATGTGTATACACTTTCATCGTAGCCATCAGGCTGAGATGGATGACTTCTCGGAGTCACCTCGGAAGGTGTATACACAGCTTGACATTAGCCATCCTGCCGAAATGGATGACGTCTCGGAGTCACATCGGAAAGTGTATACACATTCTATTCTTACCCCACAGTCCGAGATAGAAGACTTCTTGGAGTCACCTCGGAAAGTGTATACGCATTCCCATTTTAGCCATCAGGCCGAGATGAATGGCTCCTCGGAGTTACCTCGGAATGTGCATACACTTTGATCGTAGCCATCAGGCTGAGATGGTTGACTTCTCGGAGTCACCTCGGAATGTGTATACACACTTCGATCTTAGCCATCAGGCCGAGATCCATGACTTCTCGAAGTCACCTCGAAATGCGTATACAGTGTCTGATCATAGCCATCACGCCAAGATGGATGACATTTCGAAGTCGCCTCGGAAAGTGTACACACATTCTCATCTTAGCCCATGATCCGAGACAGAAGACTTCTTGGAGTCACCTCGGAAAGTGTATATGCATTCCCATTTTAGCCATCAGGCCGAGATGAATGGCTTCTCGGAGTTACCTCGGAATGTGCATACACTTTGATCGTAGCCATCAGGCTGAGATGGTTGACTTCTCGGAGTCACCTCGGAATGTGTATACACACTTCGATCTTAGCCCTCAGGCCGAGATCCATGACTTCTTGGAGTCACCTCGGAATGCGTATACAGAGTGTGATCATAGGCATCACGTCAAGATGGATGACATTTCGAAGTCACCTCGGAATGTGTATACACACTTCGATCTTAGCCATCAGGCCGAGATGGATGACGTCTCGGAGTCACCTCGGAAAGTGTATATGCATTCCCATTTTAGCCATCAGGCCGAGATGAATGGCTTCTCGGAGTTACCTCGGAATGTGCATACACTTTGATCGTAGCCATCAGGCTGAGATGGTTGACTTCTCGGAGTCACCTCGGAATGTGTATACACACTTCGATCTTAGCCCTCAGGCCGAGATCCATGACTTCTTGGAGTCACCTCGGAATGCGTATACAGAGTGTGATCATAGGCATCACGTCAAGATGGATGACATTTCGAAGTCACCTCGGAATGTGTATACACACTTCGATCTTAGCCATCAGGCCGAGATGGATGACGTCTCGGAGTCACCTCGGAACGTGTATACACAGCTTGACATTAGCCATCCTGCCGAAATGGATGACGTCTCGGAGTCACATCGGAAAGTGTATACACATTCTATTCTTACCCCACAATCCGAGATAGAAGACTTCTTGGAGTCACCTCGGAGAGTGTATATGCATTCCCATTTTAGCCATCAGGCCGAGATGAATGGCTTCTCGGAGTTACCTCGGAATGTGTATGCGCATCCTGATCATAGCCATCAGGCCGAGATGGATGACATTTCGAAGTCACCTCGAAATGTGTACACACACTTTGATCTTAGCCATCACGCCAAGATGGATGACTTCTCGGAATCAACTCGGAAAGTGTATACAAATTCTCATCTTAGCCCATGATCCGAGATAGAAGACTTCTTAGAGTCACCTCGGAAAGTGTATACGCATTGCCATTTTAGCCATCAGGCTGAGATGAATAACTTCTCGGAGTTACCTCGCAATGTGTATACACTTTCATCGTAGCCATCAGGCTGAGATGGATGACTTCTCGGAGTCACCTCGGAACGTGTATACACAGCTTGACATTAGCCATCCTGCCGAAATGGATGACGTCTCGGAGTCACATCGGAAAGTGTATACACATTCTATTCTTACCCCACAGTCCGAGATAGAAGACTTCTTGGAGTCACCTCGGAAAGTGTATACGCATTCCCATTTTAGCCATCAGGCCGAGATGAATGGCTTCTCGGAGTTACCTCGGAATGTGCATACACTTTGATCGTAGCCATCAGGCTGAGATGGTTGACTTCTCGGAGTCACCTCGGAATGTGTATACACACTTCGATCTTAGCCATCAGGCCGAGATCCATGACTTCTCGAAGTCACCTCGAAATGCGTATACAGTGTCTGATCATAGCCATCACGCCAAGATGGATGACATTTCGAAGTCACCTCGGAAAGTGTACACACATTCTCATCTTAGCCCATGATCCGAGACAGAAGACTTCTTGGAGTCACCTCGGAAAGTGTATATGCATTCCCATTTTAGCCATCAGGCCGAGATGAATGGCTTCTCGGAGTTACCTCGGAATGTGCATACACTTTGATCGTAGCCATCAGGCTGAGATGGTTGACTTCTCGGAGTCACCTCGGAATGTGTATACACACTTCGATCTTAGCCCTCAGGCCGAGATCCATGACTTCTTGGAGTCACCTCGGAATGCGTATACAGAGTGTGATCATAGGCATCACGTCAAGATGGATGACATTTCGAAGTCACCTCGGAATGTGTATACACACTTCGATCTTAGCCATCAGGCCGAGATGGATGACGTCTCGGAGTCACCTCGGAAAGTGTATATGCATTCCCATTTTAGCCATCAGGCCGAGATGAATGGCTTCTCGGAGTTACCTCGGAATGTGCATACACTTTGATCGTAGCCATCAGGCTGAGATGGTTGACTTCTCGGAGTCACCTCGGAATGTGTATACACACTTCGATCTTAGCCCTCAGGCCGAGATCCATGACTTCTTGGAGTCACCTCGGAATGCGTATACAGAGTGTGATCATAGGCATCACGTCAAGATGGATGACATTTCGAAGTCACCTCGGAATGTGTATACACACTTCGATCTTAGCCATCAGGCCGAGATGGATGACGTCTCGGAGTCACCTCGGAACGTGTATACACAGCTTGACATTAGCCATCCTGCCGAAATGGATGACGTCTCGGAGTCACATCGGAAAGTGTATACACATTCTATTCTTACCCCACAATCCGAGATAGAAGACTTCTTGGAGTCACCTCGGAGAGTGTATATGCATTCCCATTTTAGCCATCAGGCCGAGATGAATGGCTTCTCGGAGTTACCTCGGAATGTGTATGCGCATCCTGATCATAGCCATCAGGCCGAGATGGATGACATTTCGAAGTCACCTCGAAATGTGTACACACACTTTGATCTTAGCCATCACGCCAAGATGGATGACTTCTCGGAATCAACTCGGAAAGTGTATACAAATTCTCATCTTAGCCCATGATCCGAGATAGAAGACTTCTTAGAGTCACCTCGGAAAGTGTATACGCATTGCCATTTTAGCCATCAGGCTGAGATGAATAACTTCTCGGAGTTACCTCGCAATGTGTATACACTTTCATCGTAGCCATCAGGCTGAGATGGATGACTTCTCGGAGTCACCTCGGAACGTGTATACACAGCTTGACATTAGCCATCCTGCCGAAATGGATGACGTCTCGGAGTCACATCGGAAAGTGTATACACATTCTATTCTTACCCCACAGTCCGAGATAGAAGACTTCTTGGAGTCACCTCGGAAAGTGTATACGCATTCCCATTTTAGCCATCAGGCCGAGATGAATGGCTTCTCGGAGTTACCTCGGAATGTGCATACACTTTGATCGTAGCCATCAGGCTGAGATGGTTGACTTCTCGGAGTCACCTCGGAATGTGTATACACACTTCGATCTTAGCCATCAGGCCGAGATCCATGACTTCTCGAAGTCACCTCGAAATGCGTATACAGTGTCTGATCATAGCCATCACGCCAAGATGGATGACATTTCGAAGTCACCTCGGAAAGTGTACACACATTCTCATCTTAGCCCATGATCCGAGACAGAAGACTTCTTGGAGTCACCTCGGAAAGTGTATATGCATTCCCATTTTAGCCATCAGGCCGAGATGAATGGCTTCTCGGAGTTACCTCGGAATGTGCATACACTTTGATCGTAGCCATCAGGCTGAGATGGTTGACTTCTCGGAGTCACCTCGGAATGTGTATACACACTTCGATCTTAGCCCTCAGGCCGAGATCCATGACTTCTTGGAGTCACCTCGGAATGCGTATACAGAGTGTGATCATAGGCATCACGTCAAGATGGATGACATTTCGAAGTCACCTCGGAATGTGTATACACACTTCGATCTTAGCCATCAGGCCGAGATGGATGACGTCTCGGAGTCACCTCGGAACGTGTATACACAGCTTGACATTAGCCATCCTGCCGAAATGGATGACGTCTCGGAGTCACATCGGAAAGTGTATACACATTCTATTCTTACCCCACAATCCGAGATAGAAGACTTCTTGGAGTCACCTCGGAGAGCGTATACGCATTCCCATTTTAGCCATCAGGCTGAGATGAATAACTTCTCGGAGTTACCTCGCAATGTGTATACACTTTGATCGTAGCCATCAGGCTGAGATGGATGACTTCTCGGAGTCACCTCGGAACGTGTATACACAGCTTGACATTAGCCATCCTGCCGAGATGGATGACGTCTCGGAGTCACATCGGAAAGTGTATACACATTCTATTCTTACCCCACAATCCGAGATAGAAGAATTCTTGGAGTCACCTCGGAAAGTGAATACGCATTCCCATTTTAGCCATCAGGCCGAGATGAATGGCTTCTCGGAGTTACCTCGGAATGTGCATACACTTTGATCGTAGCCATCAGGCTGAGATGGATGACTTCTCGGAGTCACCTCGGAACGTGTATACACAGCTTGACATTAGCCATCCTGCCGAGATGGATGACGTCTCGGAGTCACATCGGAAAGTGTATACACATTCTATTCTTACCCCACAATCCGAGATAGAAGAATTCTTGGAGTCACCTCGGAAAGTGTATACGCATTCCCATTTTAGCCATCAGGCCGAGATGAATGGCTTCTCGGAGTTACCTCGGAATGTGCATACACTTTGATCGTAGCCATCAGGCCGAGATGAATGACTTCTCGGAGTTACCTCGGAATGTGTATACACTTTGATCGTAGCCATCAGGCTGAGATGGATGACCTCTCGGAGTCACCTCGGAAAGTGTATACACATTCTAATCTTACCCCACAATCCGAGATAGAAGACTTCTTGGAGTCACCTCGAAAAGTGTATACGCATTCCCATTTTAGCCGTCAGGCCGAGATGAATGGCTTCTCGGAGTCACCCCGGAATGCGTATACACATTCTGATCTTAGGCCTCAGGCCGAGATGCATGACTTCTTGGAGTCACCTCGGAATACGTATACACTCTCCGATCATAGCCATCAGGCCGAGATCGATGACATTTCGAAGTCACCTCGAAATGTGTACACACACTTTGATCGTAGCCATCAGGCTGAGATGGATGACTTCTCGGTTTCACCTCGGAAAGTGTATACACACTTCGATCTTAGCCACCAGGCCGAGATGGATGACGTCTCGGAGTCACCTCGGAATGTGTATACACATTCTAATCTTACCCCACAATCCGAGATAGAAGACTTCTTGGGGTCACCTCGGAAAGTGTATACGCATTCCCATGTTAGCCATGAGGCCGAGATGAATGACTTCTCGGAGTCACCTCGGAAAGTGTATGCGCATCCTGATCGTAGCCATCAGGCCGAGATCGATGACATTTCGAAGTCACCTCGAAATGTGTACACACACTTTGATCGTAGCCATCAGGCTGAGATGGATGACTTCTCGGTTTCACCTCGGAATGTGTATACACACTTCGATCTTAGCCATCAGGCCGAGATGGATGACGTCTCGAAGTCACCTCGGAATGTGTATACACAGCTTGACATTAGCCATCCTGCCGAGATGGATGACTTCTCGGAATCACCTCGGAAAGTGTATACAAATTCTCATCTTAGCCCATGATCCGAGATAGAAGACTTCTTAGAGTCACCTCGGAGAGTGTATACGCATTCCCATTTTAGCCATCAGGCTGAGATGAATAACTTCTCGGAGTTACCTCGCAATGTGTATACACTTTGATCGTAGCCATCAGGCTGAGATGGATGACTTCTCGGAGTCACCTCGGAACGTGTATACACAGCTTGACATTAGCCATCCTGCCGAGATGGATGACGTCTCGGAGTCACATCGGAAAGTGTATACACATTCTATTCTTACCCCACAATCCGAGATAGAAGAATTCTTGGAGTCACCTCGGAAAGTGTATACGCATTCCCATTTTAGCCATCAGGCCGAGATGAACGGCTTCTCGGAGTTACCTCGGAATGTGCATACACTTTGATCGTAGCCATCAGGCCGAGATGAATGACTTCTCGGAGTTACCTCGGAATGTGTATACACTTTGATCGTAGCCATCAGGCTGAGATGGATGACCTCTCGGAGTCACCTCGGAAAGTGTATACACATTCTAATCTTACCCCACAATCCGAGATAGAAGACTTCTTGGAGTCACCTCGGAAAGTGTATACGCATTCCCATTTTAGCCGTCAGGCCGAGATGAATGGCTTCTCGGAGTTACCTCGGAATGTGTATGCGCATCCTGATCGTAGCCATCGGGCCGAGCTGGATGACTTCTCGGAGTCACCCCGGAATGCGTATACACATTCTGATCTTAGCCCTCAGGCCGAGATGCATGACTTCTTGGAGTCACCTCGGAATACGTATACACTCTCCGATCATAGCCATCAGGCCGAGATCGATGACATTTCGAAGTCACCTCGAAATGTGTACACACACTTTGATCGTAGCCATCAGGCCGAGATGGATGACGTCTCGGAGTCACCTCGGAAAGTGTATGCACAGCTTGACATTAGCCATCAGGACGAGATGGATGACGTCTCGGAGTCACCTCGGAAAGTGTATACAGGGTGAGTCAATGACCTTGCACCAAACTGAAACCACGTATTTTGGGGGTCAATAGAAGCGTAAAAGTCCCGGAACACAAAGTTGAAATCTCAACCCTTTCGGAATTACAGGGGGTTGAAATTTTAAGTTTTAAAAAATCATATCTTCCGACAGGATAATACTAGAGTCACGGGCCTTTTTCTAGAATGTGTGGGAGGGCCCGAGGTACCTGGAAAAAAATATAAACGACGTGAAAATTATTATTAAGCCACATTATTATTGATTTTCTCTAAACGGGCAAATTTTACGTTCATAGAAGAACTACAAGAAAATCAATAATAATGTGGCTTAATAATAATTTTCACATCGTTTCTATTTTTTTCCAGGTACCCTGGGCCCTCCCACACATTCTAGAAAAAGACCCGTGACTCTAGTATTATCCTGTCGGAAGATATGATTTTTTAAAACTTAAAATTTCAACCCCCTGTAATTCCGAAAGGGTTGAGATTTCAACTTTGTGTTCCGGGACTTTTAGGCTTCTATTGACCCCCAAAATACGTGGTTTCAGTTTGGTGCAAGGTCACTGACTCACCCTGTATACATTCTAATCTTACCCCACAATCCGAGATAGAAGACTTCTTGGAGTCACCTCGGAGAGTGTATACGCATTCCCATTTTAGCCATCAGGCCGAGATGAATGTCTTCTCGGACTTACCTCGGAATGTGTATACACTTTGATCGTAGCCATCAGGCTGAGATGGATGACTTCTCTGATTCACCTCGGAATGTGTATGCACAGTTCGATCTTAGCCATCAGGCCGAGATGGATGACGTCTCGGAGTCACCTCGGAAAGTGTATACACGTTCTAATCTTACCCCACAATCCGAGATAGAAGAATTCTTGGAGTCACCCCGGAAAGTGTATACGCATTCCCATTTTAGCCATCAGGCCGAGATGAATGGCTTCTCGGACTTACCTCGGAATGTGTATACACTTTGATCGTAGCCATCAGGCTGAGATGGATGACTTCTTGGATTCACCTCGGAATGTGTATGCACAGTTCGATCTTAGCCATCAGGCCGAGATGGATGACGTCTCGGAGTCACCTCGAAATGCGTATACACACTTTGATCTTAGCCCATGATCCGAGATTCAAGACTTCTTAGAGTCACCTCGGAGAGTATATACGCATTCCCATTTTAGCCATCAGGCTGAGATGCATGACTTCTCGAAGTCACCTCGAAATGCGTATACACACTTTGATCTTAGCCCTCAGGCCGAGATCCATGACTTCTTGGAGTCACCTCGGAATGCGTATACAGTGTCTGATCATAGCCATCACGCCAAGATGGATGACATTTCGAAGTCACCTCGAAAAGTATATACACATTCGCATCTTAGCCCATGATCCGAGATAGAAGACTTCTTGGAGTCACCTCGGAAAGCGTATACGCATTCCCATTTTAGCCATCAGACTGAGATGAATGACTTCTCGGAGTTACCTCGGATTGTGTATACACTTTGATCATAGCCATCAGGCTGAGATGGATGACTTCTCGGAGTCACCTGGGAAAGTGTATACACAGCTTGACATTAGCCATCAGGCCGAGATGGATGGCTTCTCGGAGTTACCTCGGAATGTGTATACACTTTGATCGTAGCCATCAGGCTGAGATGGTTGCCTTCTCGGAGTCACCTCGGAAAGTGTATGCGCATTCCCATTTTAGCCATCAGGCCGAGATGAATGTCTTCTCGGACTTACCTCGGAATGTGTATACACTTTGATCGTAGCCATCAGGCTGAGATGGATGACTTCTCTGATTCACCTCGGAATGTGTATGCACAGTTCGATCTTAGCCATCAGGCCGAGATGGATGACGTCTCGGAGTCCACCTCGGAAAGTGTATACACGTTCTAATCTTACCCCACAATCCGAGATAGAAGAATTCTTGGAGTCACCCCGGAAAGTGTATACGCATTCCCATTTTAGCCATCAGGCCGAGATGAATGGCTTCTCGGACTTACCTCGGAATGTGTATACACTTTGATCGTAGCCATCAGGCTGAGATGGATGACTTCTTGGATTCACCTCGGAATGTGTATGCACAGTTCGATCTTAGCCATCAGGCCGAGATGGATGACGTCTCGGAGTCACCTCGAAATGCGTATACACACTTTGATCTTAGCCCATGATCCGAGATTCAAGACTTCTTAGAGTCACCTCGGAGAGTATATACGCATTCCCATTTTAGCCATCAGGCTGAGATGCATGACTTCTCGAAGTCACCTCGAAATGCGTATACACACTTTGATCTTAGCCCTCAGGCCGAGATCCATGACTTCTTGGAGTCACCTCGGAATGCGTATACAGTGTCTGATCATAGCCATCACGCCAAGATGGATGACATTTCGAAGTCACCTCGAAAAGTATATACACATTCGCATCTTAGCCCATGATCCGAGATAGAAGACGTCAAGGAGTCACCTCGGAAAGCGTATACGCATTCCCATTTTAGCCATCAGACTGAGATGAATGACTTCTCGGAGTTACCTCGGATTGTGTATACACTTTGATCATAGCCATCAGGCTGAGATGGATGACTTCTCGGAGTTACCTCGCAATGTGTATACACTTTGATCGTAGCCATCAGGCTGAGATGGATGACTTCTCGGAGTCACCTCGGAACGTGTATACACAGCTTGACATTAGCCATCCTGCCGAGATGGATGACGTCTCGGAGTCACATCGGAAAGTGTATACACATTCTATTCTTACCCCACAATCCGAGATAGAAGAATTCTTGGAGTCACCTCGGAAAGTGAATACGCATTCCCATTTTAGCCATCAGGCCGAGATGAATGTCTTCTCGGACTTACCTCGGAATGTGTATACACTTTGATCGTAGCCATCAGGCTGAGATGGATGACTTCTCTGATTCACCTCGGAATGTGTATGCACAGTTCGATCTTAGCCATCAGGCCGAGATGGATGACGTCTCGGAGTCACCTCGGAAAGTGTATACACGTTCTAATCTTACCCCACAATCCGAGATAGAAGAATTCTTGGAGTCACCCCGGAAAGTGTATACGCATTCCCATTTTAGCCATCAGGCCGAGATGAATGGCTTCTCGGACTTACCTCGGAATGTGTATACACTTTGATCGTAGCCATCAGGCTGAGATGGATGACTTCTTGGATTCACCTCGGAATGTGTATGCACAGTTCGATCTTAGCCATCAGGCCGAGATGGATGACGTCTCGGAGTCACCTCGAAATGCGTATACACACTTTGATCTTAGCCCATGATCCGAGATTCAAGACTTCTTAGAGTCACCTCGGAGAGTATATACGCATTCCCATTTTAGCCATCAGGCTGAGATGCATGACTTCTCGAAGTCACCTCGAAATGCGTATACACACTTTGATCTTAGCCCTCAGGCCGAGATCCATGACTTCTTGGAGTCACCTCGGAATGCGTATACAGTGTCTGATCATAGCCATCACGCCAAGATGGATGACATTTCGAAGTCACCTCGAAAAGTATATACACATTCGCATCTTAGCCCATGATCCGAGATAGAAGACTTCTTGGAGTCACCTCGGAAAGCGTATACGCATTCCCATTTTAGCCATCAGACTGAGATGAATGACTTCTCGGAGTTACCTCGGATTGTGTATACACTTTGATCATAGCCATCAGGCTGAGATGGATGACTTCTCGGAGTCACCTGGGAAAGTGTATACACAGCTTGACATTAGCCATCAGGCCGAGATGGATGGCTTCTCGGAGTTACCTCGGAATGTGTATACACTTTGATCGTAGCCATCAGGCTGAGATGGTTGCCTTCTCGGAGTCACCTCGGAAAGTGTATGCGCATTCCCATTTTAGCCATCAGGCCGAGATGAATGTCTTCTCGGACTTACCTCGGAATGTGTATACACTTTGATCGTAGCCATCAGGCTGAGATGGATGACTTCTCTGATTCACCTCGGAATGTGTATGCACAGTTCGATCTTAGCCATCAGGCCGAGATGGATGACGTCTCGGAGTCACCTCGGAAAGTGTATACACGTTCTAATCTTACCCCACAATCCGAGATAGAAGAATTCTTGGAGTCACCTCGGAAAGTGTATACGCATTCCCATTTTAGCCATCAGGCCGAGATGAATGGCTTCTCGGACTTACCTCGGAATGTGTATACACTTTGAGCGTAGCCATCAGGCTGAGATGGATGACTTCTTGGATTCACCTCGGAATGTGTATGCACAGTTCGATCTTAGCCATCAGGCCGAGATGGATGACGTCTCGGAGTCACCTCGAAATGCGTATACACACTTTGATCTTAGCCCATGATCCGAGATTCAAGACTTCTTAGAGTCACCTCGGAAAGTATATACGCATTCCCATTTTAGCCATCAGGCTGAGATGCATGACTTCTCGAAGTCACCTCGAAATGCGTATACACACTTTGATCTTAGCCCTCAGGCCGAGATCCATGACTTCTTGGAGTCACCTCGGAATGCGTATACAGTGTCTGATCATAGCCATCACGCCAAGATGGATGACATTTCGAAGTCACCTCGAAAAGTATATACACATTCGCATCTTAGCCCATGATCCGAGATAGAAGACGTCAAGGAGTCACCTCGGAAAGCGTATACGCATTCCCATTTTAGCCATCAGACTGAGATGAATGACTTCTCGGAGTTACCTCGGATTGTGTATACACTTTGATCATAGCCATCAGGCTGAGATGGATGACTTCTCGGAGTTACCTCGCAATGTGTATACACTTTGATCGTAGCCATCAGGCTGAGATGGATGACTTCTCGGAGTCACCTCGGAACGTGTATACACAGCTTGACATTAGCCATCCTGCCGAGATGGATGACGTCTCGGAGTCACATCGGAAAGTGTATACACATTCTATTCTTACCCCACAATCCGAGATAGAAGAATTCTTGGAGTCACCTCGGAAAGTGAATACGCATTCCCATTTTAGCCATCAGGCCGAGATGAATGGCTTCTCGGAGTTACCTCGGAATGTGCATACACTTTGATCGTAGCCATCAGGCTGAGATGGATGACTTCTCGGAGTCACCTCGGAACGTGTATACACAGCTTGACATTAGCCATCCTGCCGAGATGGATGACGTCTCGGAGTCACATCGGAAAGTGTATACACATTCTATTCTTACCCCACAATCCGAGATAGAAGAATTCTTGGAGTCACCTCGGAAAGTGTATACGCATTCCCATTTTAGCCATCAGGCCGAGATGAATGGCTTCTCGGAGTTACCTCGGAATGTGCATACACTTTGATCGTAGCCATCAGGCCGAGATGAATGACTTCTCGGAGTTACCTCGGAATGTGTATACACTTTGATCGTAGCCATCAGGCTGAGATGGATGACCTCTCGGAGTCACCTCGGAAAGTGTATACACATTCTAATCTTACCCCACAATCCGAGATAGAAGACTTCTTGGAGTCACCTCGAAAAGTGTATACGCATTCCCATTTTAGCCGTCAGGCCGAGATGAATGGCTTCTCGGAGTCACCCCGGAATGCGTATACACATTCTGATCTTAGGCCTCAGGCCGAGATGCATGACTTCTTGGAGTCACCTCGGAATACGTATACACTCTCCGATCATAGCCATCAGGCCGAGATCGATGACATTTCGAAGTCACCTCGAAATGTGTACACACACTTTGATCGTAGCCATCAGGCTGAGATGGATGACTTCTCGGTTTCACCTCGGAAAGTGTATACACACTTCGATCTTAGCCACCAGGCCGAGATGGATGACGTCTCGGAGTCACCTCGGAATGTGTATACACATTCTAATCTTACCCCACAATCCGAGATAGAAGACTTCTTGGGGTCACCTCGGAAAGTGTATACGCATTCCCATGTTAGCCATGAGGCCGAGATGAATGACTTCTCGGAGTCACCTCGGAAAGTGTATGCGCATCCTGATCGTAGCCATCAGGCCGAGATCGATGACATTTCGAAGTCACCTCGAAATGTGTACACACACTTTGATCGTAGCCATCAGGCTGAGATGGATGACTTCTCGGTTTCACCTCGGAATGTGTATACACACTTCGATCTTAGCCATCAGGCCGAGATGGATGACGTCTCGAAGTCACCTCGGAATGTGTATACACAGCTTGACATTAGCCATCCTGCCGAGATGGATGACTTCTCGGAATCACCTCGGAAAGTGTATACAAATTCTCATCTTAGCCCATGATCCGAGATAGAAGACTTCTTAGAGTCACCTCGGAGAGTGTATACGCATTCCCATTTTAGCCATCAGGCTGAGATGAATAACTTCTCGGAGTTACCTCGCAATGTGTATACACTTTGATCGTAGCCATCAGGCTGAGATGGATGACTTCTCGGAGTCACCTCGGAACGTGTATACACAGCTTGACATTAGCCATCCTGCCGAGATGGATGACGTCTCGGAGTCACCTCGGAAAGTGTATACACATTCTAATCTTACCCCACAATCCGAGATAGAAGACTTCTTGGAGTCACCTCGGAAAGTGTATACGCATTCCCATTTTAGCCGTCAGGCCGAGATGAATGGCTTCTCGGAGTTACCTCGGAATGTGTATGCGCATCCTGATCGTAGCCATCGGGCCGAGCTGGATGACTTCTCGGAGTCACCCCGGAATGCGTATACACATTCTGATCTTAGCCCTCAGGCCGAGATGCATGACTTCTTGGAGTCACCTCGGAATACGTATACACTCTCCGATCATAGCCATCAGGCCGAGATCGATGACATTTCGAAGTCACCTCGAAATGTGTACACACACTTTGATCGTAGCCATCAGGCCGAGATGGATGACGTCTCGGAGTCACCTCGGAAAGTGTATGCACAGCTTGACATTAGCCATCAGGACGAGATGGATGACGTCTCGGAGTCACCTCGGAAAGTGTATACAGGGTGAGTCAATGACCTTGCACCAAACTGAAACCACGTATTTTGGGGGTCAATAGAAGCGTAAAAGTCCCGGAACACAAAGTTGAAATCTCAACCCTTTCGGAATTACAGGGGGTTGAAATTTTAAGTTTTAAAAAATCATATCTTCCGACAGGATAATACTAGAGTCACGGGCCTTTTTCTAGAATGTGTGGGAGGGCCCGAGGTACCTGGAAAAAAATATAAACGACGTGAAAATTATTATTAAGCCACATTATTATTGATTTTCTCTAAACGGGCAAATTTTACGTTCATAGAAGAACTACAAGAAAATCAATAATAATGTGGCTTAATAATAATTTTCACATCGTTTCTATTTTTTTCCAGGTACCCTGGGCCCTCCCACACATTCTAGAAAAAGACCCGTGACTCTAGTATTATCCTGTCGGAAGATATGATTTTTTAAAACTTAAAATTTCAACCCCCTGTAATTCCGAAAGGGTTGAGATTTCAACTTTGTGTTCCGGGACTTTTAGGCTTCTATTGACCCCCAAAATACGTGGTTTCAGTTTGGTGCAAGGTCACTGACTCACCCTGTATACATTCTAATCTTACCCCACAATCCGAGATAGAAGACTTCTTGGAGTCACCTCGGAGAGTGTATACGCATTCCCATTTTAGCCATCAGGCCGAGATGAATGTCTTCTCGGACTTACCTCGGAATGTGTATACACTTTGATCGTAGCCATCAGGCTGAGATGGATGACTTCTCTGATTCACCTCGGAATGTGTATGCACAGTTCGATCTTAGCCATCAGGCCGAGATGGATGACGTCTCGGAGTCACCTCGGAAAGTGTATACACGTTCTAATCTTACCCCACAATCCGAGATAGAAGAATTCTTGGAGTCACCCCGGAAAGTGTATACGCATTCCCATTTTAGCCATCAGGCCGAGATGAATGGCTTCTCGGACTTACCTCGGAATGTGTATACACTTTGATCGTAGCCATCAGGCTGAGATGGATGACTTCTTGGATTCACCTCGGAATGTGTATGCACAGTTCGATCTTAGCCATCAGGCCGAGATGGATGACGTCTCGGAGTCACCTCGAAATGCGTATACACACTTTGATCTTAGCCCATGATCCGAGATTCAAGACTTCTTAGAGTCACCTCGGAGAGTATATACGCATTCCCATTTTAGCCATCAGGCTGAGATGCATGACTTCTCGAAGTCACCTCGAAATGCGTATACACACTTTGATCTTAGCCCTCAGGCCGAGATCCATGACTTCTTGGAGTCACCTCGGAATGCGTATACAGTGTCTGATCATAGCCATCACGCCAAGATGGATGACATTTCGAAGTCACCTCGAAAAGTATATACACATTCGCATCTTAGCCCATGATCCGAGATAGAAGACTTCTTGGAGTCACCTCGGAAAGCGTATACGCATTCCCATTTTAGCCATCAGACTGAGATGAATGACTTCTCGGAGTTACCTCGGATTGTGTATACACTTTGATCATAGCCATCAGGCTGAGATGGATGACTTCTCGGAGTCACCTGGGAAAGTGTATACACAGCTTGACATTAGCCATCAGGCCGAGATGGATGGCTTCTCGGAGTTACCTCGGAATGTGTATACACTTTGATCGTAGCCATCAGGCTGAGATGGTTGCCTTCTCGGAGTCACCTCGGAAAGTGTATGCGCATTCCCATTTTAGCCATCAGGCCGAGATGAATGTCTTCTCGGACTTACCTCGGAATGTGTATACACTTTGATCGTAGCCATCAGGCTGAGATGGATGACTTCTCTGATTCACCTCGGAATGTGTATGCACAGTTCGATCTTAGCCATCAGGCCGAGATGGATGACGTCTCGGAGTCACCTCGGAAAGTGTATACACGTTCTAATCTTACCCCACAATCCGAGATAGAAGAATTCTTGGAGTCACCTCGGAAAGTGTATACGCATTCCCATTTTAGCCATCAGGCCGAGATGAATGGCTTCTCGGACTTACCTCGGAATGTGTATACACTTTGAGCGTAGCCATCAGGCTGAGATGGATGACTTCTTGGATTCACCTCGGAATGTGTATGCACAGTTCGATCTTAGCCATCAGGCCGAGATGGATGACGTCTCGGAGTCACCTCGAAATGCGTATACACACTTTGATCTTAGCCCATGATCCGAGATTCAAGACTTCTTAGAGTCACCTCGGAAAGTATATACGCATTCCCATTTTAGCCATCAGGCTGAGATGCATGACTTCTCGAAGTCACCTCGAAATGCGTATACACACTTTGATCTTAGCCCTCAGGCCGAGATCCATGACTTCTTGGAGTCACCTCGGAATGCGTATACAGTGTCTGATCATAGCCATCACGCCAAGATGGATGACATTTCGAAGTCACCTCGAAAAGTATATACACATTCGCATCTTAGCCCATGATCCGAGATAGAAGACGTCAAGGAGTCACCTCGGAAAGCGTATACGCATTCCCATTTTAGCCATCAGACTGAGATGAATGACTTCTCGGAGTTACCTCGGATTGTGTATACACTTTGATCATAGCCATCAGGCTGAGATGGATGACTTCTCGGAGTCACATCGGAAAGTGTATACACAGCTTGACATTAGCCATCAGGCCGAGATGGATGGCTTCTCGGAGTTACCTCGGAATGTGTATACACTTTGATCGTAGCCATCAGGCTGAGATGGTTGACTTCTCGGAGTCACCTCGGAAAGTGTGTACACAGCTTGACATTAGCCATCAGGCCGAGATGGATGGCTTCTCGGAGTTACCTCGGAATGTGTATACACTTTGATCGCAGCCATCAGGCTGAGATGGTTGCCTTCTCGGAGTCACCTCGGAAAGTGTATGCGTATCCTGATCGTAGCCATCAGGCCGAGATCGATGACATTTCGAAGTCACCTCGAAATGTGTACACACACTTTGATCGTAGCCATCAGGCTGAGATGGATGACTTCTCGGTTTCACCTCGGAAAGTGTATACACACTTCGATCTTAGCCACCAGGCCGAGATGGATGACGTCTCGGAGTCACCTCGGAATGTGTATACACATTCTAATCTTACCCCACAATCCGAGATAGAAGACTTCTTAGAGTCACCTCGGAAAGTGTATACGCATTCCCATTTTAGCCATCAGGCCGAGATGAATGGCTCTTTGGAGTTACCTCGGAATGTGTATACACTTTGATCGTAGCCATCAGGCTGAGATGAATGGCTTCTCGGCGTTACCTCGGAATGTGTATGCGCATCCTGATCATAGCCATCAGGCCGAGATGGATGACATTTCGACGTCACCTCGAAATGTGTACACACACTTTGATCGTAGCCATCAGGCTGAGATGGTTGACTTCTCAGAGTCTCCTCGGAATGTGTATGCGCATCCTGATCCTAGCTATCAGGCCGAGCTGGATGACTTCTCGGAGTCACATCGGAATGAGTTTACACATTCTAATATTACCCCACAATCCGAGATCCATGACTTCTTGGAGTCACCTCGGAATGCGTATACAGTGTCTGATCATAGCCATCACGCCAAGATGGATGACATTTCGAAGTCACCTCGAAAAGTATATACACATTCGCATCTTAGCCCATGATCCGAGATAGAAGACTTCAAGGAGTCACCTCGGAAAGCGTATACGCATTCCCATTTTAGCCATCAGACTGAGATGAATGACTTCTCGGAGTTACCTCGGATTGTGTATACACTTTGATCATAGCCATCAGGCTGAGATGGATGACTTCTCGGAGTCACATCGGAAAGTGTATACACAGCTTGACATTAGCCATCAGGCCGAGATGGATGGCTTCTCGGAGTTACCTCGGAATGTGTATACACTTTGATCGTAGCCATCAGGCTGAGATGGTTGACTTCTCGGAGTCACGTCGGAATGTGTATACACTTTGATCGTAGCCATCAGGCTGAGATGGATGACTTCTCGAAGTCACCTCGAAATGCGTATACACACTTTGATCTTAGCCCTCAGGCCGAGATCCATGACTTCTTGGAGTCACCTCGGAATGCGTATACAGTGTCTGATCATAGCCATCACGCCAAGATGGATGACATTTCGAAGTCACCTCGAAAAGTATATACACATTCGCATCTTAGCCCATGATCCGAGATTCAAGACTTCTTAGAGTCACCTCGGAAAGTATATACGCATTCCCATTTTAGCCATCAGGCTGAGATGCATGACTTCTCGAAGTCACCTCGAAATGCGTATACACACTTTGATCTTAGCCCTCAGGCCGAGATCCATGACTTCTTGGAGTCACCTCGGAATGCGTATACAGTGTCTGATCATAGCCAACACGCCAAGATGGATGACATTTCAAAGACACCTCGAAATGTGTACACACACTTTGATCTTAGCCATCACTCCAAGATGGATGACTTCTCGGAGTCACCTCGGAAAGTGTATACAAATTCTCATCTTAGAGTTACCTCGGAAACTGTATACGCATTCCCATTTTAGCCATCAGGCTGAGATGAATGACTTCTCGGAGTTACCTCGCAATGTGTATACACTTTGCTCGTAGCCATCAGGCTGCGATGGTTGACTTCTCGGAGTCACGTCGGAATGTGTATACACTTTGATCGTAGCCATCAGGCTGAGATGCATGACTTCTCGGAGTCACCTCGGAAAGTGTATGCACAGCTTGACATTAGCCATCAGGACGATATGGATGACGTCTCGGAGTCACCTCGGAAAGTGTATACACATTCTAATCTTACCCCACAATCCGAGATAGAAGACTTCTTAGAGTCACCTCGGAAAGTGTATACGCATTCCCATTTTAGCCATCAGGCCGAAATGAATGGCTTCTCGGAGTTACCTCGGAATGTGTATACACTTTGATCGTAGCCATCAGGCTGAGATGGTTGACTTCTCAGAGTCTCCTCGGAATGTGTATGCGCATCCTGATCGTAGCCATCAGGCCGAGCTGGATGACTTCTCGGAGTCACATCGGAATGAGTATACACATTCTAATATTACCCCACAATCCGAGATAGAAGACTTCTTGGGGTCACCTCGGAAAGTGTATACGCATTCCCATTTTAGCCATCAGGCCGAGATGAATGGCTTCTCGGAGTTACCTCGGAATGTGTATACACTTTGATCGTAGCCATCAGGGTGAGGTGGATGACTTCTCGGAGTCACCTCGGAAAGTGTATACACATTCTAATCTTACCCCACAATCCGAGATAGAAGACTTCTTGGAGTCACCTCGGAGAGTGTATACGCATTCCCATTTTAGCCATCAGGCTGAGATGAATGGCTTCTCGGAGTCACCTCGGGATGTGTATACACTTTGATCGTAGCCATCAGGCTCAGATGGATGACTTCTCGGATTCACCTCGGAATGTGTATGCACAGTTCGATCTTAGCCATCAGGCCGAGATGGATGACGTCTCGGAGTCACCTCGGAAAGTGTATGCACGTTCTAATCTTACCCCACAATCCGAGATTCAGGACTTCTTGGAGTCACCTCGGAGAGTGTATACGCATTCCCATTTTAGCCATCAGGCCGAGAAGAATGGCTTCTCAGAGTTACCTCGGAATGTGTATACACTTTGATCGTAGCCATCAGGCTGAGATGAATGGCTTCTCGGAGTTACCTCGGAATGTGTATGCGCATCCTGATCATAGCCATCAGGCCGAGATGGATGACATTTCGACGTCACCTCGAAATCTGTACACACACTTTGATCGTAGCCATCAGGCTGAGATGGTTGACTTCTCGGAGTCACGTCGGAATGTGTATACACTTTGATCGTAGCCATCAGGCTGAGATGCATGACTTCTCGGAGTCACCTCGGAAAGTGTATGCACAGCTTGACATTAGCCATCAGGACGATATGGATGACGTCTCGGAGTCACCTCGGAAAGTGTATACACATTCTAATCTTACCCTACAATCCGAGATAGAAGACTTCTTGGGGTCACCTCGGAAAGTATACTCATTCCCATTTTAGCCATCAGGCCGAGATGAATGGCTTCTCGGAGTTACCTCGGAATGTGTATACACTTTGATCGTAGCCATCAGGCTCAGATGGATGACTTCTCGGATTCACCTCGGATTGTGTATGCGCAGTTCGATCTTAGCCATCAGGCCGAGATGGATGACGTCTCGGAGTCACCTCGAAATGCGTATACACACTTTGATCTTAGCCCATGATCCGAGATTCAAGACTTCTTAGAGTCACCTCGGAAAGTATATACGCATTCCCATTTTAGCCATCAGGCTGAGATGCATGACTTCTCGAAGTCACCTCGAAATGCGTATACACACTTTGATCTTAGCCCTCAGGCCGAGATCCATGACTTCTTGGAGTCACCTCGGAATGCGTATACAGTGTCTGATCATAGCCATCACGCCAAGATGGATGACATTTCGAAGTCACCTCGATAAGTATATACACATTCGCATCTTAGCCCATGATCCGAGATAGAAGACTTCTTGGAGTCACCTCGGAAAGCGTATACGCATTCCCATTTTAGCCATCAGACTGAGATGAATGACTTCTCGGAGTTACCTCGGATTGTGTATACACTTTGATCATAGCCATCAGGCTGAGATGGATGACTTCTCGGAGTCACCTCGGAAAGTGTATACACAGCTTGACATTAGCCATCAGGCCGAGATGGATGGCTTCTCGGAGTTACCTCGGAATGTGTATACACTTTGATCGTAGCCATCAGGCTGAGATGGTTCCCTTCTCGGAGTCACCTCGGAACGTGTATGCGCATTCCCATTTTAGCCATCAGGCCGAGATGAATGTCTTCTCGGACTTACCTCGGAATGTGTATACACTTTGATCGTAGCCATCAGGCTGAGATGGATGACTTCTCTGATTCACCTCGGAATGTGTATGCACAGTTCGATCTTAGCCATCAGGCCGAGATGGATGACGTCTCGGAGTCACCTCGGCAAGTGTATACACGTTCTAATCTTACCCCACAATCCGAGATAGAAGGATTCTTGGAGTCACCTCGGAAAGTGTATACGCATTCCCATTTTAGCCATCAGGCCGAGATGAATGGCTTCTCGGACTTACCTCGGAATGTGTATACACTTTGATCGTAGCCATCAGGCTGAGATGGATGACTTCTTGGATTCACCTCGGAATGTGTATGCACAGTTCGATCATAGCCATCACGCCAAGATGGATGACATTTCGAAGTCACCTCGAGAAGTATATACACATTCGCATCTTAGCCCATGATCCGAGATAGAAGACTTCTTGGAGTCACCTCGGAAAGCGTATACGCATTCCCATTTTAGCCATCAGACTGAGATGAATGACTTCTCGGAGTTACCTCGGATTGTGTATACACTTTGATCATAGCCATCAGGCTGAGATGGATGACTTCTCGGAGTCACATCGGAAAGTGTATACACAGCTTGACATTAGCCATCAGGCCGAGATGGATGGCTTCTCGGAGTTACCTCGGAATGTGTATACACTTTGATCGTAGCCATCAGGCTGAGATGGTTGACTTCTCGGAGTCACGTCGGAATGTGTATACACTTTGATCGTAGCCATCAGGCTGAGATGGATGACTTCTAGAAGTCACCTCGAAATGCGTATACACACTTTGATCTTAGCCCTCAGGCCGAGATCCATGACTTCTTGGAGTCACCTCGGAATGCGTATACAGTGTCTGATCATAGCCAACACGCCAAGATGGATGACATTTCAAAGACACCTCGAAATGTGTATACACATTCTAATCTTACCCCACAATCATAGATAGAAGACTTCTTAGAGTCACCTCGGAAAGTGTATACGCATTCCCATTTTAGCCATCAGGCCGAGATGAATGGCTTCTCGGAGTTACCTCGGAATGTGTATACACTTTGATCGTAGCCATCAGGCTGAGATGAATGGCTTCTCGGCGTTACCTCGGAATGTGTATGCGCATCCTGATCATAGCCATCAGGCCGAGATGGATGACATTTCGACGTCACCTCGAAATGTGTATACACACTTTGATCGTAGCCATCAGGCTGAGATGGTTGACTTCTCAGAGTCTCCTCGGAATGTGTATGCGCATCCTGATCGTAGCCATCAGGCCGAGCTGGATGACTTCTCGGAGTCACATCGGAATGAGTATACACATTCTAATATTACCCCACAATCCGAGATCCATGACTTCTTGGAGTCACCTCGGAATGCGTATACAGTGTCTGATCATAGCCATCACGCAAAGATGGATGACATTTCGAAGTCACCTCGAAAAGTATATACACATTCGCATCTTAGCCCATGATCCGAGATAGAAGACTTCTTGGAGTCACCTCGGAAAGCGTATACGCATTCCCATTTTAGCCATCAGACTGAGATGAATGACTTCTCGGAGTTACCTCGGATTGTGTATACACTTTGATCATAGCCATCAGGCTGAGATGGATGACTTCTCGGAGTCACATCGGAAAGTGTATACACAGCCTGACATTAGCCATCAGGCCGAGATGGATGGCTTCTCGGAGTTACCTCGGAATGTGTATACACTTTGATCGTAGCCATCAGGCTGAGATGGTTGACTTCTCGGAGTCACGTCGGAATGTGTATACACTTTGATCGTAGCCATCAGGCTGAGATGGATGACTTCTCGAAGTCACCTCGAAATGCGTATACACACTTTGATCTTAGCCCTCAGGCCGAGATCCATGACTTCTTGGAGTCACCTCGGAATGCGTATACAGTGTCTGATCATAGCCAACACGCCAAGATGGATGACATTTCAAAGACACCTCGAAATGTGTACACACACTTTGATCTTAGCCATCACGCCAAGATGGATGACTTCTCGGAGTCACCTCGGAAAGTGTATACAAATTCTCATCTTAGAGTTACCTCGGAAACTGTATACGCATTCCCATTTTAGCCATCAGGCTGAGATGAATGACTTCTCGGAGTTACCTCGCAATGTGTATACACTTTGCTCGTAGCCATCAGGCTGAGATGGTTGACTTCTCGGAGTCACGTCGGAATGTGTATACACTTTGATCGTAGCCATCAGGCTGAGATGCATGACTTCTCGGAGTCACCTCGGAAAGTGTATGCACAGCTTGACATTAGCCATCAGGACGATATGGATGACGTCTCGGAGTCACCTCGGAAAATGTATACACATTCTAATCTTACCCCACAATCCGAGATAGAAGACTTCTTAGAGTCACCTCGGAAAGTGTATACGCATTCCCATTTTAGCCATCAGGCCGAGAAGAATGGCTTCTCAGAGTTACCTCGGAATGTGTATACACTTTGATCGTAGCCATCAGGCTGAGATGAATGGCTTCTCGGAGTTACCGCGGAATGTGTATGCGCATCCTGATCGTAGCCATCAGGCCGAGCTGGATGACTTCTCGGAGTCACATCGGAATGAGTATACACATTCTAATATTACCCCACAATCCGATATAGAAGACTTCTTGGGGTCACCTCGGAAAGTGTATACGCATTCCCATTTTAGCCATCAGGCCGAGATGAATGGCTTCTCGGAGTTACCTCGGAATGTGTATACACTTTGATCGTAGCCATCAGGGTGAGGTGGATGACTTCTCGGAGTCACCTCGGAAAGTGTATACACATTCTAATCTTACCCCACAATCCGAGATAGAAGACTTCTTGGAGTCACCTCGGAGAGTGTATACGCATTCCCATTTTAGCCACCAGGCTGAGATGAATGGCTTCTCGGAGTCACCTCGGGATGTGTATACACTTTGATCGTAGCCATCAGGCTCAGATGGATGACTTCTCGGATTCACCTCGGAATGTGTATGCACAGTTCGATCTTAGCCATCAGGCCGAGATGGATGACGTCTCGGAGTCACCTCGGAAAGTGTATACACGTTCTAATCTTACCCCACAGTCCGAGATTCAAGACTTCTTGGAGTCACCTCGGAGAGTGTATACGCATTCCCATTTTAGCCATCAGGCCGAGAAGAATGGCTTCTCAGAGTTACCTCGGAATGTGTATACACTTTGATCGTAGCCATCAGGCTGAGATGAATGGCTTCTCGGAGTTACCGCGGAATGTGTATGCGCATCCTGATCATAGCCATCAGGCAGAGATGGATGACATTTCGACGTCACCTCGAAATGTGTACACACACTTTGATCGTAGCCATCAGGCTGAGATGGTTGACTTCTCGGAGTCACGTCGGAATGTGTATACACTTTGATCGGAGCCATCAGGCTGAGATGCATGACTTCTCGGAGTCACCTCGGAAAGTGTATGCACAGCTTGACATTAGCCATCAGGACGATATGGATGACGTCTCGGAGTCACCTCGGAAAGTGTATACACATTCTAATCTTACCCTACAATCCGAGATAGAAGACTTCTTGGGGTCACCTCGGAAAGTATACGCATTCCCATTTTAGCCATCAGGCCGAGATGAATGGCTTCTCGGAGTTACCTCGGAATGTGTATACACTTTGATCGTAGCCATCAGGCTCAGATGGATGACTTCTCGGATTCACCTCGGATTGTGTATGCGCAGTTCGATCTTAGCCATCAGGCCGAGATGGATGACGTCTCGGAGTCACCTCGAAATGCGTATACACACTTTGATCTTAGCCCATGATCCGAGATTCAAGACTTCTTAGAGTCACCTCGGAAAGTATATACGCATTCCCATTTTAGCCATCAGGCTGAGATGCATGACTTCTCGAAGTCACCTCGAAATGCGTATACACACTTTGATCTTAGCCCTCAGGCCGAGATCCATGACTTCTTGGAGTCACCTCGGAATGCGTATACAGTGTCTGATCATAGCCATCACGCCAAGATGGATGACATTTCGAAGTCACCTCGATAAGTATATACACATTCGCATCTTAGCCCATGATCCGAGATAGAAGACTTCTTGGAGTCACCTCGGAAAGCGTATACGCATTCCCATTTTAGCCATCAGACTGAGATGAATGACTTCTCGGAGTTACCTCGGATTGTGTATACACTTTGATCATAGCCATCAGGCTGAGATGGATGACTTCTCGGAGTCACCTCGGAAAGTGTATACACAGCTTGACATTAGCCATCAGGCCGAGATGGATGGCTTCTCGGAGTTACCTCGGAATGTGTATACACTTTGATCGTAGCCATCAGGCTGAGATGGTTCCCTTCTCGGAGTCACCTCGGAACGTGTATGCGCATTCCCATTTTAGCCATCAGGCCGAGATGAATGTCTTCTCGGACTTACCTCGGAATGTGTATACACTTTGATCGTAGCCATCAGGCTGAGATGGATGACTTCTCTGATTCACCTCGGAATGTGTATGCACAGTTCGATCTTAGCCATCAGGCCGAGATGGATGACGTCTTGGAGTCACCTCGGCAAGTATATACACATTCGCATCTTAGCCCATGATCCGAGATAGAAGACTTCTTGGAGTCACCTCGGAAAGCGTATACGCATTCCCATTTTAGCCATCAGACTGAGATGAATGACTTCTCGGAGTTACCTCGGATTGTGTATACACTTTGATCATAGCCATCAGGCTGAGATGGATGACTTCTCGGAGTCACATCGGAAAGTGTATGCACAGTTCGATCATAGCCATCACGCCAAGATGGATGACATTTCGAAGTCACCTCGAAAAGTATATACACATTCGCATCTTAGCCCATGATCCGAGATAGAAGACTTCTTGGAGTCACCTCGGAAAGCGTATACGCATTCCCATTTTAGCCATCAGACTGAGATGAATGACTTCTCGGAGTTACCTCGGATTGTGTATACACTTTGATCATAGCCATCAGGCTGAGATGGATGACTTCTCGGAGTCACATCGGAAAGTGTATACACAGCTTGACATTAGCCATCAGGCCGAGATGGATGGCTTCTCGGAGTTACCTCGGAATGTGTATACACTTTGATCGTAGCCATCAGGCTGAGATGGTTGACTTCTCGGAGTCACGTCGGAATGTGTATACACTTTGATCGTAGCCATCAGGCTGAGATGGATGACTTCTCGAAGTCACCTCGAAATGCGTATACACACTTTGATCTTAGCCCTCAGGCCGAGATCCATGACTTCTTGGAGTCACCTCGGAATGCGTATACAGTGTCTGATCATAGCCAACACGCCAAGATGGATGACATTTCAAAGACACCTCGAAATGTGTATACACATTCTAATCTTACCCCACAATCCGAGATAGAAGACTTCTTAGAGTCACCTCGGAAAGTGTATACGCATTCCCATTTTAGCCATCAGGCCGAGATGAATGGCTTCTCGGAGTTACCTCGGAATGTGTATACACTTTGATCGTAGCCATCAGGCTGAGATGGATGACTTCTTGGATTCACCTCGGAATGTGTATGCACAGTTCGATCATAGCCATCACGCCAAGATGGATGACATTTCGAAGTCACCTCGAAAAGTATATACACATTCGCATCTTAGCCCATGATCCGAGATAGAAGACTTCTTGGAGTCACCTCGGAAAGCGTATACGCATTCCCATTTTAGCCATCAGACTGAGATGAATGACTTCTCGGAGTTACCTCGGATTGTGTATACACTTTGATCGTAGCCATCAGGCTGAGATGGTTGACTTCTCGGAGTCACGTCGGAATGTGTATACACTTTGATCGTAGCCATCAGGCTGAGATGGATGACTTCTCGAAGTCACCTCGAAATGCGTATACACACTTTGATCTTAGCCCTCAGGCCGAGATCCATGACTTCTTGGAGTCACCTCGGAATGCGTATACAGTGTCTGATCATAGCCAACACGCCAAGATGGATGACATTTCAAAGACACCTCGAAATGTGTATACACATTCTAATCTTACCCCACAATCCGAGATAGAAGACTTCTTAGAGTCACCTCGGAAAGTGTATACGCATTCCCATTTTAGCCATCAGGCCGAGATGAATGGCTTCCCGGAGTTACCTCGGAATGTGTATACACTTTGATCGTAGCCATCAGGCTGAGATGAATGGCTTCTCGGCGTTACCTCGGAATGTGTATGCGCATCCTGATCATAGCCATCAGGCCGAGATGGATGACATTTCGACGTCACCTCGAAATGTGTACACACACTTTGATCGTAGCCATCAGGCTGAGATGGATGACTTCTCGAAGTCACCTCGAAATGCGTATACACACTTTGATCTTAGCCCTCAGGCCGAGATCCATGACTTCTTGGAGTCACCTCGGAATGCGTATACAGTGTCTGATCATAGCCAACACGCCAAGATGGATGACATTTCAAAGACACCTCGAAATGTGTATACACATTCTAATCTTACCCCACAATCCGAGATAGAAGACTTCTTAGAGTCACCTCGGAAAGTGTATACGCATTCCCATTTTAGCCATCAGGCCGAGATGAATGGCTTCCCGGAGTTACCTCGGAATGTGTATACACTTTGATCGTAGCCATCAGGCTGAGATGAATGGCTTCTCGGCGTTACCTCGGAATGTGTATGCGCATCCTGATCATAGCCATCAGGCCGAGATGGATGACATTTCGACGTCACCTCGAAATGTGTACACACACTTTGATCGTAGCCATCAGGCTGAGATGGTTGACTTCTCAGAGTCTCCTCGGAATGTGTATGCGCATCCTGATCGTAGCCATCAGGCCGAGCTGGATGACTTCTCGGAGTCACATCGGAATGAGTATACACATTCTAATATTACCCCACAATCCGAGATCCATGACTTCTTGGAGTCACCTCGGAATGCGTATACAGTGTCTGATCATAGCCATCACGCCAAGATGGATGACATTTCGAAGTCACCTCGAAAAGTATATACACATTCGCATCTTAGCCCATGATCCGAGATAGAAGACTTCAAGGAGTCACCTCGGAAAGCGTATACGCATTCCCATTTTAGCCATCAGACTGAGATGAATGACTTCTCGGAGTTACCTCGGATTGTGTATACACTTTGATCATAGCCATCAGGCTGAGATGGATGACTTCGCGGAGTCACATCGGAAAGTGTATACACAGCTTGACATTAGCCATCAGGCCGAGATGGATGGCTTCTCGGAGTTACCTCGGAATGTGTATACACTTTGATCGTAGCCATCAGGCTGAGATGGATGACTTCTCGAAGTCACCTCGAAATGCGTATACACACTTTGATCTTAGCCCTCAGGCCGAGATCCATGACTTCTTGGAGTCACCTCGGAATGCGTATACAGTGTCTGATCATAGCCAACACGTCAAGATGGATGACATTTCAAAGACACCTCGAAATGTGTACACACACTTTGATCTTAGCCATCACGCCAAGATGGATGACTTCTCGGAGTCACCTCGGAAAGTGTATACAAATTCTCATCTTAGAGTTACCTCGGAAACTGTATACGCATTCCCATTTTAGCCATCAGGCTGAGATGAATGACTTCTCGGAGTTACCTCGCAATGTGTATACACTTTGCTCGTAGCCATCAGGCTGAGATGGTTGACTTCTCAGAGTCTCCTCGGAATGTGTATGCGCATCCTGATCGTAGCCATCAGGCCGAGCTGGATGACTTCTCGGAGTCACATCGGAATGAGTATACACATTCTAATATTACCCCACAATCCGAGATCCATGACTTCTTGGAGTCACCTCGGAATGCGTATACAGTGTCTGATCATAGCCATCACGCCAAGATGGATGACATTTCGAAGTCACCTCGAAAAGTATATACACATTCGCATCTTAGCCCATGATCCGAGATAGAAGACTTCAAGGAGTCACCTCGGAAAGCGTATACGCATTCCCATTTTAGCCATCAGACTGAGATGAATGACTTCTCGGAGTTACCTCGGATTGTGTATACACTTTGATCATAGCCATCAGGCTGAGATGGATGACTTCTCGGAGTCACATCGGAAAGTGTATACACAGCTTGACATTAGCCATCAGGCCGAGATGGATGGCTTCTCGGAGTTACCTCGGAATGTGTATACACTTTGATCGTAGCCATCAGGCTGAGATGGTTGACTTCTCGGAGTCACGTCGGAATGTGTATACACTTTGATCGTAGCCATCAGGCTGAGATGGATGACTTCTCGAAGTCACCTCGAAATGCGTATACACACTTTGATCTTAGCCCTCAGGCCGAGATCCATGACTTCTTGGAGTCACCTCGGAATGCGTATACAGTGTCTGATCATAGCCAACACGCCAAGATGGATGACATTTCAAAGACACCTCGAAATGTGTATACACATTCGCATCTTAGCCCATGATCCGAGATAGAAGACTTCAAGGAGTCACCTCGGAAAGCGTATACGCATTCCCATTTTAGCCATCAGACTGAGATGAATGACTTCTCGGAGTTACCTCGGATTGTGTATACACTTTGATCATAGCCATCAGGCTGAGATGGATGACTTCGCGGAGTCACATCGGAAAGTGTATACACAGCTTGACATTAGCCATCAGGCCGAGATGGATGGCTTCTCGGAGTCACCTCGGCAAGTGTATACACGTTCTAATCTTACCCCACAATCCGAGATAGAAGAATTCTTGGAGTCACCTCGGAAAGTGTATACGCATTCCCATTTTAGCCATCAGGCCGAGATGAATGGCTTCTCGGACTTACCTCGGAATGTGTATACACTTTGATCGTAGCCATCAGGCTGAGATGGATGACTTCTTGGATTCACCTCGGAATGTGTATGCACAGTTCGATCATAGCCATCACGCCAAGATGGATGACATTTCGAAGTCACCTCGAAAAGTATATACACATTCGCATCTTAGCCCATGATCCGAGATAGAAGACTTCTTGGAGTCACCTCGGAAAGCGTATACGCATTCCCATTTTAGCCATCAGACTGAGATGAATGACTTCTCGGAGTTACCTCGGATTGTGTATACACTTTGATCATAGCCATCAGGCTGAGATGGATGACTTCTCGGAGTCACATCGGAAAGTGTATACACAGCTTGACATTAGCCATCAGGCCGAGATGGATGGCTTCTCGGAGTTACCTCGGAATGTGTATACACTTTGATCGTAGCCATCAGGCTGAGATGGTTGACTTCTCGGAGTCACGTCGGAATGTGTATACACTTTGATCGTAGCCATCAGGCTGAGATGGATGACTTCTCGAAGTCACCTCGAAATGCGTATACACACTTTGATCTTAGCCCTCAGGCCGAGATCCATGACTTCTTGGAGTCACCTCGGAATGCGTATACAGTGTCTGATCATAGCCAACACGCCAAGATGGATGACATTTCAAAGACACCTCGAAATGTGTATACACATTCTAATCTTACCCCACAATCCGAGATAGAAGACTTCTTAGAGTCACCTCGGAAAGTGTATACGCATTCCCATTTTAGCCATCAGGCCGAGATGAATGGCTTCTCGGAGTTACCTCGGAATGTGTATACACTTTGATCGTAGCCATCAGGCTGAGATGAATGGCTTCTCGGCGTTACCTCGGAATGTGTATGCGCATCCTGATCATAGCCATCAGGCCGAGATGGATGACATTTCGACGTCACCTCGAAATGTGTACACACACTTTGATCGTAGCCATCAGGCTGAGATGGTTGACTTCTCAGAGTCTCCTCGGAATGTGTATGCGCATCCTGATCGTAGCCATCAGGCCGAGCTGGATGACTTCTCGGAGTCACATCGGAATGAGTATACACATTCTAATATTACCCCACAATCCGAGATCCATGACTTCTTGGAGTCACCTCGGAATGCGTATACAGTGTCTGATCATAGCCATCACGCCAAGATGGATGACATTTCGAAGTCACCTCGAAAAGTATATACACATTCGCATCTTAGCCCATGATCCGAGATAGAAGACTTCAAGGAGTCACCTCGGATAGCGTATACGCATTCCCATTTTAGCCATCAGACTGAGATGAATGACTTCTCGGAGTTACCTCGGATTGTGTATACACTTTGATCATAGCCATCAGGCTGAGATGGATGACTTCGCGGAGTCACATCGGAAAGTGTATACACAGCTTGACATTAGCCATCAGGCCGAGATGGATGGCTTCTCGGAGTTACCTCGGAATGTGTATACACTTTGATCGTAGCCATCAGGCTGAGATGGATGACTTCTCGAAGTCACCTCGAAATGCGTATACACACTTTGATCTTAGCCCTCAGGCCGAGATCCATGACTTCTTGGAGTCACCTCGGAATGCGTATACAGTGTCTGATCATAGCCAACACGTCAAGATGGATGACATTTCAAAGACACCTCGAAATGTGTACACACACTTTGATCTTAGCCATCACGCCAAGATGGATGACTTCTCGGAGTCACCTCGGAAAGTGTATACAAATTCTCATCTTAGAGTTACCTCGGAAACTGTATACGCATTCCCATTTTAGCCATCAGGCTGAGATGAATGACTTCTCGGAGTTACCTCGCAATGTGTATACACTTTGCTCGTAGCCATCAGGCTGAGATGGTTGACTTCTCAGAGTCTCCTCGGAATGTGTATGCGCATCCTGATCGTAGCCATCAGGCCGAGCTGGATGACTTCTCGGAGTCACATCGGAATGAGTATACACATTCTAATATTACCCCACAATCCGAGATCCATGACTTCTTGGAGTCACCTCGGAATGCGTATACAGTGTCTGATCATAGCCATCACGCCAAGATGGATGACATTTCGAAGTCACCTCGAAAAGTATATACACATTCGCATCTTAGCCCATGATCCGAGATAGAAGACTTCAAGGAGTCACCTCGGAAAGCGTATACGCATTCCCATTTTAGCCATCAGACTGAGATGAATGACTTCTCGGAGTTACCTCGGATTGTGTATACACTTTGATCATAGCCATCAGGCTGAGATGGATGACTTCTCGGAGTCACATCGGAAAGTGTATACACAGCTTGACATTAGCCATCAGGCCGAGATGGATGGCTTCTCGGAGTTACCTCGGAATGTGTATACACTTTGATCGTAGCCATCAGGCTGAGATGGTTGACTTCTCGGAGTCACGTCGGAATGTGTATACACTTTGATCGTAGCCATCAGGCTGAGATGGATGACTTGTCGAAGTCACCTCGAAATGCGTATACACACTTTGATCTTAGCCCTCAGGCCGAGATCCATGACTTCTTGGAGTCACCTCGGAATGCGTATACAGTGTCTGATCATAGCCATCACGCCAAGATGGATGACATTTCGAAGTCACCTCGAAAAGTATATACACATTCGCATCTTAGCCCATGATCCGAGATAGAAGACTTCAAGGAGTCACCTCGGAAAGCGTATACGCATTCCCATTTTAGCCATCAGACTGAGATGAATGACTTCTCGGAGTTACCTCGGATTGTGTATACACTTTGATCATAGCCATCAGGCTGAGATGGATGACTTCGCGGAGTCACATCGGAAAGTGTATACACAGCTTGACATTAGCCATCAGGCCGAGATGGATGGCTTCTCGGAGTTACCTCGGAATGTGTATACACTTTGATCGTAGCCATCAGGCTGAGATGGATGACTTCTCGAAGTCACCTCGAAATGCGTATACACACTTTGATCTTAGCCCTCAGGCCGAGATCCATGACTTCTTGGAGTCACCTCGGAATGCGTATACAGTGTCTGATCATAGCCAACACGTCAAGATGGATGACATTTCAAAGACACCTCGAAATGTGTACACACACTTTGATCTTAGCCATCACGCCAAGATGGATGACTTCTCGGAGTCACCTCGGAAAGTGTATACAAATTCTCATCTTAGAGTTACCTCGGAAACTGTATACGCATTCCCATTTTAGCCATCAGGCTGAGATGAATGACTTCTCGGAGTTACCTCGCAATGTGTATACACTTTGCTCGTAGCCATCAGGCTGAGATGGTTGACTTCTCAGAGTCTCCTCGGAATGTGTATGCGCATCCTGATCGTAGCCATCAGGCCGAGCTGGATGACTTCTCGGAGTCACATCGGAATGAGTATACACATTCTAATATTACCCCACAATCCGAGATCCATGACTTCTTGGAGTCACCTCGGAATGCGTATACAGTGTCTGATCATAGCCATCACGCCAAGATGGATGACATTTCGAAGTCACCTCGAAAAGTATATACACATTCGCATCTTAGCCCATGATCCGAGATAGAAGACTTCAAGGAGTCACCTCGGAAAGCGTATACGCATTCCCATTTTAGCCATCAGACTGAGATGAATGACTTCTCGGAGTTACCTCGGATTGTGTATACACTTTGATCATAGCCATCAGGCTGAGATGGATGACTTCTCGGAGTCACATCGGAAAGTGTATACACAGCTTGACATTAGCCATCAGGCCGAGATGGATGGCTTCTCGGAGTTACCTCGGAATGTGTATACACTTTGATCGTAGCCATCAGGCTGAGATGGTTGACTTCTCGGAGTCACGTCGGAATGTGTATACACTTTGATCGTAGCCATCAGGCTGAGATGGATGACATTTCAAAGACACCTCGAAATGTGTACACACACTTTGATCTTAGCCATCACGCCAAGATGGATGACTTCTCGGAGTCACCTCGGAAAGTGTATACAAATTCTCATCTTAGAGTTACCTCGGAAACTGTATACGCATTCCCATTTTAGCCATCAGGCTGAGATGAATGACTTCTCGGAGTTACCTCGCAATGTGTATACACTTTGCTCGTAGCCATCAGGCTGAGATTGTTGACTTCTCGGAGTCACGTCGGAATGTGTATACACTTTGATCGTAGCCATCAGGCTGAGATGCATGACTTCTCGGAGTCACCTCGGAAAGTGTATGCACAGCTTGACATTAGCCATCAGGACGATATGGATGACGTCTCGGAGTCACCTCGGAAAGTGTATACACATTCTAATCTTACCCCACAATCCGAGATAGAAGACTTCTTAGAGTCACCTCGGAAAGTGTATACGCATTCCCATTTTAGCCATCAGACTGAGATGAATGACTTCTCGGAGTTACCTCGGATTGTGTATACACTTTGATCATAGCCATCAGGCTGAGATGGATGACTTCGCGGAGTCACATCGGAAAGTGTATACACAGCTTGACATTAGCCATCAGGCCGAGATGGATGGCTTCTCGGAGTTACCTCGGAATGTGTATACACTTTGATCGTAGCCATCAGGGTGAGGTGGATGACTTCTCGGAGTCACCTCGGAAAGTGTATACACATTCTAATCTTACCCCACAATCCGAGATAGAAGACTTCTTAGAGTCACCTCGGAAAGTGTATACGCATTCCCATTTTAGCCATCAGGCCGAAATGAATGGCTTCTCGGAGTTACCTCGGAATGTGTATACACTTTGCTCGTAGCCATCAGGCTGAGATGGTTGACTTCTCAGAGTCTCCTCGGAATGTGTATGCGCATCCTGATCGTAGCCATCAGGCCGAGCTGGATGACTTCTCGGAGTCACATCGGAATGAGTATACACATTCTAATATTACCCCACAATCCGAGATAGAAGACTTCTTGGGGTCACCTCGGAAAGTGTATACGCATTCCCATTTTAGCCATCAGGCCGAGATGAATGGCTTCTCGGAGTTACCTCGGAATGTGTATACACTTTGATCGTAGCCATCAGGGTGAGGTGGATGACTTCTCGGAGTCACCTCGGAAAGTGTATACACATTCTAATCTTACCCCACAATCCGAGATAGAAGACTTCTTGGAGTCACCTCGGAGAGTGTATACGCATTCCCATTTTAGCCATCAGGCTGAGATGAATGGCTTCTCGGAGTCACCTCGGGATGTGTATACACTTTGATCGTAGCCATCAGGCTCAGATGGATGACTTCTCGGATTCACCACGGAATGTGTATGCACAGTTCGATCTTAGCCATCAGGCCGAGATGGATGACGTCTCGGAGTCACCTCGGAAAGTGTATACACGTTCTAATCTTACCCCACAATCCGAGATTCAAGACTTCTTGGAGTCACCTCGGAGAGTGTATACGCATTCCCATTTTAGCCATCAGACCGAGAAGAATGGCTTCTCAGAGTTACCTCGGAATGTGTATACACTTTGATCGTAGCCATCAGGCTGAGATGAATGGCTTCTCGGAGTTACCTCGGAATGTGTATGCGCATACTGATCATAGCCATCAGGCCGAGATGGATGACATTTCGACGTCACCTCGAAATGTGTACACACACTTTGATCGTAGCCATCAGGCTGAGATGGTTGACTTCTCGGAGTCACGTCGGAATGTGTATACACTTTGATCGTAGCCATCAGGCTGAGATGCATGACTTCTCGGAGTCACCTCGGAAAGTGTATGCACAGCTTGACATTAGCCATCAGGACGATATGGATGACGTCTCGGAGTCACCTCGGAAAGTGTATACACATTCTAATCTTACCCTACAATCCGAGATAGAAGACTTCTTGGGGTCACCTCGGAAAGTATACGCATTCCCATTTTAGCCATCAGGCCGAGATGAATGGCTTCTCGGAGTTACCTCGGAATGTGTATACACTTTGATCGTAGCCATCAGGCTCAGATGGATGACTTCTCGGATTCACCTCGGATTGTGTATGCGCAGTTCGATCTTAGCCATCAGGCCGAGATGGATGACGTCTCGGAGTCACCTCGAAATGCGTATACACACTTTGATCTTAGCCCATGATCCGAGATTCAAGACTTCTTAGAGTCACCTCGGAAAGTATATACGCATTCCCATTTTAGCCATCAGGCTGAGATGCATGACTTCTCGAAGTCACCTCGAAATGCGTATACACACTTTGATCTTAGCCCTCAGGCCGAGATCCATGACTTCTTGGAGTCACCTCGGAATGCGTATACAGTGTCTGATCATAGCCATCACGCCAAGATGGATGACATTTCGAAGTCACCTCGATAAGTATATACACATTCGCATCTTAGCCCATGATCCGAGATAGAAGACTTCTTGGAGTCACCTCGGAAAGCGTATACGCATTCCCATTTTAGCCATCAGACTGAGATGAATGACTTCTCGGAGTTACCTCGGATTGTGTATACATTTTGATCATAGCCATCAGGCTGAGATGGATGACTTCTCGGAGTCACCTCGGAAAGTGTATACACAGCTTGACATTAGCCATCAGGCCGAGATGGATGGCTTCTCGGAGTTACCTCGGAATGTGTATACACTTTGATCGTAGCCATCAGGCTGAGATGGTTCCCTTCTCGGAGTCACCTCGGAACGTGTATGCGCATTCCCATTTTAGCCATCAGGCCGAGATGAATGTCTTCTCGGACTTACCTCGGAATGTGTATACACTTTGATCGTAGCCATCAGGCTGAGATGGATGACTTCTCTGATTCACCTCGGGATGTGTATGCACAGTTCGATCTTAGCCATCAGGCCGAGATGGATGACGTCTCGGAGTCACCTCGGAAAGTGTATACACGTTCTAATCTTACCCCACAATCCGAGATAGAAGAATTCTTGGAGTCACCTCGGAAAGTGTATACGCATTCCCATTTTAGCCATCAGGCCGAGATGAATGGCTTCTCGGACTTACCTCGGAATGTGTATACACTTTGATCGTAGCCATCAGGCTGAGATGGATGACTTCTTGGATTCACCTCGGAATGTGTATGCACAGTTCGATCATAGCCATCAGGCCGAGATGGATGACATTTCGAAGTCACCTCGAAAAGTATATACACATTCGCATCTTAGCCCATGATCCGAGATAGAAGACTTCTTGGAGTCACCTCGGAAAGCGTATACGCATTCCCATTTTAGCCATCAGACTGAGATGAATGACTTCTCGGAGTTACCTCGGATTGTGTATACACTTTGATCATAGCCATCAGGCTGAGATGGATGACTTCTCGGAGTCACCTCGGAAAGTGTATACACAGCTTGACATTAGCCATCAGGCCGAGATGGATGGCTTCTCGGAGTTACCTCGGAATGTGTATACACTTTGATCGTAGCCATCAGGCTGAGATGGTTGCCTTCTCGGAGTCACCTCGGAAAGTGTATGCGCATCCTGATCGTAGCCATCAGGCCGAGATCGATGACATTTCGAAGTCACCTCGAAATGTGTACACACACTTTGATCGTAGCCATCAGGCTGAGATGGATGACTTCTCGGTTTCACCTCGGAAAGTGTATACACACTTCGATCTTAGCCACCAGGCCGAGATGGATGACGTCTCGGAGTCACCTCGGAATGTGTATACACATTCTAATCTTACCCCACAATCCGAGATAGAAGACTTCTTAGAGTCACCTCGGAAAGTGTATACGCATTCCCATTTTAGCCATCAGGCCGAGATGAATGGCTTCTCGGAGTTACCTCGGAATGTGTATACACTTTGATCGTAGCCATCAGGCTGAGATGAATGGCTTCTCGGCGTTACCTCGGAATGTGTATGCGCATCCTGATCATAGCCATCAGGCCGAGATGGATGACATTTCGACGTCACCTCGAAAGGTGTACACACACTTTGATCGTAGCCATCAGGCTGAGATGGTTGACTTCTCAGAGTCTCCTCGGAATGTGTATGCGCATCCTGATCGTAGCCATCAGGCCGAGCTGGATGACTTCTCGGAGTCACATCGGAATGAGTATACACATTCTAATATTACCCCACAATCCGAGATCCATGACTTCTTGGAGTCACCTCGGAATGCGTATACAGTGTCTGATCATAGCCATCACGCCAAGATGGATGACATTTCGAAGTCACCTCGAAAAGTATATACACATTCGCATCTTAGCCCATGATCCGAGATAGAAGACTTCAAGGAGTCACCTCGGAAAGCGTATACGCATTCCCATTTTAGCCATCAGACTGAGATGAATGACTTCTCGGAGTTACCTCGGATTGTGTATACACTTTGATCATAGCCATCAGGCTGAGATGGATGACTTCTCGGAGTCACATCGGAAAGTGTATACACAGCTTGACATTAGCCATCAGGCCGAGATGGATGGCTTCTCGGAGTTACCTCGGAATGTGTATACACTTTGATCGTAGCCATCAGGCTGAGATGGTTGACTTCTCGGAGTCACCTCGGAAAGTGTATACACAGCTTGACATTAGCCATCAGGCCGAGATGGATGGCTTCTCGGAGTTACCTCGGAATGTGTATACACTTTGATCGCAGCCATCAGGCTGAGATGGTTGCCTTCTCGGAGTCACCTCGGAAAGTGTATGCGCATCCTGATCGTAGCCATCAGGCCGAGATCGATGACATTTCGAAGTCACCTCGAAATGTGTACACACACTTTGATCGTAGCCATCAGGCTGAGATGGATGACTTCTCGGTTTCACCTCGGAAAGTGTATACACACTTCGATCTTAGCCACCAGGCCGAGATGGATGACGTCTCGGAGTCACCTCGGAATGTGTATACACATTCTAATCTTACCCCACAATCCGAGATAGAAGACTTCTTAGAGTCACCTCGGAAAGTGTATACGCATTACCATTTTAGCCATCAGGCCGAGATGAATGGCTTCTCGGAGTTACCTCGGAATGTGTATACACTTTGATCGTAGCCATCAGGCTGAGATGAATGGCTTCTCTTCGTTACCTCGGAATGTGTATGCGCATCCTGATCATAGCCATCAGGCCGAGATGGATGACATTTCGACGTCACCTCGAAATGTGTACACACACTTTGATCGTAGCCATCAGGCTGAGATGGTTGACTTCTCAGAGTCTCCTCGGAATGTGTATGCGCATCCTGATCGTAGCCATCAGGCCGAGCTGGATGACTTCTCGGAGTCACATCGGAATGAGTATACACATTCTAATATTACCCCACAATCCGAGATCCATGACTTCTTGGAGTCACCTCGGAATGCGTATACAGTGTCTGATCATAGCCATCACGCCAAGATGGATGACATTTCGAAGTCACCTCGAAAAGTATATACACATTCGCATCTTAGCCCATGATCCGAGATAGAAGACTTCAAGGAGTCACCTCGGAAAGCGTATACGCATTCCCATTTTAGCCATCAGACTGAGATGAATGACTTCTCGGAGTTACCTCGGATTGTGTATACACTTTGATCATAGCCATCAGGCTGAGATGGATGACTTCTCGGAGTCACATCGGAAAGTGTATACACAGCTTGACATTAGCCATCAGGCCGAGATGGATGGCTTCTCGGAGTTACCTCGGAATGTGTATACACTTTGATCGTAGCCATCAGGCTGAGATGGTTGACTTCTCGGAGTCACGTCGGAATGTGTATAGACTTTGATCGTAGCCATCAGGCTGAGATGGATGACTTCTCGAAGTCACCTCGAAATGCGTATACACACTTTGATCTTAGCCCTCAGGCCGAGATCCATGACTTCTTGGAGTCACCTCGGAATGCGTATACAGTGTCTGATCATAGCCAACACGCCAAGATGGATGACATTTCAAAGACACCTCGAAATGTGTACACACACTTTGATCTTAGCCATCACGCCAAGATGGATGACTTCTCGGAGTCACCTCGGAAAGTGTATACAAATTCTCATCTTAGAGTTACCTCGGAAACTGTATACGCATTCCCATTTTAGCCATCAGGCTGAGATGAATGACTTCTCGGAGTTACCTCGCAATGTGTATACACTTTGCTCGTAGCCATCAGGCTGAGATGGTTGACTTCTCGGAGTCACGTCGGAATGTGTATACACTTTGATCGTAGCCATCAGGCTGAGATGCATGACTTCTCGGAGTCACCTCGGAAAGTGTATGCACAGCTTGACATTAGCCATCAGGACGATATGGATGACGTCTCGGAGTCACCTCGGAAAGTGTATGCACAGCTTGACATTAGCCATCAGGACGATATGGATGACGTCTCGGAGTCACCTCGGAAAGTGTATACACATTCTAATCTTACCCTACAATCCGAGATAGAAGACTTCTTGGGGTCACCTCGGAAAGTATACGCATTCCCATTTTAGCCATCAGGCCGAGATGAATGGCTTCTCGGAGTTACCTCGGAATGTGTATACACTTTGATCGTAGCCATCAGGCTCAGATGGATGACTTCTCGGATTCACCTCGGATTGTGTATGCGCAGTTCGATCTTAGCCATTAGGCCGAGATGGATGACGTCTCGGAGTTACCTCGGATTGTGTATACACTTTGATCATAGCCATCAGGCTGAGATGGATGACTTCTCGGAGTCACCTCGGAAAGTGTATACACAGCTTGACATTAGCCATCAGGCCGAGATGGATGGCTTCTCGGAGTTACCTCGGAATGTGTATACACTTTGATCGTAGCCATCAGGCTGAGATGGTTCCCTTCTCGGAGTCACCTCGGAACGTGTATGCGCATTCCCATTTTAGCCATCAGGCCGAGATGAATGTCTTCTCGGACTTACCTCGGAATGTGTATACACTTTGATCGTAGCCATCAGGCTGAGATGGATGACTTCTCTGATTCACCTCGGAATGTGTATGCACAGTTCGATCTTAGCCATCAGGCCGAGATGGATGACGTCTCGGAGTCACCTCGGAAAGTGTATACACGTTCTAATCTTACCCCACAATCCGAGATAGAAGAATTCTTGGAGTCACCTCGGAAAGTGTATACGCATTCCCATTTTAGCCATCAGGCCGAGATGAATGGCTTCTCGGACTTACCTCGGAATGTGTATACACTTTGATCGTAGCCATCAGGCTGAGATGGATGACTTCTTGGATTCACCTCGGAATGTGTATGCACAGTTCGATCATAGCCATCACGCCAAGATGGATGACATTTCGAAGTCACCTCGAAAAGTATATACACATTCGCATCTTAGCCCATGATCCGAGATAGAAGACTTCTTGGAGTCACCTCGGAAAGCGTATACGCATTCCCATTTTAGCCATCAGACTGAGATGAATGACTTCTCGGAGTTACCTCGGATTGTGTATACACTTTGATCATAGCCATCAGGCTGAGATGGATGACTTCTCGGAGTCACCTCGGAAAGTGTATACACAGCTTGACATTAGCCATCAGGCCGAGATGGATGGCTTCTCGGAGTTACCTCGGAATGTGTATACACTTTGATCGTAGCCATCAGGCTGAGATGGTTGCCTTCTCGGAGTCACCTCGGAAAGTGTATGCGCATCCGGATCGTAGCCATCAGGCCGAGATCGATGACATTTCGAAGTCACCTCGAAATGTGTACACACACTTTGATCGTAGCCATCAGGCTGAGATGGATGACTTCTCGGTTTCACCTCGGAAAGTGTATACACACTTCGATCTTAGCCACCAGGCCGAGATGGATGACGTCTCGGAGTCACCTCGGAATGTGTATACACATTCTAATCTTACCCCACAATCCGAGATAGAAGACTTCTTAGAGTCACCTCGGAAAGTGTATACGCATTCCCATTTTAGCCATCAGGCCGAGATGAATGGCTTCTCGGAGTTACCTCGGAATGTGTATACACTTTGATCGTAGCCATCAGGCTGAGATGAATGGCTTCTCGGCGTTACCTCGGAATGTGTATGCGCATCCTGATCATAGCCATCAGGCCGAGATGGATGACATTTCGACGTCACCTCGAAATGTGTACACACACTTTGATCGTAGCCATCAGGCTGAGATGGTTGACTTCTCAGAGTCTCCTCGGAATGTGTATGCGCATCCTAATCGTAGCCATCAGGCCGAGTTGGATGACTTCTCGGAGTCACATCGGAATGAGTATACACATTCTAATATTACCCCACAATCCGAGATCCATGACTTCTTGGAGTCACCTCGGAATGCGTATACAGTGTCTGATCATAGCCATCACGCCAAGATGGATGACATTTCGAAGTCACCTCGAAAAGTATATACACATTCGCATCTTAGCCCATGATCCGAGATAGAAGACTTCAAGGAGTCACCTCGGAAAGCGTATACGCATTCCCATTTTAGCCATCAGACTGAGATGAATGACTTCTCGGAGTTACCTCGGATTGTGTATACACTTTGATCATAGCCATCAGGCTGAGATGGATGACTTCTCGGAGTCACATCGGAAAGTGTATACACAGCTTGACATTAGCCATCAGGCCGAGATGGATGGCTTCTCGGAGTTACCTCGGAATGTGTATACACTTTGCTCGTAGCCATCATCCTGAGATGGTTGACTTCTCGGAGTCACCTCGGAAAGTGTATACACAGCTTGACATTAGCCATCAGGCCGAGATGGATGGCTTCTCGGAGTTACCTCGGAATGTGTATACACTTTGATCGCAGCCATCAGGCTGAGATGGTTGCCTTCTCGGAGTCACCTCGGAAAGTGTATGCGCATCCTGATCGTAGCCATCAGGCCGAGATCGATGATATTTCGAAGTCACCTCGAAATGTGTACACACACTTTGATCGTAGCCATCAGGCTGAGATGGATGACTTCTCGGTTTCACCTCGGAAAGTGTATACACACTTCGATCTTAGCCACCAGGCCGAGATGGATGACGTCTCGGAGTCACCTCGGAATGTGTATACACATTCTAATCTTACCCCACAATCCGAGATAGAAGACTTCTTAGAGTCACCTCGGAAAGTGTATACGCATTCCCATTTTAGCCATCAGGCCGAGATGAATGGCTTCTCGGAGTTACCTCGGAATGTGTATACACTTTGATCGTAGCCATCAGGCCGAGATGGATGGCTTCTCGGAGTTACCTCGGAATGTGTATACACTTTGATCGTAGCCATCAGGCTGAGATGGTTGACTTCTCGGAGTCACGTCGGAATGTGTATACACTTTGATCGTAGCCATCAGGCTGAGATGGATGACTTCTCGAAGTCACCTCGAAATGCGTATACACACTTTGATCTTAGCCCTCAGGCCGAGATCCATGACTTCTTGGAGTCACCTCGGAATGCGTATACAGTGTCTGATCATAGCCAACACGCCAAGATGGATGACATTGCAAAGACACCTCGAAATGTGTACACACACTTTGATCTTAGCCATCACGCCAAGATGGATGACTTCTCGGAGTCACCTCGGAAAGTGTATACAAATTCTCATCTTAGAGTTACCTCGGAAACTGTATACGCATTCCCATTTTAGCCATCAGGCTGAGATGAATGACTTCTCGGAGTTACCTCGGAATGTGTATACACTTTGATCGTAGCCATCAGGCTGAGATGAATGGCTTCTCGGCGTTACCTCGGAATGTGTATGCGCATCCTGATCATAGCCATCAGGCCGAGATGGATGACATTTCGACGTCACCTCGAAATGTGTACACACACTTTGATCGTAGCCATCAGGCTGAGATGGTTGACTTCTCAGAGTCTCCTCGGAATGTGTATGCGCATCCTAATCGTAGCCATCAGGCCGAGTTGGATGACTTCTCGGAGTCACATCGGAATGAGTATACACATTCTAATATTACCCCACAATCCGAGATCCATGACTTCTTGGAGTCACCTCGGAATGCGTATACAGTGTCTGATCATAGCCATCACGCCAAGATGGATGACATTTCGAAGTCACCTCGAAAAGTATATACACATTCGCATCTTAGCCCATGATCCGAGATAGAAGACTTCAAGGAGTCACCTCGGAAAGCGTATACGCATTCCCATTTTAGCCATCAGACTGAGATGAATGACTTCTCGGAGTTACCTCGGATTGTGTATACACTTTGATCATAGCCATCAGGCTGAGATGGATGACTTCTCGGAGTCACATCGGAAAGTGTATACACAGCTTGACATTAGCCATCAGGCCGAGATGGATGGCTTCTCGGAGTTACCTCGGAATGTGTATACACTTTGCTCGTAGCCATCAGGCTGAGATGGTTGACTTCTCGGAGTCACCTCGGAAAGTGTATACACAGCTTGACATTAGCCATCAGGCCGAGATGGATGGCTTCTCGGAGTTACCTCGGAATGTGTATACACTTTGATCGCAGCCATCAGGCTGAGATGGTTGCCTTCTCGGAGTCACCTCGGAAAGTGTATGCGCATCCTGATCGTAGCCATCAGGCCGAGATCGATGATATTTCGAAGTCACCTCGAAATGTGTACACACACTTTGATCGTAGCCATCAGGCTGAGATGGATGACTTCTCGGTTTCACCTCGGAAAGTGTATACACACTTCGATCTTAGCCACCAGGCCGAGATGGATGACGTCTCGGAGTCACCTCGGAATGTGTATACACATTCTAATCTTACCCCACAATCCGAGATAGAAGACTTCTTAGAGTCACCTCGGAAAGTGTATACGCATTCCCATTTTAGCCATCAGGCCGAGATGAATGGCTTCTCGGAGTTACCTCGGAATGTGTATACACTTTGATCGTAGCCATCAGGCCGAGATGGATGGCTTCTCGGAGTTACCTCGGAATGTGTATACACTTTGATCGTAGCCATCAGGCTGAGATGGTTGACTTCTCGGAGTCACGTCGGAATGTGTATACACTTTGATCGTAGCCATCAGGCTGAGATGGATGACTTCTCGAAGTCACCTCGAAATGCGTATACACACTTTGATCTTAGCCCTCAGGCCGAGATCCATGACTTCTTGGAGTCACCTCGGAATGCGTATACAGTGTCTGATCATAGCCAACACGCCAAGATGGATGACATTTCAAAGACACCTCGAAATGTGTACACACACTTTGATCTTAGCCATCACGCCAAGATGGATGACTTCTCGGAGTCACCTCGGAAAGTGTATACAAATTCTCATCTTAGAGTTACCTCGGAAACTGTATACGCATTCCCATTTTAGCCATCAGGCTGAGATGAATGACTTCTCGGAGTTACCTCGCAATGTGTATACACTTTGCTCGTAGCCATCAGGCTGAGATGGTTGACTTCTCGGAGTCACGTCGGAATGTGTATACACTTTGATCGTAGCCATCAGGCTGAGATGCATGACTTCTCGGAGTCACCTCGGAAAGTGTATGCACAGCTTGACATTAGCCATCAGGACGATATGGATGACGTCTCGGAGTCACCTCGGAAAGTGTATACACATTCTAATCTTACCCCACAATCCGAGATAGAAGACTTCTTAGAGTCACCTCGGAAAGTGTATACGCATTCCCATTTTAGCCATCAGGCCGAAATGAATGGCTTCTCGGAGTTACCTCGGAATGTGTATACACTTTGATCGTAGCCATCAGGCTGAGATGGTTGACTTCTCAGAGTCTCCTCGGAATGTGTATGCGCATCCTGATCGTAGCCATCAGGCCGAGCTGGATGACTTCTCGGAGTCACATCGGAATGAGTATACACATTCTAATATTACCCCACAATCCGAGATAGAAGACTTCTTGGGGTCACCTCGGAAAGTGTATACGCATTCCCATTTTAGCCATCAGGCCGAGATGAATGGCTTCTCGGAGTTACCTCGGAATGTGTATACACTTTGATCGTAGCCATCAGGGTGAGGTGGATGACTTCTCGGAGTCACCTCGGAAAGTGTATACACATTCTAATCTTACCCCACAATCCGAGATAGAAGACTTCTTGGAGTCACCTCGGAGAGTGTATACGCATTCCCATTTTAGCCATCAGGCTGAGATGAATGGCTTCTCAGAGTTACCTCGGAATGTGTATACACTTTGATCGTAGCCATCAGGCTGAGATGAATGGCTTCTCGGAGTTACCTCGGAATGTGTATGCGCATCCTGATCATACCCATCAGGCCGAGATGGATCACATTTCGACGTCACCTCGAAATGTGTACACACACTTTGATCGTAGCCATCAGGCTGAGATGGTTGACTTCTCGGAGTCACGTCGGAATGTGTATACACTTTGATCGTAGCCATCAGGCTGAGATGCATGACTTCTCGGAGTCACCTCGGAAAGTGTATGCACAGCTTGACATTAGCCATCAGGACGATATGGATGACGTCCGGAGTCACCTCGGAAAGTGTATACACATTCTAATCTTACCCTACAATCCGAGATAGAAGACTTCTTGGGGTCACCTCGGAAAGTATACGCATTCCCATTTTAGCCATCAGGCCGAGATGAATGGCTTCTCGGAGTTAGCTCGGAATGTGTATACACTTTGATCGTAGCCATCAGGCTCAGATGGATGACTTCTCGGATTCACCTCGGATTGTGTATGCGCAGTTCGATCTTAGCCATCAGGCTGAGATGGTTGACTTCTCGGAGTCACGTCGGAATGTGTATACACTTTGATCGTAGCCATCAGGCTGAGATGCATGGCTTCTCGGAGTTACCTCGGAATGTGTATACACTTTGATCGTAGCCATCAGGCTGAGATGGTTCCCTTCCCGGAGTCACCTCGGAACGTGTATGCGCATTCCCATTTTAGCCATCAGGCCGAGATGAATGTCTTCTCGGACTTACCTCGGAATGTGTGTACACTTTGATCGTAGCCATCAGGCTGAGATGAATGGCTTCTCGGACTTACCTCGGAATGTGTATACACTTCGATCGTAGCCATCAGGCTGAGATGGATGACTTCTTGGATTCACCTCGGAATGTGTATGCACAGTTCGATCATAGCCATCGCGCCAAGATGGATGACATTTCGAAGTCACCTCGAAAAGTATATACACATTCGCATCTTAGCCCATGATCCGAGATAGAAGACTTCTTGGAGTCACCTCGGAAAGTGTATACACAGCTTGACATTAGCCATCAGGCCGAGATGGATGGCTTCTCGGAGTTACCTCGGAATGTGTATACACTTTGATCGTAGCCATCAGGCTGAGATGGTTGCCTTCTCGGAGTCACCTCGGAAAGTGTATGCGCATCCTGATCGTAGCCATCAGGCCGAGATCGATGACATTTCGAAGTCACCTCGAAATGTGTACACACACTTTGATCGTAGCCATCAGGCTGAGATGGTTGACTTCGCAGAGTCTCCTCGGAATGTGTATGCGCATCCTGATCGTAGCCATCAGGCCGAGCTGGATGACTTCTCGGAGTCACATCGGAATGAGTATACACATTCTAATATTACCCCACAATCCGAGATCCATGACTTCTTGGAGTCACCTCGGAATGCGTATACAGTGTCTGATCATAGCCATCACGCCAAGATGGATGACATTTCGAAGACACCTCGAAATGTGTACACACACTTTGATCTTAGCCATCACGCCAAGATGGATGACTTCTCGGAGTCACCTCGGAAAGTGTATACAAATTCTCATCTTAGAGTTACGTCGGAAACTGTATACGCATTCCCATTTTAGCCATCAGGCTGAGATGAATGACATTTCGACGTCACCTCGAAATGTGTACACACACTTTGATCGTAGCCATCAGGCTGAGATGCATGACTTCACGGAGTCACCTCGGAAAGTGTATGCACAGCTTGACATTAGCCATCAGGACGAGATGGATGACGTCTCGGAGTCACCTCGGAAAGTGTATATACATTCTAATCTTACCCCACAATCCGAGATAGAAGACTTCTTGGAGTCACCTCGGAGAGTGTATACGCATTCCCATTTTAGCCATCAGGCCGAGATGAATGTCTTCTCGGACTTACCTCGGAATGTGTATACACTTTGATCGTAGCCATCAGGCTGAGATGGATGACTTCTCTGATTCACCTCGGAATGTGTATGCACAGTTCGATCTTAGCCATCAGGCCGAGATGGATGACGTCTCGGAGTCACCTCGGAAAGTGTATACACGTTCTAATCTTACCCCACAATCCGAGATAGAAGAATTCTTGGAGTCACCTCGGAAAGTGTATACGCATTCCCATTTTAGCCATCAGGCCGAGATGAATGGCTTCTCGGAGTTACCTCGGAATGTGTATACACTTTGATCGTAGCCATCAGGGTGAGGTGGATGACTTCTCGGAGTCACCTCGGAAAGTGTATACACATTCTAATCTTACCCCACAATCCGAGATAGAAGACTTCTTGGAGTCACCTCGGAGAGTGTATACGCATTCCCATTTTAGCCATCAGGCTGAGATGAATGGCTTCTCGGAGTCACCTCGGGATGTGTATACACTTTGATCGTAGCCATCAGGCTCAGATGGATGACTTCTCGGATTCACCTCGGAATGTGTATGCACAGTTCGATCTTAGCCATCAGGCCGAGATGGATGACGTCTCGGAGTCACCTCGGAATGTGTATACACTTTGATCGTAGCCATCAGGCTGAGATGGATGACTTCTTGGATTCACCTCGGAATGTGTATGCACAGTTCGATCATAGCCATCACGCCAAGATGGATGACATTTCGAAGTCACCTCGAAAAGTATATACACATTCGCATCTTAGCCCATGATCCGAGATAGAAGACTTCTTGGAGTCACCTCGGAAAGCGTATACGCATTCCCATTTTAGCCATCAGACTGAGATGAATGACTTCTCGGAGTTACCTCGGATTGTGTATACACTTTGATCATAGCCATCAGGCTGAGATGGATGACTTCCCGGAGTCACATCGGAAAGTGTATACACAGCTTGACATTAGCCATCAGGCCGAGATGGATGGCTTCTCGGAGTTACCTCGGAATGTGTATACACTTTGATCGTAGCCATCAGGCTGAGATGGTTGACTTCTCGGAGTCACGTCGGAATGTGTATACACTTTGATCGTAGCCATCAGGCCGAGATCGATGACATTTCGAAGTCACCTCGAAATGTGTACACACACTTTGATCGTAGCCATCAGGCTGAGATGGATGACTTCTCGGTTTCACCTCGGAAAGTGTATACACACTTCGATCTTAGCCACCAGGCCGAGATGGATGACGTCTCGGAGTCACCTCGGAATGTGTATACACATTCTAATCTTACCCCACAATCCGAGATAGAAGACTTCTTAGAGTCACCTCGGAAAGTGTATACGCATTCCCATTTTAGCCATCAGGCCGAGATGAATGGCTTCTCGGAGTTACCTCGGAATGTGTATACACTTTGATCGTAGCCATCAGGCTGAGATGAATGGCTTCTCGGCGTTACCTCGGAATGTGTATGCGCATCCTGATCATAGCCATCAGGCCGAGATGGATGACATTTCGACGTCACCTCGAAATGTGTACACACACTTTGATCGTAGCCATCAGGCTGAGATGGTTGACTTCGCAGAGTCTCCTCGGAATGTGTATGCGCATCCTGATCGTAGCCATCAGGCCGAGCTGGATGACTTCTCGGAGTCACATCGGAATGAGTATACACATTCTAATATTACCCCACAATCCGAGATCCATGACTTCTTGGAGTCACCTCGGAATGCGTATACAGTGTCTGATCATAGCCATCACGCCAAGATGGATGACATTTCGAAGACACCTCGAAATGTGTACACACACTTTGATCTTAGCCATCACGCCAAGATGGATGACTTCTCGGAGTCACCTCGGAAAGTGTATACAAATTCTCATCTTAGAGTTACGTCGGAAACTGTATACGCATTCCCATTTTAGCCATCAGGCTGAGATGAATGACTTCTCGGAGTTACCTCGCAATGTGTATACACTTTGCTCGTAGCCATCAGGCTGAGATGGATGACTTCTCGGAGTCACCTCGAAATGTGTACACACACTTTGATCGTAGCCATCAGGCTGAGATGGTTGACTTCTCAGAGTCTCCTCGGAATGTGTATGCGCATCCTGATCGTAGCCATCAGGCCGAGCTGGATGACTTCTCGGAGTCACATCGGAATGAGTATACACATTCTAATATTAAGCCACAATCCGAGATCCATGACTTCTTGGAGTCACCTCGGAATGCGTATACAGTGTCTGATCATAGCCATCACGCCAAGATGGATGACATTTCGAAGTCACCTCGAAAAGTATCTACACATTCGCATCTTAGCCCATGATCCGATATAGAAGACTTCAAGGAGTCACCTCGGAAAGCGTATACGCATTCCCATTTTAGCCATCAGACTGAGATGAATGACTTCTCGGAGTTACCTCGAAATGTGTACACACACTTTGATCGTAGCCATCAGGCTGAGATGGTTGACTTCTCGGAGTCACGTCGGAATGTGTATACACTTTGATCGTAGCCATCAGGCTGAGATGCATGACTTCTCGGAGTCACCTCGGAAAGTGTATGCACAGCTTGACATTAGCCATCAGGACGATATGGATGACGTCCGGAGTCACCTCGGAAAGTGTATACACATTCTAATCTTACCCTACAATCCGAGATAGAAGACTTCTTGGGGTCACCTCGGAAAGTATACGCATTCCCATTTTAGCCATCAGGCCGAGATGAATGGCTTCTCGGAGTTAGCTCGGAATGTGTATACACTTTGATCGTAGCCATCAGGCTCAGATGGATGACTTCTCGGATTCACCTCGGATTGTGTATGCGCAGTTCGATCTTAGCCATCAGGCTGAGATGGCTGACTTCTCGGAGTTACCTCGGAATGTGTATACACTTTGATCGTAGCCATCAGGCTGAGATGGTTCCCTTCCCGGAGTCACCTCGGAACGTGTATGCGCATTCCCATTTTAGCCATCAGGCCGAGATGAATGTCTTCTCGGACTTACCTCGGAATGTGTATGCACAGTTCGATCTTAGCCATCAGGCCGAGATGGATGACGTCTCGGAGTCACCTCGGAAAGTGTATACACGTTCTAATCTTACCCCACAATCCGAGATAGAAGAATTCTTGGAGTCACCTCGGAAAGTGTATACGCATTCCCATTTTAGCCATCAGGCCGAGATGAATGGCTTCTCGGACTTACCTCGGAATGTGTATACACTTTGATCGTAGCCATCAGGCTGAGATGGATGACTTCTTGGATTCACCTCGGAATGTGTATGCACAGTTCGATCATAGCCATCACGCCAAGATGGATGACATTTCGAAGTCACCTCGAAAAGTATATACACATTCGCATCTTAGCCCATGATCCGAGATAGAAGACTTCTTGGAGTCACCTCGGAAAGTGTATACACAGCTTGACATTAGCCATCAGGCCGAGATGGATGGCTTCTCGGAGTTACCTCGGAATGTGTATACACTTTGATCGTAGCCATCAGGCTGAGATGGTTGCCTTCTCGGAGTCACCTCGGAAAGTGTATGCGCATCCTGATCGTAGCCATCAGGCCGAGATCGATGACATTTCGAAGTCACCTCGAAATGTGTACACACACTTTGATCGTAGCCATCAGGCTGAGATGGATGACTTCTCGGTTTCACCTCGGAAAGTGTATACACACTTCGATCTTAGCCACCAGGCCGAGATGGATGACGTCTCGGAGTCACCTCGGAATGTGTATACACATTCTAATCTTACCCCACAATCCGAGATAGAAGACTTCTTAGAGTCACCTCGGAAAGTGTATACGCATTCCCATTTTAGCCATCAGGCCGAGATGAATGGCTTCTCGGAGTTACCTCGGAATGTGTATACACTTTGATCGTAGCCATCAGGCTGAGATGAATGGCTTCTCGGCGTTACCTCGGAATGTGTATGCGCATCCTGATCATAGCCATCAGGCCGAGATGGATGACATTTCGACGTCACCTCGAAATGTGTACACACACTTTGATCGTAGCCATCAGGCTGAGATGGTTGACTTCGCAGAGTCTCCTCGGAATGTGTATGCGCATCCTGATCGTAGCCATCAGGCCGAGCTGGATGACTTCTCGGAGTCACATCGGAATGAGTATACACATTCTAATATTACCCCACAATCCGAGATCCATGACTTCTTGGAGTCACCTCGGAATGCGTATACAGTGTCTGATCATAGCCATCACGCCAAGATGGATGACATTTCGAAGACACCTCGAAATGTGTACACACACTTTGATCTTAGCCATCACGCCAAGATGGATGACTTCTCGGAGTCACCTCGGAAAGTGTATACAAATTCTCATCTTAGAGTTACGTCGGAAACTGTATACGCATTCCCATTTTAGCCATCAGGCTGAGATGAATGACTTCTCGGAGTTACCTCGCAATGTGTATACACTTTGCTCGTAGCCATCAGGCTGAGATGGATGACTTCTCGGAGTCACCTCGAAATGTGTACACACACTTTGATCGTAGCCATCAGGCTGAGATGGTTGACTTCTCAGAGTCTCCTCGGAATGTGTATGCGCATCCTGATCGTAGCCATCAGGCCGAGCTGGATGACTTCTCGGAGTCACATCGGAATGAGTATACACATTCTAATATTAAGCCACAATCCGAGATCCATGACTTCTTGGAGTCACCTCGGAATGCGTATACAGTGTCTGATCATAGCCATCACGCCAAGATGGATGACATTTCGAAGTCACCTCGAAAAGTATCTACACATTCGCATCTTAGCCCATGATCCGATATAGAAGACTTCAAGGAGTCACCTCGGAAAGCGTATACGCATTCCCATTTTAGCCATCAGACTGAGATGAATGACTTCTCGGAGTTACCTCGGAATGTGTATACACTTTGATCGTAGCCATCAGGCTGAGATGGTTGACTTCTCGGAGTCACGTCGGAATGTGTATACACTTTGATCGTAGCCATCAGGCTGAGATGCATGACTTCACGGAGTCACCTCGGAAAGTGTATGCACAGCTTGACATTAGCCATCAGGACGAGATGGATGACGTCTCGGAGTCACCTCGGAAAGTGTATATACATTCTAATCTTACCCCACAATCCGAGATAGAAGACTTCTTGGAGTCACCTCGGAGAGTGTATACGCATTCCCATTTTAGCCATCAGGCCGAGATGAATGTCTTCTCGGACTTACCTCGGAATGTGTATACACTTTGATCGTAGCCATCAGGCTGAGATGGATGACTTCTCTGATTCACCTCGGAATGTGTATGCACAGTTCGATCTTAGCCATCAGGCCGAGATGGATGACGTCTCGGAGTCACCTCGGAAAGTGTATACACGTTCTAATCTTACCCCACAATCCGAGATAGAAGAATTCTTGGAGTCACCTCGGAAAGTGTATACGCATTCCCATTTTAGCCATCAGGCCGAGATGAATGGCTTCTCGGAGTTACCTCGGAATGTGTATACACTTTGATCGTAGCCATCAGGGTGAGGTGGATGACTTCTCGGAGTCACCTCGGAAAGTGTATACACATTCTAATCTTACCCCACAATCCGAGATAGAAGACTTCTTGGAGTCACCTCGGAGAGTGTATACGCATTCCCATTTTAGCCATCAGGCTGAGATGAATGGCTTCTCGGAGTCACCTCGGGATGTGTATACACTTTGATCGTAGCCATCAGGCTCAGATGGATGACTTCTCGGATTCACCTCGGAATGTGTAGGCACAGTTCGATCTTAGCCATCAGGCCGAGATGGATGACGTCTCGGAGTCACCTCGGAAAGTGTATACACGTTCTAATCTTACCCCACAATCCGAGATTCAAGACTTCTTGGAGTCACCTCGGAGAGTGTATACGCATTCCCATTTTAGCCATCAGGCCGAGAAGAATGGCTTCTCGGAGTTACCTCGGAATGTGTATACACTTTGGTCATAGCCATCAGGCTGAGATGAATGGCTTCTCGGAGTTACCTCGGAATGTGTATGCGCATCCTGATCATAGCCATCAGGCCGAGATGGATGACATTTCGACGTCACCTCGAAATGTGTATACACTTTGATCGTAGCCATCAGGCCGAGATGGATGACGTCTCGGAGTCACATCGGAATGAGTATACACATTCTAATATTACCCTACAATCCGAGATAGAAGACTTCTTCGAAATGCGTATACACACTTTGATCTTAGCCCTCAGGCCGAGATCCATGACTTCTTGGAGTCACCTCGGAATGCGTATACAGTGTCTGATCGTAGCCATCACGCCAAGATGGATGACATTTCGAAGTCACCTCGAAAAGTATATACACATTCGCATCTTAGCCCATGATCCGAGATAGAAGACTTCTTGGGGTCACCTCGGAAAGTATACTCATTCCCATTTTAGCCATCAGGCCGAGATGAATGGCTTCTCGGAGTTACCTCGGAATGTGTATACACTTTGATCGTAGCCATCAGGCTGAGATGAATGGCTTCTCGGCGTTACCTCGGAATGTGTATGCGCATCCTGATCATAGCCATCAGGCCGAGATGGATGACATTTCGACGTCACCTCGAAATGTGTACACACACTTTGATCGTAGCCATCAGGCTGAGATGGTTGACTTCGCAGAGTCTCCTCGGAATGTGTATGCGCATCCTGATCGTAGCCATCAGGCCGAGCTGGATGACTTCTCGGAGTCACATCGGAATGAGTATACACATTCTAATATTACCCCACAATCCGAGATCCATGACTTCTTGGAGTCACCTCGGAATGCGTATACAGTGTCTGATCATAGCCATCACGCCAAGATGGATGACATTTCGAAGACACCTCGAAATGTGTACACACACTTTGATCTTAGCCATCACGCCAAGATGGATGACTTCTCGGAGTCACCTCGGAAAGTGTATACAAATTCTCATCTTAGAGTTACGTCGGAAACTGTATACGCATTCCCATTTTAGCCATCAGGCTGAGATGAATGACTTCTCGGAGTTACCTCGCAATGTCTATACACTTTGCTCGTAGCCATCAGGCTGAGATGGATGACTTCTCGGAGTCACCTCGAAATGTGTACACACACTTTGATCGTAGCCATCAGGCTGAGATGGCTGACTTCTCAGAGTCTCCTCGGAATGTGTATGCGCATCTTGATCGTAGCCATCAGGCCGAGCTGGATGACTTCTCGGAGTCACATCGGAATGAGTATACACATTCTAATATTAAGCCACAATCCGAGATCCATGACTTCTTGGAGTCACCTCGGAATGCGTATACAGTGTCTGATCATAGCCATCACGCCAAGATGGATGACATTTCGAAGTCACCTCGAAAAGTATCTACACATTCGCATCTTAGCCCATGATCCGATATAGAAGACTTCAAGGAGTCACCTCGGAAAGCGTATACGCATTCCCATTTTAGCCATCAGACTGAGATGAATGACTTCTCGGAGTTACCTCGGAATGTGTATACACTTTGATCGTAGCCATCAGGCTGAGATGAATGGCTTCTCGGAGTTACCGCGGAATGTGTATGCGCATCCTGATCATAGCCATCAGGCAGAGATGGATGACATTTCGACGTCACCTCGAAATGTGTACACACACTTTGATCGTAGCCATCAGACTGAGATGGTTGACTTCTCGGAGTCACGTCGGAATGTGTATACACTTTGATCGGAGCCATCAGGCTGAGATGCATGACTTCTCGGAGTCACCTCGGAAAGTGTATGCACAGCTTGACATTAGCCATCAGGACGATATGGATGACGTCTCGGAGTCACCTCGGAAAGTGTATACACATTCTAATCTTACCCTACAATCCGAGATAGAAGACTTCTTGGGGTCACCTCGGAAAGTATACGCATTCCCATTTTAGCCATCAGGCCGAGATGAATGGCTTCTCGGAGTTACCTCGGAATGTGTATACACTTTGATCGTAGCCATCAGGCTCAGATGGATGACTTCTCGGATTCACCTCGGATTGTGTATGCGCAGTTCGATCTTAGCCATCAGGCCGAGATGGATGATGTCTCGGAGTCACCTCGAAATGCGTATACACACTTTGATCTTAGCCCATGATCCGAGATTCAAGACTTCTTAGAGTCACCTCGGAAAGTATATACGCATTCCCATTTTAGCCATCAGGCTGAGATGCATGACTTCTCGAAGTCACCTCGAAATGCGTATACACACTTTGATCTTAGCCCTCAGGCCGAGATCCATGACTTCTTGGAGTCACCTCGGAATGCGTATACAGTGTCTGATCATAGCCATCACGCCAAGATGGATGACATTTCGAAGTCACCTCGATAAGTATATACACATTCGCATCTTAGCCCATGATCCGAGATAGAAGACTTCTTGGAGTCACCTCGGAAAGCGTATACGCATTCCCATTTTAGCCATCAGACTGAGATGAATGACTTCTCGGAGTTACCTCGGATTGTGTATACACTTTGATCATAGCCATCAGGCTGAGATGGATGACTTCTCGGAGTCACCTCGGAAAGTGTATACACAGCTTGACATTAGCCATCAGGCCGAGATGGATGGCTTCTCGGAGTTACCTCGGAATGTGTATACACTTTGATCGTAGCCATCAGGCTGAGATGGTTCCCTTCTCGGAGTCACCTCGGAACGTGTATGCGCATTCCCATTTTAGCCATCAGGCCGAGATGAATGTCTTCTCGGACTTACCTCGGAATGTGTATACACTTTGATCGTAGCCATCAGGCTGAGATGGATGACTTCTCTGATTCACCTCGGAATGTGTATGCACAGTTCGATCTTAGCCATCAGGCCGAGATGGATGACGTCTCGGAGTCACCTCGGCAAGTGTATACACGTTCTAATCTTACCCCACAATCCGAGATAGAAGAATTCTTGGAGTCACCTCGGAAAGTGTATACGCATTCCCACTTTAGCCATCAGGCCGAGATGAATGGCTTCTCGGACTTACCTCGGAATGTGTATACACTTTGATCGTAGCCATCAGGCTGAGATGGATGACTTCTTGGATTCACCTCGGAATGTGTATGCACAGTTCGATCATAGCCATCACGCCAAGATGGATGACATTTCGAAGTCACCTCGAAAAGTATATACACATTCGCATTTTAGCCCATGATCCGAGATAGAAGACTTCTTGGAGTCACCTCGGAAAGCGTATACGCATTCCCATTTTAGCCATCAGACTGAGATGAATGACTTCTCGGAGTTACCTCGGATTGTGTATACACTTTGATCATAGCCATCAGGCTGAGATGGATGACTTCTCGGAGTCACATCGGAAAGTGTATACACAGCTTGACATTAGCCATCAGGCCGAGATGGATGGCTTCTCGGAGTTACCTCGGAATGTGTATACACTTTGATCGTAGCCATCAGGCTGAGATGGTTGACTTCTCGGAGTCACGTCGGAATGTGTATACACTTTGATCGTAGCCATCAGGCTGAGATGGATGACTTCTCGAAGTCACCTCGAAATGCGTATACACACTTTGATCTTAGCCCTCAGGCCGAGATCCATGACTTCTTGGAGTCACCTCGGAATGCGTATACAGTGTCTGATCATAGCCAACACGCCAAGATGGATGACATTTCAAAGACACCTCGAAATGTGTATACACATTCTAATCTTACCCCACAATCCGAGATAGAAGACTTCTTAGAGTCACCTCGGAAAGTGTATACGCATTCCCATTTTAGCCATCAGGCCGAGATGAATGGCTTCTCGGAGTTACCTCGGAATGTGTATACACTTTGATCGTAGCCATCAGGCTGAGATGGATGACTTCTCTGATTCACCTCGGAATGTGTATGCACAGTTCGATCTTAGCCATCAGGCCGAGATGGATGACGTCTCGGAGTCACCTCGGCAAGTGTATACACGTTCTAATCTTACCCCACAATCCGAGATAGAAGAATTCTTGGAGTCACCTCGGAAAGTGTATACGCATTCCCATTTTAGCCATCAGGCCGAGATGAATGGCTTCTCGGACTTACCTCGGAATGTGTATACACTTTGATCGTAGCCATCAGGCTGAGATGGATGACTTCTTGGATTCACCTCGGAATGTGTATGCACAGTTCGATCATAGCCATCACGCCAAGATGGATGACATTTCGAAGTCACCTCGAAAAGTATATACACATTCGCATCTTAGCCCATGATCCGAGATAGAAGACTTCTTGGAGTCACCTCGGAAAGCGTATACGCATTCCCATTTTAGCCATCAGACTGAGATGAATGACTTCTCGGAGTTACCTCGGATTGTGTATACACTTTGATCATAGCCATCACGCTGAGATGGATGACTTCTCGGAGTCACATCGGAAAGTGTATACACAGCTTGACATTAGCCATCAGGCCGAGATGGATGGCTTCTCGGAGTTACCTCGGAATGTGTATACACTTTGATCGTAGCCATCAGGCTGAGATGGTTGACTTCTCGGAGTCACGTCGGAATGTGTATACACTTTGATCGTAGCCATCAGGCTGAGATGGATGACTTCTCGAAGTCACCTCGAAATGCGTATACACACTTTGATCTTAGCCCTCAGGCCGAGATCCATGACTTCTTGGAGTCACCTCGGAATGCGTATACAGTGTCTGATCATAGCCAACACGCCAAGATGGATGACATTTCAAAGACACCTCGAAATGTGTATACACATTCTAATCTTACCCCACAATCCGAGATAGAAGACTTCTTAGAGTCACCTCGGAAAGTGTATACGCATTCCCATTTTAGCCATCAGGCCGAGATGAATGGCTTCTCGGAGTTACCTCGGAATGTGTATACACTTTGATCGTAGCCATCAGGCTGAGATGAATGGCTTCTCGGCGTTACCTCGGAATGTGTATGCGCATCCTGATCATAGCCATCAGGCCGAGATGGATGACATTTCGACGTCACCTCGAAATGTGTACACACACTTTGATCGTAGCCATCAGGCTGAGATGGTTGACTTCTCAGAGTCTCCTCGGAATGTGTATGCGCATCCTGATCGTAGCCATCAGGCCGAGCTGGATGACTTCTCGGAGTCACATCGGAATGAGTATACACATTCTAATATTACCCCACAATCCGAGATCCATGACTTCTTGGAGTCACCTCGGAATGCGTATACAGTGTCTGATCATAGCCATCACGCCAAGATGGATGACATTTCGAAGTCACCTCGAAAAGTATATACACATTCGCATCTTAGCCCATGATCCGAGATAGAAGACTTCAAGGAGTCACCTCGGAAAGCGTATACGCATTCCCATTTTAGCCATCAGACTGAGATGAATGACTTCTCGGAGTTACCTCGGATTGTGTATACACTTTGATCATAGCCATCAGGCTGAGATGGATGACTTCTCGGAGTCACATCGGAAAGTGTATACACAGCTTGACATTAGCCATCAGGCCGAGATGGATGGCTTCTCGGAGTTACCTCGGAATGTGTATACACTTTGATCGTAGCCATCAGGCTGAGATGGTTGACTTCTCGGAGTCACGTCGGAATGTGTATACACTTTGATCGTAGCCATCAGGCTGAGATGGATGACTTGTCGAAGTCACCTCGAAATGCGTATACACACTTTGATCTTAGCCCTCAGGCCGAGATCCATGACTTCTTGGAGTCACCTCGGAATGCGTATACAGTGTCTGATCATAGCCATCACGCCAAGATGGATGACATTTCGAAGTCACCTCGAAAAGTATATACACATTCGCATCTTAGCCCATGATCCGAGATAGAAGACTTCAAGGAGTCACCTCGGAAAGCGTATACGCATTCCCATTTTAGCCATCAGACTGAGATGAATGACTTCTCGGAGTTACCTCGGATTGTGTATACACTTTGATCATAGCCATCAGGCTGAGATGGATGACTTCGCGGAGTCACATCGGAAAGTGTATACACAGCTTGACATTAGCCATCAGGCCGAGATGGATGGCTTCTCGGAGTTACCTCGGAATGTGTATACACTTTGATCGTAGCCATCAGGCTGAGATGGATGACTTCTCGAAGTCACCTCGAAATGCGTATACACACTTTGATCTTAGCCCTCAGGCCGAGATCCATGACTTCTTGGAGTCACCTCGGAATGCGTATACAGTGTCTGATCATAGCCAACACGTCAAGATGGATGACATTTCAAAGACACCTCGAAATGTGTACACACACTTTGATCTTAGCCATCACGCCAAGATGGATGACTTCTCGGAGTCACCTCGGAAAGTGTATACAAATTCTCATCTTAGAGTTACCTCGGAAACTGTATACGCATTCCCATTTTAGCCATCAGGCTGAGATGAATGACTTCTCGGAGTTACCTCGCAATGTGTATACACTTTGCTCGTAGCCATCAGGCTGAGATGGTTGACTTCTCAGAGTCTCCTCGGAATGTGTATGCGCATCCTGATCGTAGCCATCAGGCCGAGCTGGATGACTTCTCGGAGTCACATCGGAATGAGTATACACATTCTAATATTACCCTACAATCCGAGATCCATGACTTCTTGGAGTCACCTCGGAATGCGTATACAGTGTCTGATCATAGCCATCACGCCAAGATGGATGACATTTCGAAGTCACCTCGAAAAGTATATACACATTCGCATCTTAGCCCATGATCCGAGATAGAAGACTTCAAGAAGTCACCTCGGAAAGCGTATACGCATTCCCATTTTAGCCATCAGACTGAGATGAATGACTTCTCGGAGTTACCTCGGATTGTGTATACACTTTGATCATAGCCATCAGGCTGAGATGGATGACTTCTCGGAGTCACATCGGAAAGTGTATACACAGCTTGACATTAGCCATCAGGCCGAGATGGATGGCTTCTCGGAGTTACCTCGGAATGTGTATACACTTTGATCGTAGCCATCAGGCTGAGATGGATGACTTCTCGAAGTCACCTCGAAATGCGTATACACACTTTGATCTTAGCCCTCAGGCCGAGATCCATGACTTCTTGGAGTCACCTCGGAATGCGTATACAGTGTCTGATCATAGCCAACACGTCAAGATGGATGACATTTCAAAGACACCTCGAAATGTGTACACACACTTTGATCTTAGCCATCACGCCAAGATGGATGACTTCTCGGAGTCACCTCGGAAAGTGTATACAAATTCTCATCTTAGAGTTACCTCGGAAACTGTATACGCATTCCCATTTTAGCCATCAGGCTGAGATGAATGACTTCTCGGAGTTACCTCGCAATGTGTATACACTTTGCTCGTAGCCATCAGGCTGAGATGGTTGACTTCTCAGAGTCTCCTCGGAATGTGTATGCGCATCCTGATCGTAGCCATCAGGCCGAGCTGGATGACTTCTCGGAGTCACATCGGAATGAGTATACACATTCTAATATTACCCCACAATCCGAGATCCATGACTTCTTGGAGTCACCTCGGAATGCGTATACAGTGTCTGATCATAGCCATCACGCCAAGATGGATGACATTTCGAAGTCACCTCGAAAAGTATATACACATTCGCATCTTAGCCCATGATCCGAGATAGAAGACTTCAAGGAGTCACCTCGGAAAGCGTATACGCATTCCCATTTTAGCCATCAGACTGAGATGAATGACTTCTCGGAGTTACCTCGGATTGTGTATACACTTTGATCATAGCCATCAGGCTGAGATGGATGACTTCTCGGAGTCACATCGGAAAGTGTATACACAGCTTGACATTAGCCATCAGGCCGAGATGGATGGCTTCTCGGAGTTACCTCGGAATGTGTATACACTTTGATCGTAGCCATCAGGCTGAGATGGTTGACTTCTCGGAGTCACGTCGGAATGTGTATACACTTTGATCGTAGCCATCAGGCTGAGATGGATGACTTGTCGAAGTCACCTCGAAATGCGTATACACACTTTGATCTTAGCCCTCAGGCCGAGATCCATGACTTCTTGGAGTCACCTCGGAATGCGTATACAGTGTCTGATCATAGCCAACACGCCAAGATGGATGACATTTCAAAGACACCTCGAAATGTGTACACACACTTTGATCTTAGCCATCACGCCAAGATGGATGACTTCTCGGAGTCACCTCGGAAAGTGTATACAAATTCTCATCTTAGAGTTACCTCGGAAACTGTATACGCATTCCCATTTTAGCCATCAGGCTGAGATGAATGACTTCTCGGAGTTACCTCGCAATGTGTATACACTTTGCTCGTAGCCATCAGGCTGAGATGGTTGACTTCTCGGAGTCACGTCGGAATGTGTATACACTTTGATCGTAGCCATCAGGCTGAGATGCATGACTTCTCGGAGTCACCTCGGAAAGTGTATGCACAGCTTGACATTAGCCATCAGGACGATATGGATGACGTCTCGGAGTCACCTCGGAAAGTGTATACACATTCTAATCTTACCCCACAATCCGAGATAGAAGACTTCTTAGAGTCACCTCGGAAAGTGTATACGCATTCCCATTTTAGCCATCAGGCCGAAATGAATGGCTTCTCGGAGTTACCTCGGAATGTGTATACACTTTGATCGTAGCCATCAGGCTGAGATGGTTGACTTCTCGGAGTCACGTCGGAATGTGTATACACTTTGATCGTAGCCATCAGGCTGAGATGGATGACTTGTCGAAGTCACCTCGAAATGCGTATACACACTTTGATCTTAGCCCTCAGGCCGAGATCCATGACTTCTTGGAGTCACCTCGGAATGCGTATACAGTGTCTGATCATAGCCAACACGCCAAGATGGATGACATTTCAAAGACACCTCGAAATGTGTACACACACTTTGATCTTAGCCATCACGCCAAGATGGATGACTTCTCGGAGTCACCTCGGAAAGTGTATACAAATTCTCATCTTAGAGTTACCTCGGAAACTGTATACGCATTCCCATTTTAGCCATCAGGCTGAGATGAATGACTTCTCGGAGTCACGTCGGAATGTGTATACACTTTGATCGTAGCCATCAGGCTGAGATGCATGACTTCTCGGAGTCACCTCGGAAAGTGTATGCACAGCTTGACATTAGCCATCAGGACGATATGGATGACGTCTCGGGGTCACCTCGGAAAGTGTATACACATTCTAATCTTACCCCACAATCCGAGATAGAAGACTTCTTAGAGTCACCTCGGAAAGTGTATACGCATTCCCATTTTAGCCATCAGGCCGAGATGAATGGCTTCTCGGAGTTACCTCGGAATGTGTATACACTTTGATCGTAGCCATCAGGGTGAGGTGGATGACTTCTCGGAGTCACCTCGGAAAGTGTATACACATTCTAATCTTACCCCACAATCCGAGATAGAAGACTTCTTGGAGTCACCTCGGAGAGTGTATACGCATTCCCATTTTAGCCATCAGGCTGAGATGAATGGCTTCTCAGAGTTACCTCGGAATGTGTATACACTTTGATCGTAGCCATCAGGCTGAGATGAATGGCCTCTCGGAGTTACCTCGGAATGTGTATGCGCATCCTGATCATACCCATCAGGCCGAGATGGATCACATTTCGACGTCACCTCGAAATGTGTACACACACTTTGATCGTAGCCATCAGGCTGAGATGGTTGACTTCTCGGAGTCACGTCGGAATGTGTATACACTTTGATCGTAGCCATCCTGCTGAGATGCATGACTTCTCGGAGTCACCTCGGAAAGTGTATGCACAGCTTGACATTAGCCATCAGGACGATATGGATGACGTCCGGAGTCACCTCGGAAAGTGTATACACATTCTAATCTTACCCTACAATCCGAGATAGAAGACTTCTTGGGGTCACCTCGGAAAGTATACGCATTCCCATTTTAGCCATCAGGCCGAGATGAATGGCTTCTCGGAGTTAGCTCGGAATGTGTATACACTTTGATCGTAGCCATCAGGCTCAGATGGATGACTTCTCGGATTCACCTCGGATTGTGTATGCGCAGTTCGATCTTAGCCATCAGGCTGAGATGGCTGACTTCCCGGAGTTACCCCGGAATGTGTATACACTTTGATCGTAGCCATCAGGCTGAGATGGTTCCCTTCCCGGAGTCACCTCGGAACGTGTATGCGCATTCCCATTTTAGCCATCAGGCCGAGATGAATGTCTTCTCGGACTTACCTCGGAATGTGTGTACACTTTGATCGTAGCCATCAGGCTGAGATGGATGACTTCTCTGATTCACCTCGGAATGTGTATGCACAGTTCGATCTTAGCCATCAGGCCGAGATGGATGACGTCTCGGAGTCACCTCGGAAAGTGTATACACGTTCTAATCTTACCCCAGAATCCGAGATAGAAGAATTCTTGGAGTCACCTCGGAAAGTGTATACGCATTCCCATTTTAGCCATCAGGCCGAGATGAATGGCTTCTCGGACTTACCTCGGAATGTGTATACACTTTGATCGTAGCCATCAGGCTGAGATGGATGACTTCTTGGATTCACCTCGGAATGTGTATGCACAGTTCGATCATAGCCATCACGCCAAGATGGATGACATTTCGAAGTCACCTCGAAAAGTATATACACATTCGCATCTTAGCCCATGATCCGAGATAGAAGACTTCTTGGAGTCACCTCGGAAAGTGTATACACAGCTTGACATTAGCCATCAGGCCGAGATGGATGGCTTCTCGGAGTTACCTCGGAATGTGTATACACTTTGATCGTAGCCATCAGGCTGAGATGGTTGCCTTCTCGGAGTCACCTCGGAAAGTGTATGCGCATCCTGATCGTAGCCATCAGGCCGAGATCGATGACATTTCGAAGTCACCTCGAAATGTGTACACACACTTTGATCGTAGCCATCAGGCTGAGATGGATGACTTCTCGGTTTCACCTCGGAAAGTGTATACACACTTCGATCTTAGCCACCAGGCCGAGATGGATGACGTCTCGGAGTCACCTCGGAATGTGTATACACATTCTAATCTTACCCCACAATCCGAGATAGAAGACTTCTTAGAGTCACCTCGGAAAGTGTATACGCATTCCCATTTTAGCCATCAGGCCGAGATGAATGGCTTCTCGGAGTTACCTCGGAATGTGTATACACTTTGATCGTAGCCATCAGGCTGAGATGAATGGCTTCTCGGCGTTACCTCGGAATGTGTATGCGCATCCTGATCATAGCCATCAGGCCGAGATGGATGACATTTCGACGTCACCTCGAAATGTGTACACACACTTTGATCGTAGCCATCAGGCTGAGATGGTTGACTTCGCAGAGTCTCCTCGGAATGTGTATGCGCATCCTGATCGTAGCCATCAGGCCGAGCTGGATGACTTCTCGGAGTCACATCGGAATGAGTATACACATTCTAATATTACCCCACAATCCGAGATCCATGACTTCTTGGAGTCACCTCGGAATGCGTATACAGTGTCTGATCATAGCCATCACGCCAAGATGGATGACATTTCGAAGACACCTCGAAATGTGTACACACACTTTGATCTTAGCCATCACGCCAAGATGGATGACTTCTCGGAGTCACCTCGGAAAGTGTATACAAATTCTCATCTTAGAGTTACGTCGGAAACTGTATACGCATTCCCATTTTAGCCATCAGGCTGAGATGAATGACTTCTCGGAGTTACCTCGCAATGTGTATACACTTTGCTCGTAGCCATCAGGCTGAGATGGATGACTTCTCGGAGTCACCTCGAAATGTGTACACACACTTTGATCGTAGCCATCAGGCTGAGATGGTTGACTTCTCAGAGTCTCCTCGGAATGTGTATGCGCATCCTGATCGTAGCCATCAGGCCGAGCTGGATGACTTCTCGGAGTCACATCGGAATGAGTATACACATTCTAATATTAAGCCACAATCCGAGATCCATGACTTCTTGGAGTCACCTCGGAATGCGTATACAGTGTCTGATCATAGCCATCACGCCAAGATGGATGACATTTCGAAGTCACCTCGAAAAGTATCTACACATTCGCATCTTAGCCCATGATCCGATATAGAAGACTTCAAGGAGTCACCTCGGAAAGCGTATACGCATTCCCATTTTAGCCATCAGACTGAGATGAATGACTTCTCGGAGTTACCTCGGAATGTGTATACACTTTGATCGTAGCCATCAGGCTGAGATGGTTGACTTCTCGGAGTCACGTCGGAATGTGTATACACTTTGATCGTAGCCATCAGGCTGAGATGCATGACTTCACGGAGTCACCTCGGAAAGTGTATGCACAGCTTGACATTAGCCATCAGGACGAGATGGATGACGTCTCGGAGTCACCTCGGAAAGTGTATATACATTCTAATCTTACCCCACAATCCGAGATAGAAGACTTCTTGGAGTCACCTCGGAGAGTGTATACGCATTCCCATTTTAGCCATCAGGCCGAGATGAATGTCTTCTCGGACTTACCTCGGAATGTGTATACACTTTGATCGTAGCCATCAGGCTGAGATGGATGACTTCTCTGATTCACCTCGGAATGTGTATGCACAGTTCGATCTTAGCCATCAGGCCGAGATGGATGACGTCTCGGAGTCACCTCGGAAAGTGTATACACGTTCTAATCTTACCCCACAATCCGAGATAGAAGAATTCTTGGAGTCACCTCGGAAAGTGTATACGCATTCCCATTTTAGCCATCAGGCCGAGATGAATGGCTTCTCGGAGTTACCTCGGAATGTGTATACACTTTGATCGTAGCCATCAGGGTGAGGTGGATGACTTCTCGGAGTCACCTCGGAAAGTGTATACACATTCTAATCTTACCCCACAATCCGAGATAGAAGACTTCTTGGAGTCACCTCGGAGAGTGTATACGCATTCCCATTTTAGCCATCAGGCTGAGATGAATGGCTTCTCGGAGTCACCTCGGGATGTGTATACACTTTGATCGTAGCCATCAGGCTCAGATGGATGACTTCTCGGATTCACCTCGGAATGTGTATGCACAGTTCGATCTTAGCCATCAGGCCGAGATGGATGACGTCTCGGAGTCACCTCGGAAAGTGTATACACGTTCTAATCTTACCCCACAATCCGAGATTCAAGACTTCTTGGAGTCACCTCGGAGAGTGTATACGCATTCCCATTTTAGCCATCAGGCCGAGAAGAATGGCTTCTCGGAGTTACCTCGGAATGTGTATACACTTTGGTCATAGCCATCAGGCTGAGATGAATGGCTTCTCGGAGTTACCTCGGAATGTGTATGCGCATCCTGATCATAGCCATCAGGCCGAGATGGATGACATTTCGACGTCACCTCGAAATGTGTATACACTTTGATCGTAGCCATCAGGCCGAGATGGATGACGTCTCGGAGTCACATCGGAATGAGTATACACATTCTAATATTACCCTACAATCCGAGATAGAAGACTTCTTCGAAATGCGTATACACACTTTGATCTTAGCCCTCAGGCCGAGATCCATGACTTCTTGGAGTCACCTCGGAATGCGTATACAGTGTCTGATCGTAGCCATCACGCCAAGATGGATGACATTTCGAAGTCACCTCGAAAAGTATATACACATTCGCATCTTAGCCCATGATCCGAGATAGAAGACTTCTTGGGGTCACCTCGGAAAGTATACTCATTCCCATTTTAGCCATCAGGCCGAGATGAATGGCTTCTCGGAGTTACCTCGGAATGTGTATACACTTTGATCGTAGCCATCAGGCTGAGATGAATGGCTTCTCGGCGTTACCTCGGAATGTGTATGCGCATCCTGATCATAGCCATCAGGCCGAGATGGATGACATTTCGACGTCACCTCGAAATGTGTACACACACTTTGATCGTAGCCATCAGGCTGAGATGGTTGACTTCGCAGAGTCTCCTCGGAATGTGTATGCGCATCCTGATCGTAGCCATCAGGCCGAGCTGGATGACTTCTCGGAGTCACATCGGAATGAGTATACACATTCTAATATTACCCCACAATCCGAGATCCATGACTTCTTGGAGTCACCTCGGAATGCGTATACAGTGTCTGATCATAGCCATCACGCCAAGATGGATGACATTTCGAAGACACCTCGAAATGTGTACACACACTTTGATCTTAGCCATCACGCCAAGATGGATGACTTCTCGGAGTCACCTCGGAAAGTGTATACAAATTCTCATCTTAGAGTTACGTCGGAAACTGTATACGCATTCCCATTTTAGCCATCAGGCTGAGATGAATGACTTCTCGGAGTTACCTCGCAATGTGTATACACTTTGCTCGTAGCCATCAGGCTGAGATGGATGACTTCTCGGAGTCACCTCGAAATGTGTACACACACTTTGATCGTAGCCATCAGGCTGAGATGGTTGACTTCTCAGAGTCTCCTCGGAATGTGTATGCGCATCCTGATCATAGCCATCACGCCAAGATGGATGACATTTCGAAGTCACCTCGATAAGTATATACACATTCGCATCTTAGCCCATGATCCGAGATAGAAGACTTCTTGGAGTCACCTCGGAAAGCGTATACGCATTCCCATTTTAGCCATCAGACTGAGATGAATGACTTCTCGGAGTTACCTCGGATTGTGTATACACTTTGATCATAGCCATCAGGCTGAGATGGATGACTTCTCGGAGTCACCTCGGAAAGTGTATACACAGCTTGACATTAGCCATCAGGCCGAGATGGATGGCTTCTCGGAGTTACCTCGGAATGTGTATACACTTTGATCGTAGCCATCAGGCTGAGATGATTCCCTTCTCGGAGTCACCTCGGAACGTGTATGCGCATTCCCATTTTAGCCATCAGGCCGAGATGAATGTCTTCTCGGACTTACCTCGGAATGTGTATACACTTTGATCGTAGCCATCAGGCTGAGATGGATGACTTCTCTGATTCACCTCGGAATGTGTATGCACAGTTCGATCTTAGCCATCAGGCCGAGATGGATGACGTCTCGGAGTCACCTCGGCAAGTGTATACACGTTCTAATCTTACCCCACAATCCGAGATAGAAGAATTCTTGGAGTCACCTCGGAAAGTGTATACGCATTCCCACTTTAGCCATCAGGCCGAGATGAATGGCTTCTCGGACTTACCTCGGAATGTGTATACACTTTGATCGTAGCCATCAGGCTGAGATGGATGACTTCTTGGATTCACCTCGGAATGTGTATGCACAGTTCGATCATAGCCATCACGCCAAGATGGATGACATTTCGAAGTCACCTCGAAAAGTATATACACATTCGCATCTTAGCCCATGATCCGAGATAGAAGACTTCTTGGAGTCACCTCGGAAAGCGTATACGCATTCCCATTTTAGCCATCAGACTGAGATGAATGACTTCTCGGAGTTACCTCGGATTGTGTATACACTTTGATCATAGCCATCAGGCTGAGATGGATGACTTCTCGGAGTCACATCGGAAAGTGTATACACAGCTTGACATTAGCCATCAGGCCGAGATGGATGGCTTCTCGGAGTTACCTCGGAATGTGTATACACTTTGATCGTAGCCATCAGGCTGAGATGGTTGACTTCTCGGAGTCACGTCGGAATGTGTATACACTTTGATCGTAGCCATCAGGCTGAGATGGATGACTTCTCGAAGTCACCTCGAAATGCGTATACACACTTTGATCTTAGCCCTCAGGCCGAGATCCATGACTTCTTGGAGTCACCTCGGAATGCGTATACAGTGTCTGATCATAGCCAACACGCCAAGATGGATGACATTTCAAAGACACCTCGAAATGTGTATACACATTCTAATCTTACCCCACAATCCGAGATAGAAGACTTCTTAGAGTCACCTCGGAAAGTGTATACGCATTCCCATTTTAGCCATCAGGCCGAGATGAATGGCTTCTCGGAGTTACCTCGGAATGTGTATACACTTTGATCGTAGCCATCAGGCTGAGATGGATGACTTCTCTGATTCACCTCGGAATGTGTATGCACAGTTCGATCTTAGCCATCAGGCCGAGATGGATGACGTCTCGGAGTCACCTCGGCAAGTGTATACACGTTCTAATCTTACCCCACAATCCGAGATAGAAGAATTCTTGGAGTCACCTCGGAAAGTGTATACGCATTCCCATTTTAGCCATCAGGCCGAGATGAATGGCTTCTCGGACTTACCTCGGAATGTGTATACACTTTGATCGTAGCCATCAGGCTGAGATGGATGACTTCTTGGATTCACCTCGGAATGTGTATGCACAGTTCGATCATAGCCATCACGCCAAGATGGATGACATTTCGAAGTCACCTCGAAAAGTATATACACATTCGCATCTTAGCCCATGATCCGAGATAGAAGACTTCTTGGAGTCACCTCGGAAAGCGTATACGCATTCCCATTTTAGCCATCAGACTGAGATGAATGACTTCTCGGAGTTACCTCGGATTGTGTATACACTTTGATCATAGCCATCAGGCTGAGATGGATGACTTCTCGGAGTCACATCGGAAAGTGTATACACAGCTTGACATTAGCCATCAGGCCGAGATGGATGGCTTCTCGGAGTTACCTCGGAATGTGTATACACTTTGATCGTAGCCATCAGGCTGAGATGGTTGACTTCTCGGAGTCACGTCGGAATGTGTATACACTTTGATCGTAGCCATCAGGCTGAGATGGATGACTTCTCGAAGTCACCTCGAAATGCGTATACACACTTTGATCTTAGCCCTCAGGCCGAGATCCATGACTTCTTGGAGTCACCTCGGAATGCGTATACAGTGTCTGATCATAGCCAACACGCCAAGATGGATGACATTTCAAAGACACCTCGAAATGTGTATACACATTCTAATCTTACCCCACAATCCGAGATAGAAGACTTCTTAGAGTCACCTCGGAAAGTGTATACGCATTCCCATTTTAGCCATCAGGCCGAGATGAATGGCTTCTCGGAGTTACCTCGGAATGTGTATACACTTTGATCGTAGCCATCAGGCTGAGATGAATGGCTTCTCGGCGTTACCTCGGAATGTGTATGCGCATCCTGATCATAGCCATCAGGCCGAGATGGATGACATTTCGACGTCACCTCGAAATGTGTACACACACTTTGATCGTAGCCATCAGGCTGAGATGGTTGACTTCTCAGAGTCTCCTCGGAATGTGTATGCACAGTTCGATCATAGCCATCACGCCAAGATGGATGACATTTCGAAGTCACCTCGAAAAGTATATACACATTCGCATCTTAGCCCATGATCCGAGATAGAAGACTTCTTGGAGTCACCTCGGAAAGCGTATACGCATTCCCATTTTAGCCATCAGACTGAGATGAATGACTTCTCGGAGTTACCTCGGATTGTGTATACACTTTGATCATAGCCATCAGGCTGAGATGGATGACTTCGCGGAGTCACATCGGAAAGTGTATACACAGCTTGACATTAGCCATCAGGCCGAGATGGATGGCTTCTCGGAGTTACCTCGGAATGTGTATACACTTTGATCGTAGCCATCAGGCTGAGATGGATGACTTCTCGAAGTCACCTCGAAATGCGTATACACACTTTGATCTTAGCCCTCAGGCCGAGATCCATGACTTCTTGGAGTCACCTCGGAATGCGTATACAGTGTCTGATCATAGCCAACACGTCAAGATGGATGACATTTCAAAGACACCTCGAAATGTGTACACACACTTTGATCTTAGCCATCACGCCAAGATGGATGACTTCTCGGAGTCACCTCGGAAAGTGTATACAAATTCTCATCTTAGAGTTACCTCGGAAACTGTATACGCATTCCCATTTTAGCCATCAGGCTGAGATGAATGACTTCTCGGAGTTACCTCGCAATGTGTATACACTTTGCTCGTAGCCATCAGGCTGAGATGGTTGACTTCTCAGAGTCTCCTCGGAATGTGTATGCGCATCCTGATCGTAGCCATCAGGCCGAGCTGGATGACTTCTCGGAGTTACCTCGGAATGTGTATACACTTTGATCGTAGCCATCAGGCTGAGATGGTTGACTTCTCGGAGTCACGTCGGAATGTGTATACACTTTGATCGTAGCCATCAGGCTGAGATGGATGACTTGTCGAAGTCACCTCGAAATGCGTATACACACTTTGATCTTAGCCCTCAGGCCGAGATCCATGACTTCTTGGAGTCACCTCGGAATGCGTATACAGTGTCTGATCATAGCCAACACGCCAAGATGGATGACATTTCAAAGACACCTCGAAATGTGTACACACACTTTGATCTTAGCCATCACGCCAAGATGGATGACTTCTCGGAGTCACCTCGGAAAGTGTATACAAATTCTCATCTTAGAGTTACCTCGGAAACTGTATACGCATTCCCATTTTAGCCATCAGGCTGAGATGAATGACTTCTCGGAGTTACCTCGCAATGTGTATACACTTTGCTCGTAGCCATCAGGCTGAGATGGTTGACTTCTCGGAGTCACGTCGGAATGTGTATACACTTTGATCGTAGCCATCAGGCTGAGATGGTTGACTTCTCAGAGTCTCCTCGGAATGTGTATGCGCATCCTGATCGTAGCCATCAGGCCGAGCTGGATGACTTCTCGGCGTCACATCGGAATGAGTATACACATTCTAATATTACCCCACAATCCGAGATAGAAGACTTCTTGGGGTCACCTCGGAAAGTGTATACGCATTCCCATTTTAGCCATCAGGCCGAGATGAATGGCTTCTCGGAGTTACCTCGGAATGTGTATACACTTTGATCGTAGCCATCAGGGTGAGGTGGATGACTTCTCGGAGTCACCTCGGAAAGTGTATACACATTCTAATCTTACCCCACAATCCGAGATAGAAGACTTCTTGGAGTCACCTCGGAGAGTGTATACGCATTCCCATTTTAGCCATCAGGCTGAGATGAATGGCTTCTCGGAGTCACCTCGGGATGTGTATACACTTTGATCGTAGCCATCAGGCTCAGATGGATGACTTCTCGGATTCACCTCGGAATGTGTATGCACAGTTCGATCTTAGCCATCAGGCCGAGATGGATGACGTCTCGGAGTCACCTCGGAAAGTGTATACACGTTCTAATCTTACCCCACAGTCCGAGATTCAAGACTTCTTGGAGTCACCTCGGAGAGTGTATACGCATTCCCATTTTAGCCATCAGGCCGAGAAGAATGGCTTCTCAGAGTTACCTCGGAATGTGTATACACTTTGATCGTAGCCATCAGGCCGAGATCCATGACTTCTTGGAGTCACCTCGGAATGCGTATACAGTGTCTGATCATAGCCATCACGCCAAGATGGATGACATTTCGAAGTCACCTCGAAAAGTATATACACATTCGCATCTTAGCCCATGATCCGAGATAGAAGACTTCAAGGAGTCACCTCGGAAAGCGTATACGCATTCCCATTTTAGCCATCAGACTGAGATGAATGACTTCTCGGAGTTACCTCGGATTGTGTATACACTTTGATCATAGCCATCAGGCTGAGATGGATGACTTCGCGGAGTCACATCGGAAAGTGTATACACAGCTTGACATTAGCCATCAGGCCGAGATGGATGGCTTCTCGGAGTTACCTCGGAATGTGTATACACTTTGATCGTAGCCATCAGGCTGAGATGGATGACTTCTCGAAGTCACCTCGAAATGCGTATACACACTTTGATCTTAGCCCTCAGGCCGAGATCCATGACTTCTTGGAGTCACCTCGGAATGCGTATACAGTGTCTGATCATAGCCAACACGTCAAGATGGATGACATTTCAAAGACACCTCGAAATGTGTACACACACTTTGATCTTAGCCATCACGCCAAGATGGATGACTTCTCGGAGTCACCTCGGAAAGTGTATACAAATTCTCATCTTAGAGTTACCTCGGAAACTGTATACGCATTCCCATTTTAGCCATCAGGCTGAGATGAATGACTTCTCGGAGTTACCTCGCAATGTGTATACACTTTGCTCGTAGCCATCAGGCTGAGATGGTTGACTTCTCAGAGTCTCCTCGGAATGTGTATGCGCATCCTGATCGTAGCCATCAGGCCGAGCTGGATGACTTCTCGGAGTCACATCGGAATGAGTATACACATTCTAATATTACCCTACAATCCGAGATCCATGACTTCTTGGAGTCACCTCGGAATGCGTATACAGTGTCTGATCATAGCCATCACGCCAAGATGGATGACATTTCGAAGTCACCTCGAAAAGTATATACACATTCGCATCTTAGCCGATGATCCGAGATAGAAGACTTCAAGAAGTCACCTCGGAAAGCGTATACGCATTCCCATTTTAGCCATCAGACTGAGATGAATGACTTCTCGGAGTTACCTCGGATTGTGTATACACTTTGATCATAGCCATCAGGCTGAGATGGATGACTTCTCGGAGTCACATCGGAAAGTGTATACACAGCTTGACATTAGCCATCAGGCCGAGATGGATGGCTTCTCGGAGTTACCTCGGAATGTGTATACACTTTGATCGTAGCCATCAGGCTGAGATGGATGACTTCTCGAAGTCACCTCGAAATGCGTATACACACTTTGATCTTAGCCCTCAGGCCGAGATCCATGACTTCTTGGAGTCACCTCGGAATGCGTATACAGTGTCTGATCATAGCCAACACGTCAAGATGGATGACATTTCAAAGACACCTCGAAATGTGTACACACACTTTGATCTTAGCCATCACGCCAAGATGGATGACTTCTCGGAGTCACCTCGGAAAGTGTATACAAATTCTCATCTTAGAGTTACCTCGGAAACTGTATACGCATTCCCATTTTAGCCATCAGGCTGAGATGAATGACTTCTCGGAGTTACCTCGCAATGTGTATACACTTTGCTCGTAGCCATCAGGCTGAGATGGTTGACTTCTCAGAGTCTCCTCGGAATGTGTATGCGCATCCTGATCGTAGCCATCAGGCCGAGCTGGATGACTTCTCGGAGTCACATCGGAATGAGTATACACATTCTAATATTACCCCACAATCCGAGATCCATGACTTCTTGGAGTCACCTCGGAATGCGTATACAGTGTCTGATCATAGCCATCACGCCAAGATGGATGACATTTCGAAGTCACCTCGAAAAGTATATACACATTCGCATCTTAGCCCATGATCCGAGATAGAAGACTTCAAGGAGTCACCTCGGAAAGCGTATACGCATTCCCATTTTAGCCATCAGACTGAGATGAATGACTTCTCGGAGTTACCTCGGATTGTGTATACACTTTGATCATAGCCATCAGGCTGAGATGGATGACTTCTCGGAGTCACATCGGAAAGTGTATACACAGCTTGACATTAGCCATCAGGCCGAGATGGATGGCTTCTCGGAGTTACCTCGGAATGTGTATACACTTTGATCGTAGCCATCAGGCTGAGATGGTTGACTTCTCGGAGTCACGTCGGAATGTGTATACACTTTGATCGTAGCCATCAGGCTGAGATGGATGACTTGTCGAAGTCACCTCGAAATGCGTATACACACTTTGATCTTAGCCCTCAGGCCGAGATCCATGACTTCTTGGAGTCACCTCGGAATGCGTATACAGTGTCTGATCATAGCCAACACGCCAAGATGGATGACATTTCAAAGACACCTCGAAATGTGTACACACACTTTGATCTTAGCCATCACGCCAAGATGGATGACTTCTCGGAGTCACCTCGGAAAGTGTATACAAATTCTCATCTTAGAGTTACCTCGGAAACTGTATACGCATTCCCATTTTAGCCATCAGGCTGAGATGAATGACTTCTCGGAGTTACCTCGCAATGTGTATACACTTTGCTCGTAGCCATCAGGCTGAGATGGTTGACTTCTCGGAGTCACGTCGGAATGTGTATACACTTTGATCGTAGCCATCAGGCTGAGATGCATGACTTCTCGGAGTCACCTCGGAAAGTGTATGCACAGCTTGACATTAGCCATCAGGACGATATGGATGACGTCTCGGAGTCACCTCGGAAAGTGTATACACATTCTAATCTTACCCCACAATCCGAGATAGAAGACTTCTTAGAGTCACCTCGGAAAGTGTATACGCATTCCCATTTTAGCCATCAGGCCGAAATGAATGGCTTCTCGGAGTTACCTCGGAATGTGTATACACTTTGATCGTAGCCATCAGGCTGAGATGGTTGACTTCTCAGAGTCTCCTCGGAATGTGTATGCGCATCCTGATCGTAGCCATCAGGCCGAGCTGGATGACTTCTCGGAGTCACATCGGAATGAGTATACACATTCTAATATTACCCCACAATCCGAGATAGAAGACTTCTTGGGGTCACCTCGGAAAGTGTATACGCATTCCCATTTTAGCCATCAGGCCGAGATGAATGGCTTCTCGGAGTTACCTCGGAATGTGTATACACTTTGATCGTAGCCATCAGGGTGAGGTGGATGACTTCTCGGAGTCACCTCGGAAAGTGTATACACATTCTAATCTTACCCCACAATCCGAGATAGAAGACTTCTTGGAGTCACCTCGGAGAGTGTATACGCATTCCCATTTTAGCCATCAGGCTGAGATGAATGGCTTCTCAGAGTTACCTCGGAATGTGTATACACTTTGATCGTAGCCATCAGGCTGAGATGAATGGCCTCTCGGAGTTACCTCGGAATGTGTATGCGCATCCTGATCATACCCATCAGGCCGAGATGGATCACATTTCGACGTCACCTCGAAATGTGTACACACACTTTGATCGTAGCCATCAGGCTGAGATGGTTGACTTCTCGGAGTCACGTCGGAATGTGTATACACTTTGATCGTAGCCATCAGGCTGAGATGCATGACTTCTCGGAGTCACCTCGGAAAGTGTATGCACAGCTTGACATTAGCCATCAGGACGATATGGATGACGTCCGGAGTCACCTCGGAAAGTGTATACACATTCTAATCTTACCCTACAATCCGAGATAGAAGACTTCTTGGGGTCACCTCGGAAAGTATACGCATTCCCATTTTAGCCATCAGGCCGAGATGAATGGCTTCTCGGAGTTAGCTCGGAATGTGTATACACTTTGATCGTAGCCATCAGGCTCAGATGGATGACTTCTCGGATTCACCTCGGATTGTGTATGCGCAGTTCGATCTTAGCCATCAGGCTGAGATGGCTGACTTCCCGGAGTTACCCCGGAATGTGTATACACTTTGATCGTAGCCATCAGGCTGAGATGGTTCCCTTCCCGGAGTCACCTCGGAACGTGTATGCGCATTCCCATTTTAGCCATCAGGCCGAGATGAATGTCTTCTCGGACTTACCTCGGAATGTGTGTACACTTTGATCGTAGCCATCAGGCTGAGATGGATGACTTCTCTGATTCACCTCGGAATGTGTATGCACAGTTCGATCTTAGCCATCAGGCCGAGATGGATGACGTCTCGGAGTCACCTCGGAAAGTGTATACACGTTCTAATCTTACCCCAGAATCCGAGATAGAAGAATTCTTGGAGTCACCTCGGAAAGTGTATACGCATTCCCATTTTAGCCATCAGGCCGAGATGAATGGCTTCTCGGACTTACCTCGGAATGTGTATACACTTTGATCGTAGCCATCAGGCTGAGATGGATGACTTCTTGGATTCACCTCGGAATGTGTATGCACAGTTCGATCATAGCCATCACGCCAAGATGGATGACATTTCGAAGTCACCTCGAAAAGTATATACACATTCGCATCTTAGCCCATGATCCGAGATAGAAGACTTCTTGGAGTCACCTCGGAAAGTGTATACACAGCTTGACATTAGCCATCAGGCCGAGATGGATGGCTTCTCGGAGTTACCTCGGAATGTGTATACACTTTGATCGTAGCCATCAGGCTGAGATGGTTGCCTTCTCGGAGTCACCTCGGAAAGTGTATGCGCATCCTGATCGTAGCCATCAGGCCGAGATCGATGACATTTCGAAGTCACCTCGAAATGTGTACACACACTTTGATCGTAGCCATCAGGCTGAGATGGATGACTTCTCGGTTTCACCTCGGAAAGTGTATACACACTTCGATCTTAGCCACCAGGCCGAGATGGATGACGTCTCGGAGTCACCTCGGAATGTGTATACACATTCTAATCTTACCCCACAATCCGAGATAGAAGACTTCTTAGAGTCACCTCGGAAAGTGTATACGCATTCCCATTTTAGCCATCAGGCCGAGATGAATGGCTTCTCGGAGTTACCTCGGAATGTGTATACACTTTGATCGTAGCCATCAGGCTGAGATGAATGGCTTCTCGGCGTTACCTCGGAATGTGTATGCGCATCCTGATCATAGCCATCAGGCCGAGATGGATGACATTTCGACGTCACCTCGAAATGTGTACACACACTTTGATCGTAGCCATCAGGCTGAGATGGTTGACTTCGCAGAGTCTCCTCGGAATGTGTATGCGCATCCTGATCGTAGCCATCAGGCCGAGCTGGATGACTTCTCGGAGTCACATCGGAATGAGTATACACATTCTAATATTACCCCACAATCCGAGATCCATGACTTCTTGGAGTCACCTCGGAATGCGTATACAGTGTCTGATCATAGCCATCACGCCAAGATGGATGACATTTCGAAGACACCTCGAAATGTGTACACACACTTTGATCTTAGCCATCACGCCAAGATGGATGACTTCTCGGAGTCACCTCGGAAAGTGTATACAAATTCTCATCTTAGAGTTACGTCGGAAACTGTATACGCATTCCCATTTTAGCCATCAGGCTGAGATGAATGACTTCTCGGAGTTACCTCGCAATGTGTATACACTTTGCTCGTAGCCATCAGGCTGAGATGGATGACTTCTCGGAGTCACCTCGAAATGTGTACACACACTTTGATCGTAGCCATCAGGCTGAGATGGTTGACTTCTCAGAGTCTCCTCGGAATGTGTATGCGCATCCTGATCGTAGCCATCAGGCCGAGCTGGATGACTTCTCGGAGTCACATCGGAATGAGTATACACATTCTAATATTAAGCCACAATCCGAGATCCATGACTTCTTGGAGTCACCTCGGAATGCGTATACAGTGTCTGATCATAGCCATCACGCCAAGATGGATGACATTTCGAAGTCACCTCGAAAAGTATCTACACATTCGCATCTTAGCCCATGATCCGATATAGAAGACTTCAAGGAGTCACCTCGGAAAGCGTATACGCATTCCCATTTTAGCCATCAGACTGAGATGAATGACTTCTCGGAGTTACCTCGGAATGTGTATACACTTTGATCGTAGCCATCAGGCTGAGATGGTTGACTTCTCGGAGTCACGTCGGAATGTGTATACACTTTGATCGTAGCCATCAGGCTGAGATGCATGACTTCACGGAGTCACCTCGGAAAGTGTATGCACAGCTTGACATTAGCCATCAGGACGAGATGGATGACGTCTCGGAGTCACCTCGGAAAGTGTATATACATTCTAATCTTACCCCACAATCCGAGATAGAAGACTTCTTGGAGTCACCTCGGAGAGTGTATACGCATTCCCATTTTAGCCATCAGGCCGAGATGAATGTCTTCTCGGACTTACCTCGGAATGTGTATACACTTTGATCGTAGCCATCAGGCTGAGATGGATGACTTCTCTGATTCACCTCGGAATGTGTATGCACAGTTCGATCTTAGCCATCAGGCCGAGATGGATGACGTCTCGGAGTCACCTCGGAAAGTGTATACACGTTCTAATCTTACCCCACAATCCGAGATAGAAGAATTCTTGGAGTCACCTCGGAAAGTGTATACGCATTCCCATTTTAGCCATCAGGCCGAGATGAATGGCTTCTCGGAGTTACCTCGGAATGTGTATACACTTTGATCGTAGCCATCAGGGTGAGGTGGATGACTTCTCGGAGTCACCTCGGAAAGTGTATACACATTCTAATCTTACCCCACAATCCGAGATAGAAGACTTCTTGGAGTCACCTCGGAGAGTGTATACGCATTCCCATTTTAGCCATCAGGCTGAGATGAATGGCTTCTCGGAGTCACCTCGGGATGTGTATACACTTTGATCGTAGCCATCAGGCTCAGATGGATGACTTCTCGGATTCACCTCGGAATGTGTATGCACAGTTCGATCTTAGCCATCAGGCCGAGATGGATGACGTCTCGGAGTCACCTCGGAAAGTGTATACACGTTCTAATCTTACCCCACAATCCGAGATTCAAGACTTCTTGGAGTCACCTCGGAGAGTGTATACGCATTCCCATTTTAGCCATCAGGCCGAGAAGAATGGCTTCTCGGAGTTACCTCGGAATGTGTATACACTTTGGTCATAGCCATCAGGCTGAGATGAATGGCTTCTCGGAGTTACCTCGGAATGTGTATGCGCATCCTGATCATAGCCATCAGGCCGAGATGGATGACGTCTCGGAGTCACATCGGAATGAGTATACACATTCTAATATTACCCTACAATCCGAGATAGAAGACTTCTTCGAAATGCGTATACACACTTTGATCTTAGCCCTCAGGCCGAGATCCATGACTTCTTGGAGTCACCTCGGAATGCGTATACAGTGTCTGATCGTAGCCATCACGCCAAGATGGATGACATTTCGAAGTCACCTCGAAAAGTATATACACATTCGCATCTTAGCCCATGATCCGAGATAGAAGACTTCTTGGGGTCACCTCGGAAAGTATACTCATTCCCATTTTAGCCATCAGGCCGAGATGAATGGCTTCTCGGAGTTACCTCGGAATGTGTATACACTTTGATCGTAGCCATCAGGCTGAGATGAATGGCTTCTCGGCGTTACCTCGGAATGTGTATGCGCATCCTGATCATAGCCATCAGGCCGAGATGGATGACATTTCGACGTCACCTCGAAATGTGTACACACACTTTGATCGTAGCCATCAGGCTGAGATGGTTGACTTCGCAGAGTCTCCTCGGAATGTGTATGCGCATCCTGATCGTAGCCATCAGGCCGAGCTGGATGACTTCTCGGAGTCACATCGGAATGAGTATACACATTCTAATATTACCCCACAATCCGAGATCCATGACTTCTTGGAGTCACCTCGGAATGCGTATACAGTGTCTGATCATAGCCATCACGCCAAGATGGATGACATTTCGAAGACACCTCGAAATGTGTACACACACTTTGATCTTAGCCATCACGCCAAGATGGATGACTTCTCGGAGTCACCTCGGAAAGTGTATACAAATTCTCATCTTAGAGTTACGTCGGAAACTGTATACGCATTCCCATTTTAGCCATCAGGCTGAGATGAATGACTTCTCGGAGTTACCTCGCAATGTGTATACACTTTGCTCGTAGCCATCAGGCTGAGATGGATGACTTCTCGGAGTCACCTCGAAATGTGTACACACACTTTGATCGTAGCCATCAGGCTGAGATGGTTGACTTCTCAGAGTCTCCTCGGAATGTGTATGCGCATCCTGATCATAGCCATCACGCCAAGATGGATGACATTTCGAAGTCACCTCGATAAGTATATACACATTCGCATCTTAGCCCATGATCCGAGATAGAAGACTTCTTGGAGTCACCTCGGAAAGCGTATACGCATTCCCATTTTAGCCATCAGACTGAGATGAATGACTTCTCGGAGTTACCTCGGATTGTGTATACACTTTGATCATAGCCATCAGGCTGAGATGGATGACTTCTCGGAGTCACCTCGGAAAGTGTATACACAGCTTGACATTAGCCATCAGGCCGAGATGGATGGCTTCTCGGAGTTACCTCGGAATGTGTATACACTTTGATCGTAGCCATCAGGCTGAGATGATTCCCTTCTCGGAGTCACCTCGGAACGTGTATGCGCATTCCCATTTTAGCCATCAGGCCGAGATGAATGTCTTCTCGGACTTACCTCGGAATGTGTATACACTTTGATCGTAGCCATCAGGCTGAGATGGATGACTTCTCTGATTCACCTCGGAATGTGTATGCACAGTTCGATCTTAGCCATCAGGCCGAGATGGATGACGTCTCGGAGTCACCTCGGCAAGTGTATACACGTTCTAATCTTACCCCACAATCCGAGATAGAAGAATTCTTGGAGTCACCTCGGAAAGTGTATACGCATTCCCACTTTAGCCATCAGGCCGAGATGAATGGCTTCTCGGACTTACCTCGGAATGTGTATACACTTTGATCGTAGCCATCAGGCTGAGATGGATGACTTCTTGGATTCACCTCGGAATGTGTATGCACAGTTCGATCATAGCCATCACGCCAAGATGGATGACATTTCGAAGTCACCTCGAAAAGTATATACACATTCGCATCTTAGCCCATGATCCGAGATAGAAGACTTCTTGGAGTCACCTCGGAAAGCGTATACGCATTCCCATTTTAGCCATCAGACTGAGATGAATGACTTCTCGGAGTTACCTCGGATTGTGTATACACTTTGATCATAGCCATCAGGCTGAGATGGATGACTTCTCGGAGTCACATCGGAAAGTGTATACACAGCTTGACATTAGCCATCAGGCCGAGATGGATGGCTTCTCGGAGTTACCTCGGAATGTGTATACACTTTGATCGTAGCCATCAGGCTGAGATGGTTGACTTCTCGGAGTCACGTCGGAATGTGTATACACTTTGATCGTAGCCATCAGGCTGAGATGGATGACTTCTCGAAGTCACCTCGAAATGCGTATACACACTTTGATCTTAGCCCTCAGGCCGAGATCCATGACTTCTTGGAGTCACCTCGGAATGCGTATACAGTGTCTGATCATAGCCAACACGCCAAGATGGATGACATTTCAAAGACACCTCGAAATGTGTATACACATTCTAATCTTACCCCACAATCCGAGATAGAAGACTTCTTAGAGTCACCTCGGAAAGTGTATACGCATTCCCATTTTAGCCATCAGGCCGAGATGAATGGCTTCTCGGAGTTACCTCGGAATGTGTATACACTTTGATCGTAGCCATCAGGCTGAGATGGATGACTTCTCTGATTCACCTCGGAATGTGTATGCACAGTTCGATCTTAGCCATCAGGCCGAGATGGATGACGTCTCGGAGTCACCTCGGCAAGTGTATACACGTTCTAATCTTACCCCACAATCCGAGATAGAAGAATTCTTGGAGTCACCTCGGAAAGTGTATACGCATTCCCATTTTAGCCATCAGGCCGAGATGAATGGCTTCTCGGACTTACCTCGGAATGTGTATACACTTTGATCGTAGCCATCAGGCTGAGATGGATGACTTCTTGGATTCACCTCGGAATGTGTATGCACAGTTCGATCATAGCCATCACGCCAAGATGGATGACATTTCGAAGTCACCTCGAAAAGTATATACACATTCGCATCTTAGCCCATGATCCGAGATAGAAGACTTCTTGGAGTCACCTCGGAAAGCGTATACGCATTCCCATTTTAGCCATCAGACTGAGATGAATGACTTCTCGGAGTTACCTCGGATTGTGTATACACTTTGATCATAGCCATCAGGCTGAGATGGATGACTTCTCGGAGTCACATCGGAAAGTGTATACACAGCTTGACATTAGCCATCAGGCCGAGATGGATGGCTTCTCGGAGTTACCTCGGAATGTGTATACACTTTGATCGTAGCCATCAGGCTGAGATGGTTGACTTCTCGGAGTCACGTCGGAATGTGTATACACTTTGATCGTAGCCATCAGGCTGAGATGGATGACTTCTCGAAGTCACCTCGAAATGCGTATACACACTTTGATCTTAGCCCTCAGGCCGAGATCCATGACTTCTTGGAGTCACCTCGGAATGCGTATACAGTGTCTGATCATAGCCAACACGCCAAGATGGATGACATTTCAAAGACACCTCGAAATGTGTATACACATTCTAATCTTACCCCACAATCCGAGATAGAAGACTTCTTAGAGTCACCTCGGAAAGTGTATACGCATTCCCATTTTAGCCATCAGGCCGAGATGAATGGCTTCTCGGAGTTACCTCGGAATGTGTATACACTTTGATCGTAGCCATCAGGCTGAGATGAATGGCTTCTCGGCGTTACCTCGGAATGTGTATGCGCATCCTGATCATAGCCATCAGGCCGAGATGGATGACATTTCGACGTCACCTCGAAATGTGTACACACACTTTGATCGTAGCCATCAGGCTGAGATGGTTGACTTCTCAGAGTCTCCTCGGAATGTGTATGCACAGTTCGATCATAGCCATCACGCCAAGATGGATGACATTTCGAAGTCACCTCGAAAAGTATATACACATTCGCATCTTAGCCCATGATCCGAGATAGAAGACTTCTTGGAGTCACCTCGGAAAGCGTATACGCATTCCCATTTTAGCCATCAGACTGAGATGAATGACTTCTCGGAGTTACCTCGGATTGTGTATACACTTTGATCATAGCCATCAGGCTGAGATGGATGACTTCTCGGAGTCACATCGGAAAGTGTATACACAGCTTGACATTAGCCATCAGGCCGAGATGGATGGCTTCTCGGAGTTACCTCGGAATGTGTATACACTTTGATCGTAGCCATCAGGCTGAGATGGTTGACTTCTCGGAGTCACGTCGGAATGTGTATACACTTTGATCGTAGCCATCAGGCTGAGATGGATGACTTCTCGAAGTCACCTCGAAATGCGTATACACACTTTGATCTTAGCCCTCAGGCCGAGATCCATGACTTCTTGGAGTCACCTCGGAATGCGTATACAGTGTCTGATCATAGCCAACACGCCAAGATGGATGACATTTCAAAGACACCTCGAAATGTGTATACACATTCTAATCTTACCCCACAATCCGAGATAGAAGACTTCTTAGAGTCACCTCGGAAAGTGTATACGCATTCCCATTTTAGCCATCAGGCCGAGATGAATGGCTTCTCGGAGTTACCTCGGAATGTGTATACACTTTGATCGTAGCCATCAGGCTGAGATGGATGACTTCTCTGATTCACCTCGGAATGTGTATGCACAGTTCGATCTTAGCCATCAGGCCGAGATGGATGACGTCTCGGAGTCACCTCGGCAAGTGTATACACGTTCTAATCTTACCCCACAATCCGAGATAGAAGAATTCTTGGAGTCACCTCGGAAAGTGTATACGCATTCCCATTTTAGCCATCAGGCCGAGATGAATGGCTTCTCGGACTTACCTCGGAATGTGTATACACTTTGATCGTAGCCATCAGGCTGAGATGGATGACTTCTTGGATTCACCTCGGAATGTGTATGCACAGTTCGATCATAGCCATCACGCCAAGATGGATGACATTTCGAAGTCACCTCGAAAAGTATATACACATTCGCATCTTAGCCCATGATCCGAGATAGAAGACTTCTTGGAGTCACCTCGGAAAGCGTATACGCATTCCCATTTTAGCCATCAGACTGAGATGAATGACTTCTCGGAGTTACCTCGGATTGTGTATACACTTTGATCATAGCCATCAGGCTGAGATGGATGACTTCTCGGAGTCACATCGGAAAGTGTATACACAGCTTGACATTAGCCATCAGGCCGAGATGGATGGCTTCTCGGAGTTACCTCGGAATGTGTATACACTTTGATCGTAGCCATCAGGCTGAGATGGTTGACTTCTCGGAGTCACGTCGGAATGTGTATACACTTTGATCGTAGCCATCAGGCTGAGATGGATGACTTCTCGAAGTCACCTCGAAATGCGTATACACACTTTGATCTTAGCCCTCAGGCCGAGATCCATGACTTCTTGGAGTCACCTCGGAATGCGTATACAGTGTCTGATCATAGCCAACACGCCAAGATGGATGACATTTCAAAGACACCTCGAAATGTGTATACACATTCTAATCTTACCCCACAATCCGAGATAGAAGACTTCTTAGAGTCACCTCGGAAAGTGTATACGCATTCCCATTTTAGCCATCAGGCCGAGATGAATGGCTTCTCGGAGTTACCTCGGAATGTGTATACACTTTGATCGTAGCCATCAGGCTGAGATGAATGGCTTCTCGGCGTTACCTCGGAATGTGTATGCGCATCCTGATCATAGCCATCAGGCCGAGATGGATGACATTTCGACGTCACCTCGAAATGTGTACACACACTTTGATCGTAGCCATCAGGCTGAGATGGTTGACTTCTCAGAGTCTCCTCGGAATGTGTATGCGCATCCTGATCGTAGCCATCAGGCCGAGCTGGATGACTTCTCGGAGTCACATCGGAATGAGTATACACATTCTAATATTACCCCACAATCCGAGATCCATGACTTCTTGGAGTCACCTCGGAATGCGTATACAGTGTCTGATCATAGCCATCACGCCAAGATGGATGACATTTCGAAGTCACCTCGAAAAGTATATACACATTCGCATCTTAGCCCATGATCCGAGATAGAAGACTTCAAGGAGTCACCTCGGAAAGCGTATACGCATTCCCATTTTAGCCATCAGACTGAGATGAATGACTTCTCGGAGTTACCTCGGATTGTGTATACACTTTGATCATAGCCATCAGGCTGAGATGGATGACTTCGCGGAGTCACATCGGAAAGTGTATACACAGCTTGACATTAGCCATCAGGCCGAGATGGATGGCTTCTCGGAGTTACCTCGGAATGTGTATACACTTTGATCGTAGCCATCAGGCTGAGATGGATGACTTCTCGAAGTCACCTCGAAATGCGTATACACACTTTGATCTTAGCCCTCAGGCCGAGATCCATGACTTCTTGGAGTCACCTCGGAATGCGTATACAGTGTCTGATCATAGCCAACACGTCAAGATGGATGACATTTCAAAGACACCTCGAAATGTGTACACACACTTTGATCTTAGCCATCACGCCAAGATGGATGACTTCTCGGAGTCACCTCGGAAAGTGTATACAAATTCTCATCTTAGAGTTACCTCGGAAACTGTATACGCATTCCCATTTTAGCCATCAGGCTGAGATGAATGACTTCTCGGAGTTACCTCGCAATGTGTATACACTTTGCTCGTAGCCATCAGGCTGAGATGGTTGACTTCTCAGAGTCTCCTCGGAATGTGTATGCGCATCCTGATCGTAGCCATCAGGCCGAGCTGGATGACTTCTCGGAGTCACATCGGAATGAGTATACACATTCTAATATTACCCCACAATCCGAGATCCATGACTTCTTGGAGTCACCTCGGAATGCGTATACAGTGTCTGATCATAGCCATCACGCCAAGATGGATGACATTTCGAAGTCACCTCGAAAAGTATATACACATTCGCATCTTAGCCCATGATCCGAGATAGAAGACTTCAAGGAGTCACCTCGGAAAGCGTATACGCATTCCCATTTTAGCCATCAGACTGAGATGAATGACTTCTCGGAGTTACCTCGGATTGTGTATACACTTTGATCATAGCCATCAGGCTGAGATGGATGACTTCTCGGAGTCACATCGGAAAGTGTATACACAGCTTGACATTAGCCATCAGGCCGAGATGGATGGCTTCTCGGAGTTACCTCGGAATGTGTATACACTTTGATCGTAGCCATCAGGCTGAGATGGTTGACTTCTCGGAGTCACGTCGGAATGTGTATACACTTTGATCGTAGCCATCAGGCTGAGATGGATGACTTGTCGAAGTCACCTCGAAATGCGTATACACACTTTGATCTTAGCCCTCAGGCCGAGATCCATGACTTCTTGGAGTCACCTCGGAATGCGTATACAGTGTCTGATCATAGCCATCACGCCAAGATGGATGACATTTCGAAGTCACCTCGAAAAGTATATACACATTCGCATCTTAGCCCATGATCCGAGATAGAAGACTTCAAGGAGTCACCTCGGAAAGCGTATACGCATTCCCATTTTAGCCATCAGACTGAGATGAATGACTTCTCGGAGTTACCTCGGATTGTGTATACACTTTGATCATAGCCATCAGGCTGAGATGGATGACTTCGCGGAGTCACATCGGAAAGTGTATACACAGCTTGACATTAGCCATCAGGCCGAGATGGATGGCTTCTCGGAGTTACCTCGGAATGTGTATACACTTTGATCGTAGCCATCAGGCTGAGATGGATGACTTCTCGAAGTCACCTCGAAATGCGTATACACACTTTGATCTTAGCCCTCAGGCCGAGATCCATGACTTCTTGGAGTCACCTCGGAATGCGTATACAGTGTCTGATCATAGCCAACACGTCAAGATGGATGACATTTCAAAGACACCTCGAAATGTGTACACACACTTTGATCTTAGCCATCACGCCAAGATGGATGACTTCTCGGAGTCACCTCGGAAAGTGTATACAAATTCTCATCTTAGAGTTACCTCGGAAACTGTATACGCATTCCCATTTTAGCCATCAGGCTGAGATGAATGACTTCTCGGAGTTACCTCGCAATGTGTATACACTTTGCTCGTAGCCATCAGGCTGAGATGGTTGACTTCTCAGAGTCTCCTCGGAATGTGTATGCGCATCCTGATCGTAGCCATCAGGCCGAGCTGGATGACTTCTCGGAGTCACATCGGAATGAGTATACACATTCTAATATTACCCCACAATCCGAGATCCATGACTTCTTGGAGTCACCTCGGAATGCGTATACAGTGTCTGATCATAGCCATCACGCCAAGATGGATGACATTTCGAAGTCACCTCGAAAAGTATATACACATTCGCATCTTAGCCCATGATCCGAGATAGAAGACTTCAAGGAGTCACCTCGGAAAGCGTATACGCATTCCCATTTTAGCCATCAGACTGAGATGAATGACTTCTCGGAGTTACCTCGGATTGTGTATACACTTTGATCATAGCCATCAGGCTGAGATGGATGACTTCTCGGAGTCACATCGGAAAGTGTATACACAGCTTGACATTAGCCATCAGGCCGAGATGGATGGCTTCTCGGAGTTACCTCGGAATGTGTATACACTTTGATCGTAGCCATCAGGCTGAGATGGTTGACTTCTCGGAGTCACGTCGGAATGTGTATACACTTTGATCGTAGCCATCAGGCTGAGATGGATGACTTGTCGAAGTCACCTCGAAATGCGTATACACACTTTGATCTTAGCCCTCAGGCCGAGATCCATGACTTCTTGGAGTCACCTCGGAATGCGTATACAGTGTCTGATCATAGCCAACACGCCAAGATGGATGACATTTCAAAGACACCTCGAAATGTGTACACACACTTTGATCTTAGCCATCACGCCAAGATGGATGACTTCTCGGAGTCACCTCGGAAAGTGTATACAAATTCTCATCTTAGAGTTACCTCGGAAACTGTATACGCATTCCCATTTTAGCCATCAGGCTGAGATGAATGACTTCTCGGAGTTACCTCGCAATGTGTATACACTTTGCTCGTAGCCATCAGGCTGAGATGGTTGACTTCTCGGAGTCACGTCGGAATGTGTATACACTTTGATCGTAGCCATCAGGCTGAGATGGTTGACTTCTCAGAGTCTCCTCGGAATGTGTATGCGCATCCTGATCGTAGCCATCAGGCCGAGCTGGATGACTTCTCGGCGTCACATCGGAATGAGTATACACATTCTAATATTACCCCACAATCCGAGATAGAAGACTTCTTGGGGTCACCTCGGAAAGTGTATACGCATTCCCATTTTAGCCATCAGGCCGAGATGAATGGCTTCTCGGAGTTACCTCGGAATGTGTATACACTTTGATCGTAGCCATCAGGGTGAGGTGGATGACTTCTCGGAGTCACCTCGGAAAGTGTATACACATTCTAATCTTACCCCACAATCCGAGATAGAAGACTTCTTGGAGTCACCTCGGAGAGTGTATACGCATTCCCATTTTAGCCATCAGGCTGAGATGAATGGCTTCTCGGAGTCACCTCGGGATGTGTATACACTTTGATCGTAGCCATCAGGCTCAGATGGATGACTTCTCGGATTCACCTCGGAATGTGTATGCACAGTTCGATCTTAGCCATCAGGCCGAGATGGATGACGTCTCGGAGTCACCTCGGAAAGTGTATACACGTTCTAATCTTACCCCACAGTCCGAGATTCAAGACTTCTTGGAGTCACCTCGGAGAGTGTATACGCATTCCCATTTTAGCCATCAGGCCGAGAAGAATGGCTTCTCAGAGTTACCTCGGAATGTGTATACACTTTGATCGTAGCCATCAGGCTGAGATGAATGGCTTCTCGGAGTTACCTCGGAATGTGTATGCGCATCCTGATCATAGCCATCAGGCCGAGATGGATGACATTTCGACGTCACCTCGAAATGTGTACACACACTTTGATCGTAGCCATCAGGCTGAGATGGTTGACTTCTCGGAGTCACGTCGGAATGTGTATACACTTTGATCGTAGCCATCAGGCTGAGATGCATGACTTCTCGGAGTCACCTCGGAAAGTGTATGCACAGCTTGACATTAGCCATCAGGACGATATGGATGACGTCTCGGAGTCACCTCGGAAAGTGTATACACATTCTAATCTTACCCTACAATCCGAGATAGAAGACTTCTTGGGGTCACCTCGGAAAGTATACGCATTCCCATTTTAGCCATCAGGCCGAGATGAATGGCTTCTCGGAGTTACCTCGGAATGTGTATACACTTTGATCGTAGCCATCAGGCTCAGATGGATGACTTCTCGGATTCACCTCGGATTGTGTATGCGCAGTTCGATCTTAGCCATCAGGCCGAGATGGATGACGTCTCGGAGTCACCTCGAAATGCGTATGCACACTTTGATCTTAGCCCATGATCCGAGATTCAAGACTTCTTAGAGTCACCTCGGAAAGTATATACGCATTCCCATTTTAGCCATCAGGCTGAGATGCATGACTTCTCGAAGTCACCTCGAAATGCGTATACACACTTTGATCTTAGCCCTCAGGCCGAGATCCATGACTTCTTGGAGTCACCTCGGAATGCGTATACAGTGTCTGATCATAGCCATCACGCCAAGATGGATGACATTTCGAAGTCACCTCGATAAGTATATACACATTCGCATCTTAGCCCATGATCCGAGATAGAAGACTTCTTGGAGTCACCTCGGAAAGCGTATACGCATTCCCATTTTAGCCATCAGACTGAGATGAATGACTTCTCGGAGTTACCTCGGATTGTGTATACACTTTGATCATAGCCATCAGGCTGAGATGGATGACTTCTCGGAGTCACCTCGGAAAGTGTATACACAGCTTGACATTAGCCATCAGGCCGAGATGGATGGCTTCTCGGAGTTACCTCGGAATGTGTATACACTTTGATCGTAGCCATCAGGCTGAGATGGTTCCCTTCTCGGAGTCACCTCGGAACGTGTATGCGCATTCCCATTTTAGCCATCAGGCCGAGATGAATGTCTTCTCGGACTTACCTCGGAATGTGTATACACTTTGATCGTAGCCATCAGGCTGAGATGGATGACTTCTCTGATTCACCTCGGAATGTGTATGCACAGTTCGATCTTAGCCATCAGGCCGAGCTGGATGACTTCTCGGAGTCACATCGGAATGAGTATACACATTCGCATCTTAGCCCATGATCCGAGATAGAAGACTTCAAGGAGTCACCTCGGAAAGCGTATACGCATTCCCATTTTAGCCATCAGACTGAGATGAATGACTTCTCGGAGTTACCTCGGATTGTGTATACACTTTGATCATAGCCATCAGGCTGAGATGGATGACTTCTCGGAGTCACATCGGAAAGTGTATACACAGCTTGACATTAGCCATCAGGCCGAGATGGATGGCTTCTCGGAGTTACCTCGGAATGTGTATACACTTTGATCGCAGCCATCAGGCTGAGATGGTTGCCTTCTCGGAGTCACCTCGGAAAGTGTATGCGCATCCTGATCGTAGCCATCAGGCCGAGATCGATGACATTTCGAAGTCACCTCGAAATGTGTACACACACTTTGATCGTAGCCATCAGGCTGAGATGGATGACTTCTCGGTTTCACCTCGGAAAGTGTATACACACTTCGATCTTAGCCACCAGGCCGAGATGGATGACGTCTCGGAGTCACCTCGGAATGTGTATACACATTCTAATCTTACCCCACAATCCGAGATAGAAGACTTCTTAGAGTCACCTCGGAATGTGTATACGCATTCCCATTTTAGCCATCAGGCCGAGATGAATGGCTTCTCGGAGTTACCTCGGAATGTGTATACACTTTGATCGTAGCCATCAGGCTGAGATGAATGGCTTCTCGGAGTTACCTCGGAATGTGTATGCGCATACTGATCATAGCCATCAGGCCGAGATGGATGACATTTCGACGTCACCTCGAAATGTGTACACACACTTTGATCGTAGCCATCAGGCTGAGATGGTTGACTTCTCGGAGTCACGTCGGAATGTGTATACACTTTGATCGTAGCCATCAGGCTGAGATGCATGACTTCTCGGAGTCACCTCGGAAAGTGTATGCACAGCTTGACATTAGCCATCAGGACGATATGGACGACGTCTCGGAGTCACCTCGGAAAGTGTATACACATTCTAATCTTACCCTACAATCCGAGATAGAAGACTTCTTGGGGTCACCTCGGAAAGTATACGCATTCCCATTTTAGCCATCAGGCCGAGATGAATGGCTTCTCGGAGTTACCTCGGAATGTGTATACACTTTGATCGTAGCCATCAGGCTCAGATGGATGACTTCTCGGATTCACCTCGGATTGTGTATGCGCAGTTCGATCTTAGCCATCAGGCCGAGATGGATGACGTCTCGGAGTCACCTCGAAATGCGTATACACACTTTGATCTTAGCCCATGATCCGAGATTCAAGACTTCTTAGAGTCACCTCGGAAAGTATATACGCATTCCCATTTTAGCCATCAGGCTGAGATGCATGACTTCTCGAAGTCACCTCGAAATGCGTATACACACTTTGATCTTAGCCCTCAGGCCGAGATCCATGACTTCTTGGAGTCACCTCGGAATGCGTATACAGTGTCTGATCATAGCCATCACGCCAAGATGGATGACATTTCGAAGTCACCTCGATAAGTATATACACATTCGCATCTTAGCCCATGATCCGAGATAGAAGACTTCTTGGAGTCACCTCGGAAAGCGTATACGCATTCCCATTTTAGCCATCAGACTGAGATGAATGACTTCTCGGAGTTACCTCGGATTGTGTATACATTTTGATCATAGCCATCAGGCTGAGATGGATGACTTCTCGGAGTCACCTCGGAAAGTGTATACACAGCTTGACATTAGCCATCAGGCCGAGATGGATGGCTTCTCGGAGTTACCTCGGAATGTGTATACACTTTGATCGTAGCCATCAGGCTGAGATGGTTCCCTTGTCGGAGTCACCTCGGAACGTGTATGCGCATTCCCATTTTAGCCATCAGGCCGAGATGAATGTCTTCTCGGACTTACCTCGGAATGTGTATACACTTTGATCGTAGCCATCAGGCTGAGATGGATGACTTCTCTGATTCACCTCGGGATGTGTATGCACAGTTCGATCTTAGCCATCAGGCCGAGATGGATGACGTCTCGGAGTCACCTCGGAAAGTGTATACACGTTCTAATCTTACCCCACAATCCGAGATAGAAGAATTCTTGGAGTCACCTCGGAAAGTGTATACGCATTCCCATTTTAGCCATCAGGCCGAGATGAATGGCTTCTCGGACTTACCTCGGAATGTGTATACACTTTGATCGTAGCCATCAGGCTGAGATGGATGACTTCTTGGATTCACCTCGGAATGTGTATGCACAGTTCGATCATAGCCATCAGGCCGAGATGGATGACATTTCGAAGTCACCTCGAAAAGTATATACACATTCGCATCTTAGCCCATGATCCGAGATAGAAGACTTCTTGGAGTCACCTCGGAAAGCGTATACGCATTCCCATTTTAGCCATCAGACTGAGATGAATGACTTCTCGGAGTTACCTCGGATTGTGTATACACTTTGATCATAGCCATCAGGCTGAGATGGATGACTTCTCGGAGTCACCTCGGAAAGTGTATACACAGCTTGACATTAGCCATCAGGCCGAGATGGATGGCTTCTCGGAGTTACCTCGGAATGTGTATACACTTTGATCGTAGCCATCAGGCTGAGATGGTTGCCTTCTCGGAGTCACCTCGGAAAGTGTATGCGCATCCTGATCGTAGCCATCAGGCCGAGATCGATGACATTTCGAAGTCACCTCGAAATGTGTACACACACTTTGATCGTAGCCATCAGGCTGAGATGGATGAGTTCTCGGTTTCACCTCGGAAAGTGTATACACACTTCGATCTTAGCCACCAGGCCGAGATGGATGACGTCTCGGAGTCACCTCGGAATGTGTATACACATTCTAATCTTACCCCACAATCCGAGATAGAAGACTTCTTAGAGTCACCTCGGAAAGTGTATACGCATTCCCATTTTAGCCATCAGGCCGAGATGAATGGCTTCTCGGAGTTACCTCGGAATGTGTATACACTTTGATCGTAGCCATCAGGCTGAGATGAATGGCTTCTCGGCGTTACCTCGGAATGTGTATGCGCATCCTGATCATAGCCATCAGGCCGAGATGGATGACATTTCGACGTCACCTCGAAAGGTGTACACACACTTTGATCGTAGCCATCAGGCTGAGATGGTTGACTTCTCAGAGTCTCCTCGGAATGTGTATGCGCATCCTGATCGTAGCCATCAGGCCGAGCTGGATGACTTCTCGGAGTCACATCGGAATGAGTATACACATTCTAATATTACCCCACAATCCGAGATCCATGACTTCTTGGAGTCACCTCGGAATGCGTATACAGTGTCTGATCATAGCCATCACGCCAAGATGGATGACATTTCGAAGTCACCTCGAAAAGTATATACACATTCGCATCTTAGCCCATGATCCGAGATAGAAGACTTCAAGGAGTCACCTCGGAAAGCGTATACGCATTCCCATTTTAGCCATCAGACTGAGATGAATGACTTCTCGGAGTTACCTCGGATTGTGTATACACTTTGATCATAGCCATCAGGCTGAGATGGATGACTTCTCGGAGTCACATCGGAAAGTGTATACACAGCTTGACATTAGCCATCAGGCCGAGATGGATGGCTTCTCGGAGTTACCTCGGAATGTGTATACACTTTGATCGTAGCCATCAGGCTGAGATGGTTGACTTCTCGGAGTCACGTCGGAATGTGTATAGACTTTGATCGTAGCCATCAGGCTGAGATGGATGACTTCTCGAAGTCACCTCGAAATGCGTATACACACTTTGATCTTAGCCCTCAGGCCGAGATCCATGACTTCTTGGAGTCACCTCGGAATGCGTATACAGTGTCTGATCATAGCCAACACGCCAAGATGGATGACATTTCAAAGACACCTCGAAATGTGTACACACACTTTGATCTTAGCCATCACGCCAAGATGGATGACTTCTCGGAGTCACCTCGGAAAGTGTATACAAATTCTCATCTTAGAGTTACCTCGGAAACTGTATACGCATTCCCATTTTAGCCATCAGGCTGAGATGAATGACTTCTCGGAGTTACCTCGCAATGTGTATACACTTTGCTCGTAGCCATCAGGCTGAGATGGTTGACTTCTCGGAGTCACGTCGGAATGTGTATACACTTTGATCGTAGCCATCAGGCTGAGATGCATGACTTCTCGGAGTCACCTCGGAAAGTGTATGCACAGCTTGACATTAGCCATCAGGACGATATGGATGACGTCTCGGAGTCACCTCGGAAAGTGTATGCACAGCTTGACATTAGCCATCAGGACGATATGGATGACGTCTCGGAGTCACCTCGGAAAGTGTATACACATTCTAATCTTACCCTACAATCCGAGATAGAAGACTTCTTGGGGTCACCTCGGAAAGTATACGCATTCCCATTTTAGCCATCAGGCCGAGATGAATGGCTTCTCGGAGTTACCTCGGAATGTGTATACACTTTGATCGTAGCCATCAGGCTCAGATGGATGACTTCTCGGATTCACCTCGGATTGTGTATGCGCAGTTCGATCTTAGCCATCAGGCCGAGATGGATGACGTCTCGGAGTTACCTCGGATTGTGTATACACTTTGATCATAGCCATCAGGCTGAGATGGATGACTTCTCGGAGTCACCTCGGAAAGTGTATACACTTTGATCGTAGCCATCAGGCTGAGATGGATGACTTCTCTGATTCACCTCGGAATGTGTATGCACAGTTCGATCTTAGCCATCAGGCCGAGATGGATGACGTCTCGGAGTCACCTCGGAAAGTGTATACACGTTCTAATCTTACCCCACAATCCGAGATAGAAGAATTCTTGGAGTCACCTCGGAAAGTGTATACGCATTCCCATTTTAGCCATCAGGCCGAGATGAATGGCTTCTCGGACTTACCTCGGAATGTGTATACACTTTGATCGTAGCCATCAGGCTGAGATGGATGACTTCTTGGATTCACCTCGGAATGTGTATGCACAGTTCGATCATAGCCATCACGCCAAGATGGATGACATTTCGAAGTCACCTCGAAAAGTATATACACATTCGCATCTTAGCCCATGATCCGAGATAGAAGACTTCTTGGAGTCACCTCGGAAAGCGTATACGCATTCCCATTTTAGCCATCAGACTGAGATGGATGACTTCTTGGATTCACCTCGGAATGTGTATGCACAGTTCGATCATAGCCATCACGCCAAGATGGATGACATTTCGAAGTCACCTCGAAAAGTATATACACATTCGCATCTTAGCCCATGATCCGAGATAGAAGACTTCTTGGAGTCACCTCGGAAAGCGTATACGCATTCCCATTTTAGCCATCAGACTGAGATGAATGACTTCTCGGAGTTACCTCGGATTGTGTATACACTTTGATCATAGCCATCAGGCTGAGATGGATGACTTCTCGGAGTCACCTCGGAAAGTGTATACACAGCTTGACATTAGCCATCAGGCCGAGATGGATGGCTTCTCGGAGTTACCTCGGAATGTGTATACACTTTGATCGTAGCCATCAGGCTGAGATGGTTGCCTTCTCGGAGTCACCTCGGAAAGTGTATGCGCATCCGGATCGTAGCCATCAGGCCGAGATCGATGACATTTCGAAGTCACCTCGAAATGTGTACACACACTTTGATCGTAGCCATCAGGCTGAGATGGATGACTTCTCGGTTTCACCTCGGAAAGTGTATACACACTTCGATCTTAGCCACCAGGCCGAGATGGATGACGTCTCGGAGTCACCTCGGAATGTGTATACACATTCTAATCTTACCCCACAATCCGAGATAGAAGACTTCTTAGAGTCACCTCGGAAAGTGTATACGCATTCCCATTTTAGCCATCAGGCCGAGATGAATGGCTTCTCGGAGTTACCTCGGAATGTGTATACACTTTGATCGTAGCCATCAGGCTGAGATGGTTCCCTTCTCGGAGTCACCTCGGAACGTGTATGCGCATTCCCATTTTAGCCATCAGGCCGAGATGAATGTCTTCTCGGACTTACCTCGGAATGTGTATACACTTTGATCGTAGCCATCAGGCTGAGATGGATGACTTCTCTGATTCACCTCGGAATGTGTATGCACAGTTCGATCTTAGCCATCAGGCCGAGATGGATGACGTCTCGGAGTCACCTCGGAAAGTGTATACACGTTCTAATCTTACCCCACAATCCGAGATAGAAGAATTCTTGGAGTCACCTCGGAAAGTGTATACGCATTCCCATTTTAGCCATCAGGCCGAGATGAATGGCTTCTCGGACTTACCTCGGAATGTGTATACACTTTGATCGTAGCCATCAGGCTGAGATGGATGACTTCTTGGATTCACCTCGGAATGTGTATGCACAGTTCGATCATAGCCATCACGCCAAGATGGATGACATTTCGAAGTCACCTCGAAAAGTATATACACATTCGCATCTTAGCCCATGATCCGAGATAGAAGACTTCTTGGAGTCACCTCGGAAAGCGTATACGCATTCCCATTTTAGCCATCAGACTGAGATGAATGACTTCTCGGAGTTACCTCGGATTGTGTATACACTTTGATCATAGCCATCAGGCTGAGATGGATGACTTCTCGGAGTCACCTCGGAAAGTGTATACACAGCTTGACATTAGCCATCAGGCCGAGATGGATGGCTTCTCGGAGTTACCTCGGAATGTGTATACACTTTGATCGTAGCCATCAGGCTGAGATGGTTGCCTTCTCGGAGTCACCTCGGAAAGTGTATGCGCATCCGGATCGTAGCCATCAGGCCGAGATCGATGACATTTCGAAGTCACCTCGAAATGTGTACACACACTTTGATCGTAGCCATCAGGCTGAGATGGATGACTTCTCGGTTTCACCTCGGAAAGTGTATACACACTTCGATCTTAGCCACCAGGCCGAGATGGATGACGTCTCGGAGTCACCTCGGAATGTGTATACACATTCTAATCTTACCCCACAATCCGAGATAGAAGACTTCTTAGAGTCACCTCGGAAAGTGTATACGCATTCCCATTTTAGCCATCAGGCCGAGATGAATGGCTTCTCGGAGTTACCTCGGAATGTGTATACACTTTGATCGTAGCCATCAGGCTGAGATGAATGGCTTCTCGGCGTTACCTCGGAATGTGTATGCGCATCCTGATCATAGCCATCAGGCCGAGATGGATGACATTTCGACGTCACCTCGAAATGTGTACACACACATTGATCGTAGCCATCAGGCTGAGATGGTTGACTTCTCAGAGTCTCCTCGGAATGTGTATGCGCATCCTGATCGTAGCCATCAGGCCGAGTTGGATGACTTCTCGGAGTCACATCGGAATGACTATACACATTCTAATATTACCCCACAATCCGAGATCCATGACTTCTTGGAGTCACCTCGGAATGCGTATACAGTGTCTGATCATAGCCATCACGCCAAGATGGATGACATTTCGAAGTCACCTCGAAAAGTATATACACATTCGCATCTTAGCCCATGATCCGAGATAGAAGACTTCAAGGAGTCACCTCGGAAAGCGTATACGCATTCCCATTTTAGCCATCAGACTGAGATGAATGACTTCTCGGAGTTACCTCGGATTGTGTATACACTTTGATCATAGCCATCAGGCTGAGATGGATGACTTCTCGGAGTCACATCGGAAAGTGTATACACAGCTTGACATTAGCCATCAGGCCGAGATGGATGGCTTCTCGGAGTTACCTCGGAATGTGTATACACTTTGCTCGTAGCCATCAGGCTGAGATGGTTGACTTCTCGGAGTCACCTCGGAAAGTGTATACACAGCTTGACATTAGCCATCAGGCCGAGATGGATGGCTTCTCGGAGTTACCTCGGAATGTGTATACACTTTGATCGCAGCCATCAGGCTGAGATGGTTGCCTTCTCGGAGTCACCTCGGAAAGTGTATGCGCATCCTGATCGTAGCCATCAGGCCGAGATCGATGATATTTCGAAGTCACCTCGAAATGTGTACACACACTTTGATCGTAGCCATCAGGCTGAGATGGATGACTTCTCGGTTTCACCTCGGAAAGTGTATACACACTTCGATCTTAGCCACCAGGCCGAGATGGATGACGTCTCGGAGTCACCTCGGAATGTGTATACACATTCTAATCTTACCCCACAATCCGAGATAGAAGACTTCTTAGAGTCACCTCGGAAAGTGTATACGCATTCCCATTTTAGCCATCAGGCCGAGATGAATGGCTTCTCGGAGTTACCTCGGAATGTGTATACACTTTGATCGTAGCCATCAGGCCGAGATGGATGGCTTCTCGGAGTTACCTCGGAATGTGTATACACTTTGATCGTAGCCATCAGGCTGAGATGGTTGACTTCTCGGAGTCACGTCGGAATGTGTATACACTTTGATCGTAGCCATCAGGCTGAGATGGATGACTTCTCGAAGTCACCTCGAAATGCGTATACACACTTTGATCTTAGCCCTCAGGCCGAGATCCATGACTTCTTGGAGTCACCTCGGAATGCGTATACAGTCTCTGATCATAGCCAACACGCCAAGATGGATGACATTTCAAAGACACCTCGAAATGTGTACACACACTTTGATCTTAGCCATCACGCCAAGATGGATGACTTCTCGGAGTCACCTCGGAAAGTGTATACAAATTCTCATCTTAGAGTTACCTCGGAAACTGTATACGCATTCCCATTTTAGCCATCAGGCTGAGATGAATGACTTCTCGGAGTTACCTCGCAATGTGTATACACTTTGCTCGTAGCCATCAGGCTGAGATGGTTGACTTCTCGGAGTCACGTCGGAATGTGTATACACTTTGATCGTAGCCATCAGGCTGAGATGCATGACTTCTCGGAGTCACCTCGGAAAGTGTATGCACAGCTTGACATTAGCCATCAGGACGATATGGATGACGTCTCGGAGTCACCTCGGAAAGTGTATACACATTCTAATCTTACCCCACAATCCGAGATAGAAGACTTCTTAGAGTCACCTCGGAAAGTGTATACGCATTCCCATTTTAGCCATCAGGCCGAAATGAATGGCTTCTCGGAGTTACCTCGGAATGTGTATACACTTTGATCGTAGCCATCAGGCTGAGATGGTTGACTTCTCAGAGTCTCCTCGGAATGTGTATGCGCATCCTGATCGTAGCCATCAGGCCGAGCTGGATGACTTCTCGGAGTCACATCGGAATGAGTATACACATTCTAATATTACCCCACAATCCGAGATAGAAGACTTCTTGGGGTCACCTCGGAAAGTGTATACGCATTCCCATTTTAGCCATCAGGCCGAGATGAATGGCTTCTCGGAGTTACCTCGGAATGTGTATACACTTTGATCGTAGCCATCAGGGTGAGGTGGATGACTTCTCGGAGTCACCTCGGAAAGTGTATACACATTCTAATCTTACCCCACAATCCGAGATAGAAGACTTCTTGGAGTCACCTCGGAGAGTGTATACGCATTCCCATTTTAGCCATCAGGCTGAGATGAATGGCTTCTCAGAGTTACCTCGGAATGTGTATACACTTTGATCGTAGCCATCAGGCTGAGATGAATGGCTTCTCGGAGTTACCTCGGAATGTGTATGCGCATCCTGATCATACCCATCAGGCCGAGATGGATCACATTTCGACGTCACCTCGAAATGTGTACACACACTTTGATCGTAGCCATCAGGCTGAGATGGTTGACTTCTCGGAGTCACGTCGGAATGTGTATACACTTTGATCGTAGCCATCAGGCTGAGATGCATGACTTCTCGGAGTCACCTCGGAAAGTGTATGCACAGCTTGACATTAGCCATCAGGACGATATGGATGACGTCCGGAGTCACCTCGGAAAGTGTATACACATTCTAATCTTACCCTACAATCCGAGATAGAAGACTTCTTGGGGTCACCTCGGAAAGTATACGCATTCCCATTTTAGCCATCAGGCCGAGATGAATGGCTTCTCGGAGTTAGCTCGGAATGTGTATACACTTTGATCGTAGCCATCAGGCTCAGATGGATGACTTCTCGGATTCACCTCGGATTGTGTATGCGCAGTTCGATCTTAGCCATCAGGCTGAGATGGTTGACTTCTCGGAGTCACGTCGGAATGTGTATACACTTTGATCGTAGCCATCAGGCTGAGATGCATGGCTTCTCGGAGTTACCTCGGAATGTGTATACACTTTGATCGTAGCCATCAGGCTGAGATGGTTCCCTTCCCGGAGTCACCTCGGAACGTGTATGCGCATTCCCATTTTAGCCATCAGGCCGAGATGAATGTCTTCTCGGACTTACCTCGGAATGTGTGTACACTTTGATCGTAGCCATCAGGCTGAGATGGATGACTTCTCTGATTCACCTCGGAATGTGTATGCACAGTTCGATCTTAGCCATCAGGCCGAGATGGATGACGTCTCGGAGTCACCTCGGAAAGTGTATACACGTTCTAATCTTACCCCACAATCCGAGATAGAAGAATTCTTGGAGTCACCTCGGAAAGTGTATACGCATTCCCATTTTAGCCATCAGGCCGAGATGAATGGCTTCTCGGACTTACCTCGGAATGTGTATACACTTTGATCGTAGCCATCAGGCTGAGATGGATGACTTCTTGGATTCACCTCGGAATGTGTATGCACAGTTCGATCATAGCCATCACGCCAAGATGGATGACATTTCGAAGTCACCTCGAAAAGTATATACACATTCGCATCTTAGCCCATGATCCGAGATAGAAGACTTCTTGGAGTCACCTCGGAAAGTGTATACACAGCTTGACATTAGCCATCAGGCCGAGATGGATGGCTTCTCGGAGTTACCTCGGAATGTGTATACACTTTGATCGTAGCCATCAGGCTGAGATGGTTGCCTTCTCGGAGTCACCTCGGAAAGTGTATGCGCATCCTGATCGTAGCCATCAGGCCGAGATCGATGACATTTCGAAGTCACCTCGAAATGTGTACACACACTTTGATCGTAGCCATCAGGCTGAGATGGATGACTTCTCGGTTTCACCTCGGAAAGTGTATACACACTTCGATCTTAGCCACCAGGCCGAGATGGATGACGTCTCGGAGTCACCTCGGAATGTGTATACACATTCTAATCTTACCCCACAATCCGAGATCCATGACTTCTTGGAGTCACCTCGGAATGCGTATACAGTGTCTGATCATAGCCATCACGCCAAGATGGATGACATTTCGAAGACACCTCGAAATGTGTACACACACTTTGATCTTAGCCATCACGCCAAGATGGATGACTTCTCGGAGTCACCTCGGAAAGTGTATACAAATTCTCATCTTAGAGTTACGTCGGAAACTGTATACGCATTCCCATTTTAGCCATCAGGCTGAGATGAATGACTTCTCGGAGTTACCTCGCAATGTGTATACACTTTGCTCGTAGCCATCAGGCTGAGATGGATGACTTCTCGGAGTCACCTCGAAATGTGTACACACACTTTGATCGTAGCCATCAGGCTGAGATGGTTGACTTCTCAGAGTCTCCTCGGAATGTGTATGCGCATCCTGATCGTAGCCATCAGGCCGAGCTGGATGACTTCTCGGAGTCACATCGGAATGAGTATACACATTCTAATATTAAGCCACAATCCGAGATCCATGACTTCTTGGAGTCACCTCGGAGAGTGTATACGCATTCCCATTTTAGCCATCAGGCCGAGAAGAATGGCTTCTCGGAGTTACCTCGGAATGTGTATACACTTTGGTCATAGCCATCAGGCTGAGATGAATGGCTTCTCGGAGTTACCTCGGAATGTGTATGCGCATCCTGATCATAGCCATCAGGCCGAGATGGATGACATTTCGACGTCACCTCGAAATGTGTATACACTTTGATCGTAGCCATCAGGCCGAGATGGATGACGTCTCGGAGTCACATCGGAATGAGTATACACATTCTAATATTACCCTACAATCCGAGATAGAAGACTTCTTCGAAATGCGTATACACACTTTGATCTTAGCCCTCAGGCCGAGATCCATGACTTCTTGGAGTCACCTCGGAATGCGTATACAGTGTCTGATCGTAGCCATCACGCCAAGATGGATGACATTTCGAAGTCACCTCGAAAAGTATATACACATTCGCATCTTAGCCCATGATCCGAGATAGAAGACTTCTTGGAGTCACCTCGGAAAGCGTATACGCATTCCCATTTTAGCCATCAGACTGAGATGAATGACTTCTCGGAGTTACCTCGGATTGTGTATACACTTTGATCATAGCCATCAGGCTGAGATGGATGACTTCTCGGAGTCACCTCGGAAAGTGTATACACAGCTTGACATTAGCCATCAGGCCGAGATGGATGGCTTCTCGGAGTTACCTCGGAATGTGTATACACTTTGATCGTAGCCATCAGGCTGAGATGGTTGCCTTCTCGGAGTCACCTCGGAAAGTGTATGCGCATTCCCATTTTAGCCATCAGGCCGAGATGAATGTCTTCTCGGACTTACCTCGGAATGTGTATACACTTTGATCGTAGCCATCAGGCTGAGATGGATGACTTCTCTGATTCACCTCGGAATGTGTATGCACAGTTCGACCTTAGCCATCAGGCCGAGATGGGTGACGTCTCGGAGTCACCTCGGAAAGTGTATACACGTTCTAATCTTACCCCACAATCCGAGATAGAAGAATTCTTGGAGTCACCTCGGAAAGTGTATACGCATTCCCATTTTAGCCATCAGGCCGAGATGAATGGCTTCTCGGACTTACCTCGGAATGTGTATACACTTTGATCGTAGCCATCAGGCTGAGATGGATGACTTCTTGGATTCACCTCGGAATGTGTATGCACAGTTCGATCTTAGCCATCAGGCCGAGATGGATGACGTCTCGGAGTCACCTCGAAATGCGTATACACACTTTGATCTTAGCCCATGATCCGAGATTCAAGACTTCTTAGAGTCACCTCGGAAAGTATATACGCATTCCCATTTTAGCCATCAGGCTGAGATGCATGACTTCTCGAAGTCACCTCGAAATGCGTATACACACTTTGATCTTAGCCCTCAGGCCGAGATCCATGACTTCTTGGAGTCACATCGGAATGCGTATACAGTGTCTGATCATAGCCATCACGCCAAGATGGATGACATTTCGAAGTCACCTCGAAAAGTATATACACATTCGCATCTTAGCCCATGATCCGAGATAGAAGACTTCTTGGAGTCACCTCGGAAAGCGTATACGCATTCCCATTTTAGCCATCAGACTGAGATGAATGACTTCTCGGAGTTACCTCGGATTGTGTATACACTTTGATCATAGCCATCAGGCTGAGATGGATGACTTCTCGGAGTCACCTCGGAAAGTGTATACACAGCTTGACATTAGCCATCAGGCCGAGATGGATGGCTTCTCGGAGTTACCTCGGAATGTGTATACACTTTGATCGTAGCCATCAGGCTGAGATGGTTGCCTTCTCGGAGTCACCTCGGAAAGTGTATGCGCATCCTGATTGTAGCCATCAGGCCGAGATCGATGACATTTCGAAGTCACCTCGAAATGTGTACACACACTTTGATCGTGGCCATCAGGCTGAGATGGATGACTTCTCGGTTTCACCTCGGAAAGTGTATACACACTTCGATCTTAGCCACCAGGCCGAGATGGATGACGTCTCGGAGTCACCTCGGAATGTGTATACACATTCTAATCTTACCCCACAATCCGAGATAGAAGACTTCTTAGAGTCACCTCGGAAAGTGTATACGCATTCCCATTTTAGCCATCAGGCCGAGATGAATGGCTTCTCGGAGTTACCTCGGAATGTGTATACACTTTGATCGTAGCCATCAGGCCGAGATGGATGGCTTCTCGGAGTTACCTCGGAATGTGTATACACTTTGATCGTAGCCATCAGGCTGAGATGGTTGACTTCTCGGAGTCACGTCGGAATGTGTATACACTTTGATCGTAGCCATCAGGCTGAGATGGATGACTTCTCGAAGTCACCTCGAAATGCGTATACACACTTTGATCTTAGCCCTCAGGCCGAGATCCATGACTTCTTGGAGTCACCTCGGAATGCGTATACAGTGTCTGATCATAGCCAACACGCCAAGATGGATGACATTTCAAAGACACCTCGAAATGTGTACACACACTTTGATCTTAGCCATCACGCCAAGATGGATGACTTCTCGGAGTCACCTCGGAAAGTGTATACAAATTCTCATCTTAGAGTTACCTCGGAAACTGTATACGCATTCCCATTTTAGCCATCAGGCTGAGATGAATGACTTCTCGGAGTTACCTCGCAATGTGTATACACTTTGCTCGTAGCCATCAGGCTGAGATGGTTGACTTCTCGGAGTCACGTCGGAATGTGTATACACTTTGATCGTAGCCATCAGGCTGAGATGCATGACTTCTCGGAGTCACCTCGGAAAGTGTATGCACAGCTTGACATTAGCCATCAGGACGATATGGATGACGTCTCGGAGTCACCTCGGAAAGTGTATACACATTCTAATCTTACCCCACAATCCGAGATAGAAGACTTCTTAGAGTCACCTCGGAAAGTGTATACGCATTCCCATTTTAGCCATCAGGCCGAAATGAATGGCTTCTCGGAGTTACCTCGGAATGTGTATACACTTTGATCGTAGCCATCAGGCTGAGATGGTTGACTTCTCAGAGTCTCCTCGGAATGTGTATGCGCATCCTGATCGTAGCCATCAGGCCGAGCTGGATGACTTCTCGGAGTCACATCGGAATGAGTATACACATTCTAATATTACCCCACAATCCGAGATAGAAGACTTCTTGGGGTCACCTCGGAAAGTGTATACGCATTCCCATTTTAGCCATCAGGCCGAGATGAATGGCTTCTCGGAGTTACCTCGGAATGTGTATACACTTTGATCGTAGCCATCAGGGTGAGGTGGATGACTTCTCGGAGTCACCTCGGAAAGTGTATACACATTCTAATCTTACCCCACAATCCGAGATAGAAGACTTCTTGGAGTCACCTCGGAGAGTGAATACGCATTCCCATTTTAGCCATCAGGCTGAGATGAATGGCTTCTCAGAGTTACCTCGGAATGTGTATACACTTTGATCGTAGCCATCAGGCTGAGATGAATGGCTTCTCGGAGTTACCTCGGAATGTGTATGCGCATCCTGATCATACCCATCAGGCCGAGATGGATCACATTTCGACGTCACCTCGAAATGTGTACACACACTTTGATCGTAGCCATCAGGCTGAGATGGTTGACTTCTCGGAGTCACGTCGGAATGTGTATACACTTTGATCGTAGCCATCAGGCTGAGATGCATGACTTCTCGGAGTCACCTCGGAAAGTGTATGCACAGCTTGACATTAGCCATCAGGACGATATGGATGACGTCCGGAGTCACCTCGGAAAGTGTATACACATTCTAATCTTACCCTACAATCCGAGATAGAAGACTTCTTGGGGTCACCTCGGAAAGTATACGCATTCCCATTTTAGCCATCAGGCCGAGATGAATGGCTTCTCGGAGTTAGCTCGGAATGTGTATACACTTTGATCGTAGCCATCAGGCTCAGATGGATGACTTCTCGGATTCACCTCGGATTGTGTATGCGCAGTTCGATCTTAGCCATCAGGCTGAGATGGTTGACTTCTCGGAGTCACGTCGGAATGTGTATACACTTTGATCGTAGCCATCAGGCTGAGATGCATGGCTTCTCGGAGTTACCTCGGAATGTGTATACACTTTGATCGTAGCCATCAGGCTGAGATGGTTCCCTTCCCGGAGTCACCTCGGAACGTGTATGCGCATTCCCATTTTAGCCATCAGGCCGAGATGAATGTCTTCTCGGACTTACCTCGGAATGTGTGTACACTTTGATCGTAGCCATCAGGCTGAGATGGATGACTTCTCTGATTCACCTCGGAATGTGTATGCACAGTTCGATCTTAGCCATCAGGCCGAGATGGATGACGTCTCGGAGTCACCTCGGAAAGTGTATACACGTTCTAATCTTACCCCACAATCCGAGATAGAAGAATTCTTGGAGTCACCTCGGAAAGTGTATACGCATTCCCATTTTAGCCATCAGGCCGAGATGAATGGCTTCTCGGACTTACCTCGGAATGTGTATACACTTTGATCGTAGCCATCAGGCTGAGATGGATGACTTCTTGGATTCACCTCGGAATGTGTATGCACAGTTCGATCATAGCCATCACGCCAAGATGGATGACATTTCGAAGTCACCTCGAAAAGTATATACACATTCGCATCTTAGCCCATGATCCGAGATAGAAGACTTCTTGGAGTCACCTCGGAAAGTGTATACACAGCTTGACATTAGCCATCAGGCCGAGATGGATGGCTTCTCGGAGTTACCTCGGAATGTGTATACACTTTGATCGTAGCCATCAGGCTGAGATGGTTGCCTTCTCGGAGTCACCTCGGAAAGTGTATGCGCATCCTGATCGTAGCCATCAGGCCGAGATCGATGACATTTCGAAGTCACCTCGAAATGTGTACACACACTTTGATCGTAGCCATCAGGCTGAGATGGATGACTTCTCGGTTTCACCTCGGAAAGTGTATACACACTTCGATCTTAGCCACCAGGCCGAGATGGATGACGTCTCGGAGTCACCTCGGAATGTGTATACACATTCTAATCTTACCCCACAATCCGAGATAGAAGACTTCTTAGAGTCACCTCGGAAAGTGTATACGCATTCCCATTTTAGCCATCAGGCCGAGATGAATGGCTTCTCGGAGTTACCTCGGAATGTGTATACACTTTGATCGTAGCCATCAGGCTGAGATGAATGGCTTCTCGGCGTTACCTCGGAATGTGTATGCGCATCCTGATCATAGCCATCAGGCCGAGATGGATGACATTTCGACGTCACCTCGAAATGTGTACACACACTTTGATCGTAGCCATCAGGCTGAGATGGTTGACTTCGCAGAGTCTCCTCGGAATGTGTATGCGCATCCTGATCGTAGCCATCAGGCCGAGCTGGATGACTTCTCGGAGTCACATCGGAATGAGTATACACATTCTAATATTACCCCACAATCCGAGATCCATGACTTCTTGGAGTCACCTCGGAATGCGTATACAGTGTCTGATCATAGCCATCACGCCAAGATGGATGACATTTCGAAGACACCTCGAAATGTGTACACACACTTTGATCTTAGCCATCACGCCAAGATGGATGACTTCTCGGAGTCACCTCGGAAAGTGTATACAAATTCTCATCTTAGAGTTACGTCGGAAACTGTATACGCATTCCCATTTTAGCCATCAGGCTGAGATGAATGACTTCTCGGAGTTACCTCGCAATGTGTATACACTTTGCTCGTAGCCATCAGGCTGAGATGGATGACTTCTCGGAGTCACCTCGAAATGTGTACACACACTTTGATCGTAGCCATCAGGCTGAGATGGTTGACTTCTCAGAGTCTCCTCGGAATGTGTATGCGCATCCTGATCGTAGCCATCAGGCCGAGCTGGATGACTTCTCGGAGTCACATCGGAATGAGTATACACATTCTAATATTAAGCCACAATCCGAGATCCATGACTTCTTGGAGTCACCTCGGAATGCGTATACAGTGTCTGATCATAGCCACCACGCCAAGATGGATGACATTTCGAAGTCACCTCGAAAAGTATCTACACATTCGCATCTTAGCCCGTGATCCGATATAGAAGACTTCAAGGAGTCACCTCGGAAAGCGTATACGCATTCCCATTTTAGCCATCAGACTGAGATGAATGACTTCTCGGAGTTACCTCGGAATGTGTATACACTTTGATCGTAGCCATCAGGCTGAGATGGTTGACTTCTCGGAGTCACGTCGGAATGTGTATACACTTTGATCGTAGCCATCAGGCTGAGATGCCTGACTTCACGGAGTCACCTCGGAAAGTGTATGCACAGCTTGACATTAGCCATCAGGACGAGATGGATGACGTCTCGGAGTCACCTCGGAAAGTGTATATACATTCTAATCTTACCCCACAATCCGAGATAGAAGACTTCTTGGAGTCACCTCGGAGAGTGTATACGCATTCCCATTTTAGCCATCAGGCCGAGATGAATGTCTTCTCGGACTTACCTCGGAATGTGTATACACTTTGATCGTAGCCATCAGGCTGAGATGGATGACTTCTCTGATTCACCTCGGAATGTGTATGCACAGTTCGATCTTAGCCATCAGGCCGAGATGGATGACGTCTCGGAGTCACCTCGGAAAGTGTATACACGTTCTAATCTTACCCCACAATCCGAGATAGAAGAATTCTTGGAGTCACCTCGGAAAGTGTATACGCATTCCCATTTTAGCCATCAGGCCGAGATGAATGGCTTCTCGGAGTTACCTCGGAATGTGTATACACTTTGATCGTAGCCATCAGGGTGAGGTGGATGACTTCTCGGAGTCACCTCGGAAAGTGTATACACATTCTAATCTTACCCCACAATCCGAGATAGAAGACTTCTTGGAGTCACCTCGGAGAGTGTATACGCATTCCCATTTTAGCCATCAGGCTGAGATGAATGGCTTCTCGGAGTCACCTCGGGATGTGTATACACTTTGATCGTAGCCATCAGGCTCAGATGGATGACTTCTCGGATTCACCTCGGAATGTGTATGCACAGTTCGATCTTAGCCATCAGGCCGAGATGGATGACGTCTCGGAGTCACCTCGGAAAGTGTATACACGTTCTAATCTTACCCCACAATCCGAGATTCAAGACTTCTTGGAGTCACCTCGGAGAGTGTATACGCATTCCCATTTTAGCCATCAGGCCGAGAAGAATGGCTTCTCGGAGTTACCTCGGAATGTGTATACACTTTGGTCATAGCCATCAGGCTGAGATGAATGGCTTCTCGGAGTTACCTCGGAATGTGTATGCGCATCCTGATCATAGCCATCAGGCCGAGATGGATGACATTTCGACGTCACCTCGAAATGTGTATACACTTTGATCGTAGCCATCAGGCCGAGATGGATGACGTCTCGGAGTCACATCGGAATGAGTATACACATTCTAATATTACCCTACAATCCGAGATAGAAGACTTCTTCGAAATGCGTATACACACTTTGATCTTAGCCCTCAGGCCGAGATCCATGACTTCTTGGAGTCACCTCGGAATGCGTATACAGTGTCTGATCGTAGCCATCACGCCAAGATGGATGACATTTCGAAGTCACCTCGAAAAGTATATACACATTCGCATCCTAGCCCATGATCCGAGATAGAAGACTTCTTGGAGTCACCTCGGAAAGCGTATACGCATTCCCATTTTAGCCATCAGACTGAGATGAATGACTTCTCGGAGTTACCTCGGATTGTGTATACACTTTGATCATAGCCATCAGGCTGAGATGGATGACTTCTCGGAGTCACCTCGGAAAGTGTATACACAGCTTGACATTAGCCATCAGGCCGAGATGGATGGCTTCTCGGAGTTACCTCGGAATGTGTATACACTTTGATCGTAGCCATCAGGCTGAGATGGTTGCCTTCTCGGAGTCACCTCGGAAAGTGTATGCGCATTCCCATTTTAGCCATCAGGCCGAGATGAATGTCTTCTCGGACTTACCTCGGAATGTGTATGCGCATCCTGATCATAGCCATCAGGCCGAGATGGATGACATTTCGACGTCACCTCGAAATGTGTACACACACTTTGATCGTAGCCATCAGGCTGAGATGGTTGACTTCGCAGAGTCTCCTCGGAATGTGTATGCGCATCCTGATCGTAGCCATCAGGCCGAGCTGGATGACTTCTCGGAGTCACATCGGAATGAGTATACACATTCTAATATTACCCCACAATCCGAGATCCATGACTTCTTGGAGTCACCTCGGAATGCGTATACAGTGTCTGATCATAGCCATCACGCCAAGATGGATGACATTTCGAAGACACCTCGAAATGTGTACACACACTTTGATCTTAGCCATCACGCCAAGATGGATGACTTCTCGGAGTCACCTCGGAAAGTGTATACAAATTCTCATCTTAGAGTTACGTCGGAAACTGTATACGCATTCCCATTTTAGCCATCAGGCTGAGATGAATGACTTCTCGGAGTTACCTCGCAATGTGTATACACTTTGCTCGTAGCCATCAGGCTGAGATGGATGACTTCTCGGAGTCACCTCGAAATGTGTACACACACTTTGATCGTAGCCATCAGGCTGAGATGGTTGACTTCTCAGAGTCTCCTCGGAATGTGTATGCGCATCCTGATCGTAGCCATCAGGCCGAGCTGGATGACTTCTCGGAGTCACATCGGAATGAGTATACACATTCTAATATTAAGCCACAATCCGAGATCCATGACTTCTTGGAGTCACCTCGGAGAGTGTATACGCATTCCCATTTTAGCCATCAGGCCGAGAAGAATGGCTTCTCGGAGTTACCTCGGAATGTGTATGCGCATCCTGATCATAGCCATCAGGCCGAGATGGATGACATTTCGACGTCACCTCGAAATGTGTATACACTTTGATCGTAGCCATCAGGCCGAGATGGATGACGTCTCGGAGTCACATCGGAATGAGTATACACATTCTAATATTACCCTACAATCCGAGATAGAAGACTTCTTCGAAATGCGTATACACACTTTGATCTTAGCCCTCAGGCCGAGATCCATGACTTCTTGGAGTCACCTCGGAATGCGTATACAGTGTCTGATCGTAGCCATCACGCCAAGATGGATGACATTTCGAAGTCACCTCGAAAAGTATATACACATTCGCATCTTAGCCCATGATCCGAGATAGAAGACTTCTTGGAGTCACCTCGGAAAGCGTATACGCATTCCCATTTTAGCCATCAGACTGAGATGAATGACTTCTCGGAGTTACCTCGGATTGTGTATACACTTTGATCATAGCCATCAGGCTGAGATGGATGACTTCTCGGAGTCACCTCGGAAAGTGTATACACAGCTTGACATTAGCCATCAGGCCGAGATGGATGGCTTCTCGGAGTTACCTCGGAATGTGTATACACTTTGATCGTAGCCATCAGGCTGAGATGGTTGCCTTCTCGGAGTCACCTCGGAAAGTGTATGCGCATTCCCATTTTAGCCATCAGGCCGAGATGAATGTCTTCTCGGACTTACCTCGGAATGTGTATACACTTTGATCGTAGCCATCAGGCTGAGATGGATGACTTCTCTGATTCACCTCGGAATGTGTATGCACAGTTCGACCTTAGCCATCAGGCCGAGATGGGTGACGTCTCGGAGTCACCTCGGAAAGTGTATACACGTTCTAATCTTACCCCACAATCCGAGATAGAAGAATTCTTGGAGTCACCTCGGAAAGTGTATACGCATTCCCATTTTAGCCATCAGGCCGAGATGAATGGCTTCTCGGACTTACCTCGGAATGTGTATACACTTTGATCGTAGCCATCAGGCTGAGATGGATGACTTCTTGGATTCACCTCGGAATGTGTATGCACAGTTCGATCTTAGCCATCAGGCCGAGATGGATGACGTCTCGGAGTCACCTCGAAATGCGTATACACACTTTGATCTTAGCCCATGATCCGAGATTCAAGACTTCTTAGAGTCACCTCGGAAAGTATATACGCATTCCCATTTTAGCCATCAGGCTGAGATGCATGACTTCTCGAAGTCACCTCGAAATGCGTATACACACTTTGATCTTAGCCCTCAGGCCGAGATCCATGACTTCTTGGAGTCACATCGGAATGCGTATACAGTGTCTGATCATAGCCATCACGCCAAGATGGATGACATTTCGAAGTCACCTCGAAAAGTATATACACATTCGCATCTTAGCCCATGATCCGAGATAGAAGACTTCTTGGAGTCACCTCGGAAAGCGTATACGCATTCCCATTTTAGCCATCAGACTGAGATGAATGACTTCTCGGAGTTACCTCGGATTGTGTATACACTTTGATCATAGCCATCAGGCTGAGATGGATGACTTCTCGGAGTCACCTCGGAAAGTGTATACACAGCTTGACATTAGCCATCAGGCCGAGATGGATGGCTTCTCGGAGTTACCTCGGAATGTGTATACACTTTGATCGTAGCCATCAGGCTGAGATGGTTGCCTTCTCGGAGTCACCTCGGAAAGTGTATGCGCATCCTGATTGTAGCCATCAGGCCGAGATCGATGACATTTCGAAGTCACCTCGAAATGTGTACACACACTTTGATCGTGGCCATCAGGCTGAGATGGATGACTTCTCGGTTTCACCTCGGAAAGTGTATACACACTTCGATCTTAGCCACCAGGCCGAGATGGATGACGTCTCGGAGTCACCTCGGAATGTGTATACACATTCTAATCTTACCCCACAATCCGAGATAGAAGACTTCTTAGAGTCACCTCGGAAAGTGTATACGCATTCCCATTTTAGCCATCAGGCCGAGATGGATGACATTTCGACGTCACCTCGAAATGTGTACACACACTTTGATCGTAGCCATCAGGCTGAGATGGTTGACTTCTCAGAGTCTCCTCGGAATGTGTATGCGCATCCTGATCGTAGCCATCAGGCCGAGCTGGATGACTTCTCGGAGTCACATCGGAATGAGTATACACATTCTAATATTACCCCACAATCCGAGATCCATGACTTCTTGGAGTCACCTCGGAATGCGTATACAGTGTCTGATCATAGCCATCAGGCCGAGATGGATGGCTTCTCGGAGTTACCTCGGAATGTGTATACACTTTGATCGTAGCCATCAGGCTGAGATGGTTGACTTCTCGGAGTCACGTCGGAATGTGTATACACTTTGATCGTAGCCATCAGGCTGAGATGGATGACTTCTCGAAGTCAACTCGAAATGCGTATACACACTTTGATCTTAGCCCTCAGGCCGAGATCCATGACTTCTTGGAGTCACCTCGGAATGCGTATACAGTGTCTGATCATAGCCAACACGCCAAGATGAATGACATTTCGAAGACACCTCGAAATGTGTACACACACTTTGATCTTAGCCATCACGCCAAGATGGATGACTTCTCGGAGTCACCTCGGAAAGTGTATACAAATTCTCATCTTAGAGTTACCTCGGAAACTGTATACGCATTCCCATTTTAGCCATCAGGCTGAGATGAATGACTTCTCGGAGTTACCTCGCAATGTGTATACACTTTGCTCGTAGCCATCAGGCTGAGATGGATGACTTCTCGGAGTCACCTCGAAATGTGTACACACACTTTGATCGTAGCCATCAGGCTGAGATGGTTGACTTCTCGGAGTCACGTCGGAATGTGTATACACTTTGATCGTAGCCATCAGGCTGAGATGCATGACTTCTCGGAGTCACCTCGGAAAGTGTATGCACAGCTTGACATTAGCCATCAGGACGATATGGATGACGTCTCAGAGTCACCTCGGAAAGTGTATACACATTCTAATCTTACCCCACAATCCGAGATAGAAGACTTCTTAGAGTCACCTCGGAAAGTGTATACGCATTCCCATTTTAGCCATCAGGCCGAAATGAATGGCTTCTCGGAGTTACCTCGGAATGTGTATACACTTTGATCGTAGCCATCAGGCTGAGATGAATGGCTTCTCGGCGTTACCTCGGAATGTGTATGCGCATCCTGATCATAGCCATCAGGCCGAGATGGATGACATTTCGACGTCACCTCGAAATGTGTACACACACTTTGATCGTAGATATCAGGCTGAGATGGTTGACTTCTCAGAGTCTCCTCGGAATGTGTATGCGCATTCTGATCGTAGCCATCAGGCCGAGCTGGATGACTTCTCGGAGTCACATCGGAATGAGTATACACATTCTAATATTACCCTACAATCCGAGATAGAAGACTTCTTGGGGTCACCTCGGAAAGTATACGCATTCCCATTTTAGCCATCAGGCCGAGATGAATGGCTTCTCGGAGTTACCTCGGAATGTGTATACACTTTGATCGTAGCCATCAGGCTCAGATGGATGACTTCTCGGATTCACCTCGGAATGTGTATGCGCAGTTCGATCTTAGCCATCAGGCCGAGATGGATGACGTCTCGGAGTCACCTCGGAAAGTGTATAAACGTTCTAATCTTACCCCACAATCCGAGATTCAAGACTTCTTAGAGTCACCTCGGAAAGTGTATACGCATTCCCATTTTAGCCATCAGGCTGAGATGAATGACTTCTCGGAGTTACCTCGGAATGTGTATACACTTTAATCGTAGCCATCAGGCTGAGATGCATGACTTCACGGAGTCACCTCGGAAAGTGTATACGCATTCCCATTTTAGCCATCAGGCCGAGACGAATGTCTTCTCGGACTTAACTCGGAATGTGTATACACTTTGATCGTAGCCATCAGGCTGAGATGGATGACTTCTCTGATTCACCTCGGAATGTGTATGCACAGTTCGATCTTAGCCATCAGGCCGAGATGGATGACGTCTCGGAGTCACCTCGGAAAGTGTATACACGTTCTAATCTTACCCCACATTCCGAGATAGAAGAATTCTTGGAGTCACCTCGGAAAGTGTATACGCATTCCCATTTTAGCCATCAGGCCGAGATGAATGGCTTCTCGGACTTACCTCGGAATGTGTATACACTTTGATCGTAGCCATCAGGCTGAGATGGATGACTTCTTGGATTCACCTCGGAATGTGTATGCACAGTTCGATCTTAGCCATCAGGCCGAGATGAATGACGTCTCGGAGTCACCTCGAAATGCGTATACACACTTTGATCTTAGCCCATGATCCGAGATTCAAGACTTCTTAGAGTCACCTCGGAAAGTATATACGCATTCCCATTTTAGCCATCAGGCTGAGATGCATGACTTCTCGAAGTCACCTCGAAATGCGTATACACACTTTGATCTTAGCCCTCAGGCCGAGATCCATGACTTCTTGGAGTCACCTCGGAATGCGTATACAGTGTCTGATCATAGCCATCACGCCAAGATGGATGACATTTCGAAGTCACCTCGAAAAGTATATACACATTCGCATCTTAGCCCATGATCCGAGATAGAAGACTTCTTGGAGTCACCTCGGAAAGTGTATACACAGCTTGACATTAGCCATCAGGCCGAGATGGATGGCTTCTCGGAGTTACCTCGGAATGTGTATACACTTTGATCGTAGCCATCAGGCTGAGATGGTTGCCTTCTCGGAGTCACCTCGGAAAGTGTATGCGCATCCTGATCGTAGCCATCAGGCCGAGATCGATGACATTTCGAAGTCACCTCGAAATGTGTACACACACTTTGATCGTAGCCATCAGGCTGAGATGGATGACTTCTCGGTTTCACCTCGGAAAGTGTATACACACTTCGATCTTAGCCACCAGGCCGAGATGGATGACGTCTCGGAGTCACCTCGGAATGTGTATACACATTCTAATCTTACCCCACAATCCGAGATAGAAGACTTCTTAGAGTCACCTCGGAAAGTGTATACGCATTCCCATTTTAGCCATCAGGCCGAGATGAATGGCTTCTCGGAGTTACCTCGGAATGTGTATACACTTTGATCGTAGCCATCAGGCTGAGATGAATGGCTTCTCGGCGTTACCTCGGAATGTGTATGCGCATCCTGATCATAGCCATCAGGCCGAGATGGATGACATTTCGACGTCACCTCGAAATGTGTACACACACTTTGATCGTAGCCATCAGGCTGAGATGGTTGACTTCGCAGAGTCTCCTCGGAATGTGTATGCGCATCCTGATCGTAGCCATCAGGCCGAGCTGGATGACTTCTCGGAGTCACATCGGAATGAGTATACACATTCTAATATTACCCCACAATCCGAGATCCATGACTTCTTGGAGTCACCTCGGAATGCGTATACAGTGTCTGATCATAGCCATCACGCCAAGATGGATGACATTTCGAAGACACCTCGAAATGTGTACACACACTTTGATCTTAGCCATCACGCCAAGATGGATGACTTCTCGGAGTCACCTCGGAAAGTGTATACAAATTCTCATCTTAGAGTTACGTCGGAAACTGTATACGCATTCCCATTTTAGCCATCAGGCTGAGATGAATGACTTCTCGGAGTTACCTCGCAATGTGTATACACTTTGCTCGTAGCCATCAGGCTGAGATGGATGACTTCTCGGAGTCACCTCGAAATGTGTACACACACTTTGATCGTAGCCATCAGGCTGAGATGGTTGACTTCTCAGAGTCTCCTCGGAATGTGTATGCGCATCCTGATCGTAGCCATCAGGCCGAGCTGGATGACTTCTCGGAGTCACATCGGAATGAGTATACACATTCTAATATTAAGCCACAATCCGAGATCCATGACTTCTTGGAGTCACCTCGGAATGCGTATACAGTGTCTGATCATAGCCACCACGCCAAGATGGATGACATTTCGAAGTCACCTCGAAAAGTATCTACACATTCGCATCTTAGCCCGTGATCCGATATAGAAGACTTCAAGGAGTCACCTCGGAAAGCGTATACGCATTCCCATTTTAGCCATCAGACTGAGATGAATGACTTCTCGGAGTTACCTCGGAATGTGTATACACTTTGATCGTAGCCATCAGGCTGAGATGGTTGACTTCTCGGAGTCACGTCGGAATGTGTATACACTTTGATCGTAGCCATCAGGCTGAGATGCCTGACTTCACGGAGTCACCTCGGAAAGTGTATGCACAGCTTGACATTAGCCATCAGGACGAGATGGATGACGTCTCGGAGTCACCTCGGAAAGTGTATATACATTCTAATCTTACCCCACAATCCGAGATAGAAGACTTCTTGGAGTCACCTCGGAGAGTGTATACGCATTCCCATTTTAGCCATCAGGCCGAGATGAATGTCTTCTCGGACTTACCTCGGAATGTGTATACACTTTGATCGTAGCCATCAGGCTGAGATGGATGACTTCTCTGATTCACCTCGGAATGTGTATGCACAGTTCGATCTTAGCCATCAGGCCGAGATGGATGACGTCTCGGAGTCACCTCGGAAAGTGTATACACGTTCTAATCTTACCCCACAATCCGAGATAGAAGAATTCTTGGAGTCACCTCGGAAAGTGTATACGCATTCCCATTTTAGCCATCAGGCCGAGATGAATGGCTTCTCGGAGTTACCTCGGAATGTGTATACACTTTGATCGTAGCCATCAGGGTGAGGTGGATGACTTCTCGGAGTCACCTCGGAAAGTGTATACACATTCTAATCTTACCCCACAATCCGAGATAGAAGACTTCTTGGAGTCACCTCGGAGAGTGTATACGCATTCCCATTTTAGCCATCAGGCTGAGATGAATGGCTTCTCGGAGTCACCTCGGGATGTGTATACACTTTGATCGTAGCCATCAGGCTCAGATGGATGACTTCTCGGATTCACCTCGGAATGTGTATGCACAGTTCGATCTTAGCCATCAGGCCGAGATGGATGACGTCTCGGAGTCACCTCGGAAAGTGTATACACGTTCTAATCTTACCCCACAATCCGAGATTCAAGACTTCTTGGAGTCACCTCGGAGAGTGTATACGCATTCCCATTTTAGCCATCAGGCCGAGAAGAATGGCTTCTCGGAGTTACCTCGGAATGTGTATACACTTTGGTCATAGCCATCAGGCTGAGATGAATGGCTTCTCGGAGTTACCTCGGAATGTGTATGCGCATCCTGATCATAGCCATCAGGCCGAGATGGATGACATTTCGACGTCACCTCGAAATGTGTATACACTTTGATCGTAGCCATCAGGCCGAGATGGATGACGTCTCGGAGTCACATCGGAATGAGTATACACATTCTAATATTACCCTACAATCCGAGATAGAAGACTTCTTCGAAATGCGTATACACACTTTGATCTTAGCCCTCAGGCCGAGATCCATGACTTCTTGGAGTCACCTCGGAATGCGTATACAGTGTCTGATCGTAGCCATCACGCCAAGATGGATGACATTTCGAAGTCACCTCGAAAAGTATATACACATTCGCATCCTAGCCCATGATCCGAGATAGAAGACTTCTTGGAGTCACCTCGGAAAGCGTATACGCATTCCCATTTTAGCCATCAGACTGAGATGAATGACTTCTCGGAGTTACCTCGGATTGTGTATACACTTTGATCATAGCCATCAGGCTGAGATGGATGACTTCTCGGAGTCACCTCGGAAAGTGTATACACAGCTTGACATTAGCCATCAGGCCGAGATGGATGGCTTCTCGGAGTTACCTCGGAATGTGTATACACTTTGATCGTAGCCATCAGGCTGAGATGGTTGCCTTCTCGGAGTCACCTCGGAAAGTGTATGCGCATTCCCATTTTAGCCATCAGGCCGAGATGAATGTCTTCTCGGACTTACCTCGGAATGTGTATGCGCATCCTGATCATAGCCATCAGGCCGAGATGGATGACATTTCGACGTCACCTCGAAATGTGTACACACACTTTGATCGTAGCCATCAGGCTGAGATGGTTGACTTCGCAGAGTCTCCTCGGAATGTGTATGCGCATCCTGATCGTAGCCATCAGGCCGAGCTGGATGACTTCTCGGAGTCACATCGGAATGAGTATACACATTCTAATATTACCCCACAATCCGAGATCCATGACTTCTTGGAGTCACCTCGGAATGCGTATACAGTGTCTGATCATAGCCATCACGCCAAGATGGATGACATTTCGAAGACACCTCGAAATGTGTACACACACTTTGATCTTAGCCATCACGCCAAGATGGATGACTTCTCGGAGTCACCTCGGAAAGTGTATACAAATTCTCATCTTAGAGTTACGTCGGAAACTGTATACGCATTCCCATTTTAGCCATCAGGCTGAGATGAATGACTTCTCGGAGTTACCTCGCAATGTGTATACACTTTGCTCGTAGCCATCAGGCTGAGATGGATGACTTCTCGGAGTCACCTCGAAATGTGTACACACACTTTGATCGTAGCCATCAGGCTGAGATGGTTGACTTCTCAGAGTCTCCTCGGAATGTGTATGCGCATCCTGATCGTAGCCATCAGGCCGAGCTGGATGACTTCTCGGAGTCACATCGGAATGAGTATACACATTCTAATATTAAGCCACAATCCGAGATCCATGACTTCTTGGAGTCACCTCGGAATGCGTATACAGTGTCTGATCATAGCCATCACGCCAAGATGGATGACATTTCGAAGTCACCTCGAAAAGTATCTACACATTCGCATCTTAGCCCATGATCCGATATAGAAGACTTCAAGGAGTCACCTCGGAAAGTGTATGCACAGCTTGACATTAGCCATCAGGACGAGATGGATGACGTCTCGGAGTCACCTCGGAAAGTGTATATACATTCTAATCTTACCCCACAATCCGAGATAGAAGACTTCTTGGAGTCACCTCGGAGAGTGTATACGCATTCCCATTTTAGCCATCAGGCCGAGATGAATGTCTTCTCGGACTTACCTCGGAATGTGTATACACTTTGATCGTAGCCATCAGGCTGAGATGGATGACTTCTCTGATTCACCTCGGAATGTGTATGCACAGTTCGATCTTAGCCATCAGGCCGAGATGGATGACGTCTCGGAGTCACCTCGGAAAGTGTATACACGTTCTAATCTTACCCCACAATCCGAGATAGAAGAATTCTTGGAGTCACCTCGGAAAGTGTATACGCATTCCCATTTTAGCCATCAGGCCGAGATGAATGGCTTCTCGGAGTTACCTCGGAATGTGTATACACTTTGATCGTAGCCATCAGGGTGAGGTGGATGACTTCTCGGAGTCACCTCGGAAAGTGTATACACATTCTAATCTTACCCCACAATCCGAGATAGAAGACTTCTTGGAGTCACCTCGGAGAGTGTATACGCATTCCCATTTTAGCCATCAGGCTGAGATGAATGGCTTCTCGGAGTCACCTCGGGATGTGTATACACTTTGATCGTAGCCATCAGGCTCAGATGGATGACTTCTCGGATTCACCTCGGAATGTGTATGCACAGTTCGATCTTAGCCATCAGGCCGAGATGGATGACGTCTCGGAGTCACCTCGGAAAGTGTATACACGTTCTAATCTTACCCCACAATCCGAGATTCAAGACTTCTTGGAGTCACCTCGGAGAGTGTATACGCATTCCCATTTTAGCCATCAGGCCGAGAAGAATGGCTTCTCGGAGTTACCTCGGAATGTGTATACACTTTGGTCATAGCCATCAGGCTGAGATGAATGGCTTCTCGGAGTTACCTCGGAATGTGTATGCGCATCCTGATCATAGCCATCAGGCCGAGATGGATGACATTTCGACGTCACCTCGAAATGTGTATACACTTTGATCGTAGCCATCAGGCCGAGATGGATGACGTCTCGGAGTCACATCGGAATGAGTATACACATTCTAATATTACCCTACAATCCGAGATAGAAGAATTCTTGGAGTCACCTCGGAAAGCGTATACGCATTCCCATTTTAGCCATCAGACTGAGATGAATGACTTCTCGGAGTTACCTCGGATTGTGTATACACTTTGATCATAGCCATCAGGCTGAGATGGATGACTTCTCGGAGTCACCTCGGAAAGTGTATACACAGCTTGACATTAGCCATCAGGCCGAGATGGATGGCTTCTCGGAGTTACCTCGGAATGTGTATACACTTTGATCGTAGCCATCAGGCTGAGATGGTTGCCTTCTCGGAGTCACCTCGGAAAGTGTATGCGCATTCCCATTTTAGCCATCAGGCCGAGATGAATGTCTTCTCGGACTTACCTCGGAATGTGTATACACTTTGATCGTAGCCATCAGGCTGAGATGGATGACTTCTCTGATTCACCTCGGAATGTGTATGCACAGTTCGACCTTAGCCATCAGGCCGAGATGGGTGACGTCTCGGAGTCACCTCGGAAAGTGTATACACGTTCTAATCTTACCCCACAATCCGAGATAGAAGAATTCTTGGAGTCACCTCGGAAAGTGTATACGCATTCCCATTTTAGCCATCAGGCCGAGATGAATGGCTTCTCGGACTTACCTCGGAATGTGTATACACTTTGATCGTAGCCATCAGGCTGAGATGGATGACTTCTTGGATTCACCTCGGAATGTGTATGCACAGTTCGATCTTAGCCATCAGGCCGAGATGGATGACGTCTCGGAGTCACCTCGAAATGCGTATACACACTTTGATCTTAGCCCATGATCCGAGATTCAAGACTTCTTAGAGTCACCTCGGAAAGTATATACGCATTCCCATTTTAGCCATCAGGCTGAGATGCATGACTTCTCGAAGTCACCTCGAAATGCGTATACACACTTTGATCTTAGCCCTCAGGCCGAGATCCATGACTTCTTGGAGTCACATCGGAATGCGTATACAGTGTCTGATCATAGCCATCACGCCAAGATGGATGACATTTCGAAGTCACCTCGAAAAGTATATACACATTCGCATCTTAGCCCATGATCCGAGATAGAAGACTTCTTGGAGTCACCTCGGAAAGCGTATACGCATTCCCATTTTAGCCATCAGACTGAGATGAATGACTTCTCGGAGTTACCTCGGATTGTGTATACACTTTGATCATAGCCATCAGGCTGAGATGGATGACTTCTCGGAGTCACCTCGGAAAGTGTATACACAGCTTGACATTAGCCATCAGGCCGAGATGGATGGCTTCTCGGAGTTACCTCGGAATGTGTATACACTTTGATCGTAGCCATCAGGCTGAGATGGTTGCCTTCTCGGAGTCACCTCGGAAAGTGTATGCGCATCCTGATTGTAGCCATCAGGCCGAGATCGATGACATTTCGAAGTCACCTCGAAATGTGTACACACACTTTGATCGTAGCCATCAGGCTGAGATGGATGACTTCTCTGATTCACCTCGGAATGTGTATGCACAGTTCGATCTTAGCCATCAGGCCGAGATGGATGACGTCTCGGAGTCACCTCGGAAAGTGTATACACGTTCTAATCTTACCCCACATTCCGAGATAGAAGAATTCTTGGAGTCACCTCGGAAAGTGTATACGCATTCCCATTTTAGCCATCAGGCTGAGATGAATGACTTCTCGGAGTTACCTCGCAATGTGTATACACTTTGCTCGTAGCCATCAGGCTGAGATGGATGACTTCTCTGATTCACCTCGGAATGTGTATGCACAGTTCGATCTTAGCCATCAGGCCGAGATGGATGACGTCTCGGAGTCACCTCGGAAAGTGTATACACGTTCTAATCTTACCCCACATTCCGAGATAGAAGAATTCTTGGAGTCACCTCGGAAAGTGTATACGCATTCCCATTTTAACCATCAGGCCGAGATGCATGACTTCTCGAAGTCACCTCGAAATGCGTATACACACTTTGATCTTAGCCCTCAGGCCGAGATCCATGACTTCTTGGAGTCACCTCGGAATGCGTATACAGTGTCTGATCGTAGCCATCACGCCAAGATGGATGACATTTCGAAGTCACCTCGAAAAGTATATACACATTCGCATCTTAGCCCATGATCCGAGATAGAAGACTTCTTGGAGTCACCTCGGAAAGCGTATACGCATTCCCATTTTAGCCATCAGACTGAGATGAATGACTTCTCGGAGTTACCTCGGATTGTGTATACACTTTGATCATAGCCATCAGGCTGAGCTGGATGACTTCTCGGAGTCACCTCGGAAAGTGTATACACAGCTTGACATTAGCCATCAGGCCGAGATGGATGGCTTCTCGGAGTTACCTCGGAATGTGTATACACTTTGATCGTAGCCATCAGGCTGAGATGGTTGCCTTCTCGGAGTCACCTCGGAAAGTGTATGCGCATTCCCATTTTAGCCATCAGGCCGAGATGAATGTCTTCTCGGACTTACCTCGGAATGTGTATACACTTTGATCGTAGCCATCAGGCTCAGATGGATGACTTCTCGGATTCACCTCGGAATGTGTATGCGCAGTTCGATCTTAGCCATCAGGCCGAGATGGATGACGTCTCGGAGTCACCTCGAAATGCGTATACACACTTTGATCTGAGCCCATGATCCGAGATTCAAGACTTCTTAGAGTCACCTCGGAAAGTATATACGCATTCCCATTTTAGCCATCAGGCTGAGATGCATGACTTCTCGAAGTCACCTCGAAATGCGTATACACACTTTGATCTTAGCCCTCAGGCCGAGATCCATGACTTCTTGGATTCACCTCGGAATGTGTATGCACAGTTCGATCTTAGCCATCACGCCAAGATGGATGACATTTCGAAGTCACCTCGAAAAGTATATACACATTCGCATCTTAGCCCATGATCCGAGATAGAAGACTTCTTGGAGTCACCTCGGAAAGCGTATACGCATTCCCATTTTAGCCATCAGACTGAGATGAATGACTTCTCGGAGTTACCTCGGATTGTGTATACACTTTGATCATAGCCATCAGGCTGAGATGGATGACTTCTCGGAGTCACCTCGGAAAGTGTATACACAGCTTGACATTAGCCATCAGGCCGAGATGGATGGCTTCTCGGAGTTACCTCGGAATGTGTATACACTTTGATCGTAGCCATCAGGCTGAGATGGTTGCCTTCTCGGAGTCACCTCGGAAAGTGTATACGCATTCCCATTTTAGCCATCAGGCCGAGATGGATGACATTTCGACGTCACCTCGAAATGTGTACACACACTTTGATCGTAGCCATCAGGCTGAGATGGTTGACTTCTCAGAGTCTCCTCGGAATGTGTATGCGCATCCTGATCGTAGCCATCAGGCCGAGCTGGATGACTTCTCGGAGTCACATCGGAATGAGTATACACATTCTAATATTACCCCACAATCCGAGATCCATGACTTCTTGGAGTCACCTCGGAATGCGTATACAGTGTCTGATCATAGCCATCACGCCAAGATGGATGACATTTCGAAGTCACCTCGAAAAGTATATACACATTCGCATCTTAGCCCATGATCCGAGATAGAAGACTTCAAGGAGTCACCTCGGAAAGCGTATACGCATTCCCATTTTAGCCATCAGACTGAGATGAATGACTTCTCGGAGTTACCTCGGATTGTGTATACACTTTGATCATAGCCATCAGGCTGAGATGGATGAGTTCTCGGAGTCACATCGGAAAGTGTATACACAGCTTGACATTAGCCATCAGGCCGAGATGGATGGCTTATCGGAGTTACCTCGGAATGTGTATACACTTTGATCGTAGCCATCAGGCTGAGATGGTTGACTTCTCGGAGTCACGTCGGAATGTGTATACACTTTGATCGTAGCCATCAGGCTGAGATGGATGACTTCTCGAAGTCACCTCGAAATGCGTATACACACTTTGATCTTAGCCCTCAGGCCGAGATCCATGACTTCTTGGAGTCACCTCGGAATGCGTATACAGTGTCTGATCATAGCCAACACGCCAAGATGGATGACATTTCAAAGACACCTCGAAATGTGTACACACACTTTGATCTTAGCCATCACGCCAAGATGGATGACTTCTCGGAGTCACCTCGGAAAGTGTATACAAATTCTCATCTTAGAGTTACCTCGGAAACTGTATACGCATTCCCATTTTAGCCATCAGGCTGAGATGAATGACTTCTCGGAGCTACCTCGCAATGTGTATACACTTTGCTCGTAGCCATCAGGCTGAGATGGATGACTTCTTGGATTCACCTCGGAATGTGTATGCACAGTTCGATCATAGCCATCAGGCCGAGATGGATGACATTTCGAAGTCACCTCGAAAAGTATCTACACATTCGCATCTTAGCCCATGATCCGATATAGAAGACTTCAAGGAGTCACCTCGGAAAGCGTATACGCATTCCCATTTTAGCCATCAGACTGAGATGAATGACTTCTCGGAGTTACCTCGGAATGTGTATACACTTTGATCGTAGCCATCAGGCTGAGATGGTTGACTTCTCGGAGTCACGTCGGAATGTGTATACACTTTGATCGTAGCCATCAGGCTGAGATGCATGACTTCACGGAGTCACCTCGGAAAGTGTATGCACAGCTTGACATTAGCCATCAGGACGAGATGGATGACGTCTCGGAGTCACCTCGGAAAGTGTATATACATTCTAATCTTACCCCACAATCCGAGATAGAAGACTTCTTGGAGTCACCTCGGAGAGTGTATACGCATTCCCATTTTAGCCATCAGGCTGAGATGAATGGCTTCTCGGAGTCACCTCGGGATGTGTATACACTTTGATCGTAGCCATCAGGCTCAGATGGATGACTTCTCGGATTCACCTCGGAATGTGTATGCACAGTTCGATCTTAGCCATCAGGCCGAGATGGATGACGTCTCGGAGTCACCTCGGAAAGTGTATACACGTTCTAATCTTACCCCACAATCCGAGATTCAAGACTTCTTGGAGTCACCTCGGAGAGTGTATACGCATTCCCATTTTAGCCATCAGGCCGAGAAGAATGGCTTCTCGGAGTTACCTCGGAATGTGTATACACTTTGGTCATAGCCATCAGGCTGAGATGAATGGCTTCTCGGAGTTACCTCGGAATGTGTATGCGCATCCTGATCATAGCCATCAGGCCGAGATGGATGACATTTCGACGTCACCTCGAAATGTGTATACACTTTGATCGTAGCCATCAGGCCGAGATGGATGACGTCTCGGAGTCACATCGGAATGAGTATACACATTCTAATATTACCCTACAATCCGAGATAGAAGACTTCTTCGAAATGCGTATACACACTTTGATCTTAGCCCTCAGGCCGAGATCCATGACTTCTTGGAGTCACCTCGGAATGCGTATACAGTGTCTGATCGTAGCCATCACGCCAAGATGGATGACATTTCGAAGTCACCTCGAAAAGTATATACACATTCGCATCTTAGCCCATGATCCGAGATAGAAGACTTCTTGGAGTCACCTCGGAAAGCGTATACGCATTCCCATTTTAGCCATCAGACTGAGATGAATGACTTCTCGGAGTTACCTCGGATTGTGTATACACTTTGATCATAGCCATCAGGCTGAGATGGATGACTTCTCGGAGTCACCTCGGAAAGTGTATACACAGCTTGACATTAGCCATCAGGCCGAGATGGATGGCTTCTCGGAGTTACCTCGGAATGTGTATACACTTTGATCGTAGCCATCAGGCTGAGATGGTTGCCTTCTCGGAGTCACCTCGGAAAGTGTATGCGCATTCCCATTTTAGCCATCAGGCCGAGATGAATGTCTTCTCGGACTTACCTCGGAATGTGTATACACTTTGATCGTAGCCATCAGGCTGAGATGGATGACTTCTCTGATTCACCTCGGAATGTGTATGCACAGTTCGACCTTAGCCATCAGGCCGAGATGGATGACGTCTCGGAGTCACCTCGGAAAGTGTATACACGTTCTAATCTTACCCCACAATCCGAGATAGAAGAATTCTTGGAGTCACCTCGGAAAGTGTATACGCATTCCCATTTTAGCCATCAGGCCGAGATGAATGGCTTCTCGGACTTACCTCGGAATGTGTATACACTTTGATCGTAGCCATCAGGCTGAGATGGATGACTTCTTGGATTCACCTCGGAATGTGTATGCACAGTTCGATCTTAGCCATCAGGCCGAGATGGATGACGTCTCGGAGTCACCTCGAAATGCGTATACACACTTTGATCTTAGCCCATGATCCGAGATTCAAGACTTCTTAGAGTCACCTCGGAAAGTATATACGCATTCCCATTTTAGCCATCAGGCTGAGATGCATGACTTCTCGAAGTCACCTCGAAATGCGTATACACACTTTGATCTTAGCCCTCAGGCCGAGATCCATGACTTCTTGGAGTCACATCGGAATGCGTATACAGTGTCTGATCATAGCCATCACGCCAAGATGGATGACATTTCGAAGTCACCTCGAAAAGTATATACACATTCGCATCTTAGCCCATGATCCGAGATAGAAGACTTCTTGGAGTCACCTCGGAAAGCGTATACGCATTCCCATTTTAGCCATCAGACTGAGATGAATGACTTCTCGGAGTTACCTCGGATTGTGTATACACTTTGATCATAGCCATCAGGCTGAGATGGATGACTTCTCGGAGTCACCTCGGAAAGTGTATACACAGCTTGACATTAGCCATCAGGCCGAGATGGATGGCTTCTCGGAGTTACCTCGGAATGTGTATACACTTTGATCGTAGCCATCAGGCTGAGATGGTTGCCTTCTCGGAGTCACCTCGGAAAGTGTATGCGCATCCTGATTGTAGCCATCAGGCCGAGATCGATGACATTTCGAAGTCACCTCGAAATGTGTACACACACTTTGATCGTAGCCATCAGGCTGAGATGGATGACTTCTCGGTTTCACCTCGGAAAGTGTATACACACTTCGATCTTAGCCACCAGGCCGAGATGGATGACGTCTCGGAGTCACCTCGGAATGTGTATACACATTCTAATCTTACCCCACAATCCGAGATAGAAGACTTCTTAGAGTCACCTCGGAAAGTGTATACGCATTCCCATTTTAGCCATCAGGCCGAGATGGATGACATTTCGACGTCACCTCGAAATGTGTACACACACTTTGATCGTAGCCATCAGGCTGAGATGGTTGACTTCTCAGAGTCTCCTCGGAATGTGTATGCGCATCCTGATCGTAGCCATCAGGCCGAGCTGGATGACTTCTCGGAGTCACATCGGAATGAGTATACACATTCTAATATTACCCCACAATCCGAGATCCATGACTTCTTGGAGTCACCTCGGAATGCGTATACAGTGTCTGATCATAGCCATCAGGCCGAGATGGATGGCTTCTCGGAGTTACCTCGGAATGTGTATACACTTTGATCGTAGCCATCAGGCTGAGATGGTTGACTTCTCGGAGTCACGTCGGAATGTGTATACACTTTGATCGTAGCCATCAGGCTGAGATGGATGACTTCTCGAAGTCACCTCGAAATGCGTATACACACTTTGATCTTAGCCCTCAGGCCGAGATCCATGACTTCTTGGAGTCACCTCGGAATGCGTATACAGTGTCTGATCATAGCCAACACGCCAAGATGAATGACATTTCGAAGACACCTCGAAATGTGTACACACACTTTGATCTTAGCCATCACGCCAAGATGGATGACTTCTCGGAGTCACCTCGGAAAGTGTATACAAATTCTCATCTTAGAGTTACCTCGGAAACTGTATACGCATTCCCATTTTAGCCATCAGGCTGAGATGAATGACTTCTCGGAGTTACCTCGCAATGTGTATACACTTTGCTCGTAGCCATCAGGCTGAGATGGATGACTTCTCGGAGTCACCTCGAAATGTGTACACACACTTTGATCGTAGCCATCAGGCTGAGATGGTTGACTTCTCGGAGTCACGTCGGAATGTGTATACACTTTGATCGTAGCCATCAGGCTGAGATGCATGACTTCTCGGAGTCACCTCGGAAAGTGTATGCACAGCTTGACATTAGCCATCAGGACGATATGGATGACGTCTCAGAGTCACCTCGGAAAGTGTATACACATTCTAATCTTACCCCACAATCCGAGATAGAAGACTTCTTAGAGTCACTTCGGAAAGTGTATACGCATTCCCATTTTAGCCATCAGGCCGAAATGAATGGCTTCTCGGAGTTACCTCGGAATGTGTATACACTTTGATCGTAGCCATCAGGCTGAGATGAATGGCTTCTCGGCGTTACCTCGGAATGTGTATGCGCATCCTGATCATAGCCATCAGGCCGAGATGGATGACATTTCGACGTCACCTCGAAATGTGTACACACACTTTGATCGTAGATATCAGGCTGAGATGGTTGACTTCTCAGAGTCTCCTCGGAATGTGTATGCGCATTCTGATCGTAGCCATCAGGCCGAGCTGGATGACTTCTCGGAGTCACATCGGAATGAGTATACACATTCTAATATTACCCTACAATCCGAGATAGAAGACTTCTTGGGGTCACCTCGGAAAGTATACGCATTCCCATTTTAGCCATCAGGCCGAGATGAATGGCTTCTCGGAGTTACCTCGGAATGTGTATACACTTTGATCGTAGCCATCAGGCTCAGATGGATGACTTCTCGGATTCACCTCGGAATGTGTATGCGCAGTTCGATCTTAGCCATCAGGCCGAGATGGATGACGTCTCGGAGTCACCTCGGAAAGTGTATAAACGTTCTAATCTTACCCCACAATCCGAGATTCAAGACTTCTTAGAGTCACCTCGGAAAGTGTATACGCATTCCCATTTTAGCCATCAGGCTGAGATGAATGACTTCTCGGAGTTACCTCGGAATGTGTATACACTTTAATCGTAGCCATCAGGCTGAGATGCATGACTTCACGGAGTCACCTCGGAAAGTGTATACGCATTCCCATTTTAGCCATCAGGCCGAGATGAATGTCTTCTCGGACTTACCTCGGAATGTGTATACACTTTGATCGTAGCCATCAGGCTGAGATGGATGACTTCTCTGATTCACCTCGGAATGTGTATGCACAGTTCGATCTTAGCCATCAGGCCGAGATGGATGACGTCTCGGAGTCACCTCGGAAAGTGTATACACGTTCTAATCTTACCCCACATTCCGAGATAGAAGAATTCTTGGAGTCACCTCGGAAAGTGTATACGCATTCCCATTTTAGCCATCAGGCCGAGATGAATGGCTTCTCGGACTTACCTCGGAATGTGTATACACTTTGATCGTAGCCATCAGGCTGACATGGATGACTTCTTGGATTCACCTCGGAATGTGTATGCACAGTTCGATCTTAGCCATCAGGCCGAGATGAATGACGTCTCGGAGTCACCTCGAAATGCGTATACACACTTTGATCTTAGCCCATGATCCGAGATTCAAGACTTCTTAGAGTCACCTCGGAAAGTATATACGCATTCCCATTTTAGCCATCAGGCTGAGATGCATGACTTCTCGAAGTCACCTCGAAATGCGTATACACACTTTGATCTTAGCCCTCAGGCCGAGATCCATGACTTCTTGGAGTCACCTCGGAATGCGTATACAGTGTCTGATCATAGCCATCACGCCAAGATGGATGACATTTCGAAGTCACCTCGAAAAGTATATACACATTCGCATCTTAGCCCATGATCCGAGATAGAAGACTTCAAGGAGTCACCTCGGAAAGCGTATACGCATTCCCATTTTAGCCATCAGACTGAGATGAATGACTTCTCGGAGTTACCTCGGATTGTGTATACACTTTGATCATAGCCATCAGGCTGAGATGGATGACTTCTCGGAGTCACATCGGAAAGTGTATACACAGCTTGACATTAGCCATCAGGCCGAGATGGATGGCTTCTCGGAGTTACCTCGGAATGTGTATACACTTTGATCGTAGCCATCAGGCTGAGATGGTTGACTTCTCGGAGTCACGTCGGAATGTGTATACACTTTGATCGTAGCCATCAGGCTGAGATGGATGACTTCTCGAAGTCACCTCGAAATGCGTATACACACTTTGATCTTAGCCCTCAGGCCGAGATCCATGACTTCTTGGAGTCACCTCGGAATGCGTATACAGTGTCTGATCATAGCCAACACGCCAAGATGGATGACATTTCAAAGACACCTCGAAATGTGTACACACACTTTGATCTTAGCCATCACGCCAAGATGGATGACTTCTCGGAGTCACCTCGGAAAGTGTATACAAATTCTCATCTTAGAGTTACCTCGGAAACTGTATACGCATTCCCATTTTAGCCATCAGGCTGAGATGAATGACTTCTCGGAGTTACCTCGCAATGTGTATACACTTTGCTCGTAGCCATCAGGCTGAGATGGTTGACTTCTCGGAGTCACGTCGGAATGTGTATACACTTTGATCGTAGCCATCAGGCTGAGATGCATGACTTCTCGGAGTCACCTCGGAAAGTGTATGCACAGCTTGACATTAGCCATCAGGACGATATGGATGACGTCTCGGAGTCACCTCGGAAAGTGTATACACATTCTAATCTTACCCCACAATCCGAGATAGAAGACTTCTTAGAGTCACCTCGGAAAGTGTATACGCATTCCCATTTTAGCCATCAGGCCGAAATGAATGGCTTCTCGGAGTTACCTCGGAATGTGTATACACTTTGATCGTAGCCATCAGGCTGAGATGGTTGACTTCTCAGAGTCTCCTCGGAATGTGTATGCGCATCCTGATCGTAGCCATCAGGCCGAGCTGGATGACTTCTCGGAGTCACATCGGAATGAGTATACACATTCTAATATTACCCCACAATCCGAGATAGAAGACTTCTTGGGGTCACCTCGGAAAGTGTATACGCATTCCCATTTTAGCCATCAGGCCGAGATGAATGGCTTCTCGGAGTTACCTCGGAATGTGTATACACTTTGATCGTAGCCATCAGGGTGAGGTGGATGACTTCTCGGAGTCACCTCGGAAAGTGTATACACATTCTAATCTTACCCCACAATCCGAGATAGAAGACTTCTTGGAGTCACCTCGGAGAGTGTATACGCATTCCCATTTTAGCCATCAGGCTGAGATGAATGGCTTCTCAGAGTTACCTCGGAATGTGTATACACTTTGATCGTAGCCATCAGGCTGAGATGAATGGCTTCTCGGAGTTACCTCGGAATGTGTATGCGCATCCTGATCATACCCATCAGGCCGAGATGGATCACATTTCGACGTCACCTCGAAATGTGTACACACACTTTGATCGTAGCCATCAGGCTGAGATGGTTGACTTCTCGGAGTCACGTCGGAATGTGTATACACTTTGATCGTAGCCATCAGGCTGAGATGCATGACTTCTCGGAGTCACCTCGGAAAGTGTATGCATAGCTTGACATTAGCCATCAGGACGATATGGATGACGTCTCGGAGTCACCTCGGAAAGTGTATACACATTCTAATCTTACCCTACAATCCGAGATAGAAGACTTCTTGGGGTCACCTCGGAAAGTATACGCATTCCCATTTTAGCCATCAGGCCGAGATGAATGGCTTCTCGGAGTTACCTCGGAATGTGTATACACTTTGATCGTAGCCATCAGGCTCAGATGGATGACTTCTCGGATTCACCTCGGATTGTGTATGCGCAGTTCGATCTTAGCCATCAGGCCGAGATGGATGACGTCTCGGAGTCACCTCGAAATGCGTATACACACTTTGATCTTAGCCCATGATCCGAGATTCAAGACTTCTTAGAGTCACCTCGGAAAGTATATACGCATTCCCATTTTAGCCATCAGGCTGAGATGCATGACTTCTCGAAGTCACCTCGAAATGCGTATACACACTTTGATCTTAGCCCTCAGGCCGAGATCCATGACTTCTTGGAGTCACCTCGGAATGCGTATACAGTGTCTGATCATAGCCATCACGCCAAGATGGATGACATTTCGAAGTCACCTCGATAAGTATATACTGTCACGAGAATTTTCCCTTACTTCGATATTCGGCACCGGCTAACCCGAAAATTACTCGTGAGCAAAGAAAATGCGCGAGATTCTCTCCTCCAAATTTCCAAAATCCAAAATCCTTAATCCGTTGGGCGCCAGGCACCGAAGTGCCGCGAGCCGAGGCTCGTTCGAAATGTTACTAAATAATTCTACTCTCCAGTCTATCAAAAAGTGATTCGAGAATCTCCTTACTTAACGAAATCGGAACGTCGAAATTTCTCCCAGGGCCGGACTACGCGGAATGAGTTCGATTCTATCGAGCATGGGTGGAGTGACGACGCAAAACAGGAATTTCACACACAAAATAATTCTCACACAACGATTCAAAATAAATCCGAGCGTCGGCACATTTTATTTTTCGTCATCGCCCGAAGGCGGAATTACAAACGCGAAGATCGAATTACAACTCTCGAGATTACACGCGGTAACGCACGCGACGCACTAGATTACATCATTCGTTACGGGAGGACTCGATACGGAAAAGCACTACGCAATACCGGTGAAGCCGGAAAATCTTTCATGATCTCGATACCAAACGTGATTCTAACGCGTACAATTCTTCATTACATCCGACACAAACGAAAAGGGCTAGTTAAGTTCGCTTACCGAATCGCTGGCCTCTCGTAGACTCTCAAATATATTCTCCATTGTTCTGGTTCGATCTCGTCCTTTCACTAATGCGATCGCTAATCGATTCTAAAGTCGTCGTCAGACTGAGACCGCGTGCTCGGCAATTACGCCGTACATTCGGCACGCGCATGAGTAGAAGCTTTTCCCGCGACGCTGGTGGTGACGTCACTGTGAGTCCTGTCGATCCTCCACAGATGTCGGCAGGTGGTCCTTTTTCGGGAGGTTGGCGGCTGGTGGTCGCCGCTCGCGGAACTCTTGCTGCGGCAGGCTGGGTGGGGAGAGATCGGCCCTCAGGCGTCCGCGCCTCGATCCCCCCGGGATCGCCGTGCCCCGCGTGGGTCACCAATAGGGGTGGCCCAACACGGAGGCTCCGCAGGGCACCGGTGTCGCACCGCCGGCTCACGCACGCCGGGGTGAGCGCTCCCGTGGCCCCGTGGGCCCGCTGACCCCTGGTCAGCGGCGGGAAACGTGTTCTAGGGAGGATCCCCCCGGGATACCTCCCCCGTCCTTGCACCCTGAGCGCCCCTCCTTCTCCTTCCGCCGGTGTTTCCGCCGTCTCTCCTGCCACGCGACTCACAAAATTCGGGAATTAGCCGCGGTACATTATTCACGGAAGGCCCCGAGAGTAGTTTCGCGTTGGTTCATTATTTTTATTTTTCTATTTTGTGACGTTGCCAGATCTGCAACGTCACAACGGCCCCCCCCCTTAAGGAAGGTCGCCCCGACCTTCCCGCCGGCGAACAGACCGTAGCCCTTTTCGGAAACGCGACTCCACTCGGGTCCTTCCGTGTACTCAAAATTGACACACACAACAAAATACATCAATAAATCCCTAATGTTCCTCCCTACCGGGAGCATAACCCATACGGGTCGCAAGCGACCATTCTCTAAAACGATTTGCTGTTCCGTCCATCAAGACGATAATAAACGGGTACTCACCAAAATCACGTATTGACACCTTTTCCTGGAACGAGTTGATTTCCGATACCTATTTCTCTCTCTCTTCACTTCCTAAACGCCTCTGGGTAACGGGAGGGGTTAACAACAATCGCACGACTGGCACACACACGCTTATTTATTTAGAAAAAAAAATGTAAAGAAAACAACGCATTAACCCCCCAAACCCTCCACCTAATAATAATAATCAAAATCACACTAGAAAAAAATAGAAAAGAACTGGTTATAGGGTCGTTCGAGACGGTTGGCCCATGGTCTAGGCCTGCTTCGGCGGGTTCCTCTCCTGCAAGTAAGCCCGCTTGCAGGTCGGGCAGTCGGCCAAGCTCACATTGGCCGCACCGCAGCGGAAGCAAAACTTGAATCGCCGGGTTTCCCGGCATTTGGAGTAGGGGTGGTCTGGGTCCCCACAGTTCCAGCATCCGGGCTTCTTTCCGCCCTTATGGCGGTAGGCTCCCGGAATATCCCGCGGTGCCGGCAATCGATTGGGGGCCGCGGTTGGTAGCGGCTTCGGTCCCCCTTGGGGCGTCGGCGCCCAGGTGACCCGTCTTGGTCCCGCAGTGGGTGCGGAAGATCTGGCGGTGGTCGGCGGTACGGAGGGAGATTCCTCCGCCGTCTGAGTCGCGGCATCCTTAAGCTCCTTTTTTGGGCCGCCACTTCCTACTAGTAGCCTCCTTGGCACATGAGGCGGGGGCTGTGATACCGGGAGGGGCCCTTTCTGCTCCTCCACTCGTACCCGGTACTCCCAATATTCCGGCAGCGCCTGTACTACAGCGTCGGGATCTCCGAGGTGCTCCCGCTCTTTGAAATAGAGCCATTCCGGCTCGGAAATTAACTCCTCTGGTTCGGTATCCTAACAAGTTAGTACGGTATTAGTAGGTTAAACACGATAAGGTTTTAATTGGGAAATGTGGAACTTTCCGATACGTCTTCCGTGTTCGTTCTCTAATTCATAAACGACTCGCGATAGTACTCTAGATACGCGAAAAGGTCCATGGAAACGTGGCGCTAATTTGGCTGCGATGTTCTGTGCAGCGGAAGATAACACATGGTGACGCTTCAAAACCATGTCTCCCACTCGAAAGGTGACGTCTCGTTTATTGCGGTTGTAGTATGCGGCCTGTTTCTCGTAAGCGGCCTCTAGATTTTCGCTGACCCACAGTTCGACGTTGACCATCTTCTTCATCCTTTCCGACCAATTCTCGATATCGCTTGTGGTCGGAGGTTCTGGTAAATCCTTGGTGTCTTCAAGCTCCTTCAGGCTTCGGCCGGATCGGGGCTCACGTCCGAAGTTCAGAAATGCGGGAGAGGCTTCCAAAACGGCATGATACGCCGTGTTGTACGCGAAACGGAAAGACGGTAGATGACGGTCCCACTCTCGATGGTCTTGTTCCAAATAGGCCACAATCATCGTCTTCAAAACTCGATTGACTCTCTCCACTGGGTTCGCCTGCGGGTGGTACGGTGGAGTCGTGGCGTGGTGGATCCCATATTCGGTAATAGCCTTCTCGAGAGTTTTATTTATGAATTCCGTCCCGTTATCAGTGAGGATAACTTCGGGTGTACCCCAACGCGAGAAAACCAGCTCTTCCAATGCTTCAGCAATCTTGGCTCCGGTAGCGGCTCGTAAAGGGCAGCACTCGATCCATTTGGTGAAAAGATCTTGCATCACCAGCAGGTACACAAATCCTTGTTTGCTTTTCGGGAATGGACCCATAATATCGGCCGCCACAACCTGCCATGGCTGCGATACCTTCCGTTTGCCCATTAAACCGGGAGGGGCTTCCTGGCTGACCTTCGTACGTTGGCACACCTCACATCTCCGTATGACTCGCAGGATGGTTCGGAACATTCCAGGCCAATAATATTGCCTCGCGACACGTCGGAAAGTCTTCTCTACTCCAAGATGTCCCGCCTGTGGGGACTCGTGCTCCTGGGCGATAATCGGTATTCGTTGCGTTTCCGGTACTACCAGCTTCCATGCGTCGAGATCTTCCTTCAGCAGTGCCTCTTTCATTTCGTCGCTACGTCGATATAGCAGCTGTTCGCCCTCGACCTTCCAATTCGGAAATTGCTTGGGTTGCGCCAGTACCTGTTTCTTTCGTTGGTCATACCAGGTACCGAGATCCGGGGTTGCGGCGACAACTGCTTCGGGAATACGGGACAATGCGTCAGGCACATGGTGTAAAGCGCCCTTCCGATAGATCACCTCAAAATCGTAGGCTTCTAACTGCAAGGCCCATCTTCCTAATCGCCCTACGGGATCCTTCAAGTTGTGTAACCACCTCAGGCTGTTATGGTCGGTGATTACGGTAAAACGGTACCCTTCCAGGTAGGCGCGGTACTTCTTGACGGCCCAGACGATAGCGAGGCACTCCAATTCGGTAGTCGTATATTTGCGTTCGGCAACACTTAAGGTTTTGCTGGCGAAAGCTATTACTCGCTCTCCCTCTTCGGTAGTCTGCGTTAAGACAGCTCCGAGTCCGACGGTACTGGCATCCGTGTGCAGGACAAATGGTAAGTTGAAATCCGGGCAGGACAAAACTGGTGCGTTCGCAATCATGTCCCGCAGTGTTTCGAAAGCTGCTTGTTGTTCGGCAGTCCACGTCCACGGTTGGTCTTTCCTCAAAAGCCTAGTCAGGGGTTCAGATATTGTCGCGAACTCGGCTAGGAATCGGCGATACCAAGAGGCCATTCCTATAAATCGCCGTAGCTGCTTGATGTTGGTTGGCGGTGGGTACGACACGATCGGCGCGGTCTTATCCGGGTCGACCTTCAACCCTTCCTCCCCGACGAGAAATCCGAGGTACTTTACCTCCGCACGACAGAATTCGCATTTTTCGGGATTCACGAGAAGTCCTGCGTCCTTTACCCGATCCAATACGCGAGTTAGCCAAGTCAGGTGTTCTTCGAAAGTTGCTGTAGCCACGATGATATCATCCAGGTAGGCGAAAGCATGGGGTTCCATTTCAGGTCCTATTAGGCGATCCAGTAATCGCTGGAACGTCGCCGGTGCTCCAGTTAAGCCATACGGCATGCGCTTGAAATGGAATAATCCGCGACCCGGAACTATAAAGGCGGTAATTTCGCGGCTCTTCTTTTCCAACGGTACTTGGAAATACGCTTGACTAAGATCGATAGTACTTAAGTATTTTGCGGCATTAAGCTTATCTAAGATACTGCTCATGAGCGGAAGAGGGTACGCATCCCTTTTCGACACACTGTTAACTTTGCGGAAATCCAAGCAAAATCGGTACGTTCCGTTTGGCTTCTTTACCATCACGATAGGGCTAGACCATTCACTATGTGATGGTTCTATCACGTCTTCCGCGAGCATTTTATCTACTTCGGCGTGTATCGCTTGTTGCACGATTGGGGAGACGGCATAAACTTTCTGTCGGATAGGCGCGTGATCGCCGGTATCTATCCGATGCTCTATTAGATTGGTAATGGCCGCGACTTGCGATAGCGTCGGTAAGGTTGTGTCTAGAAATTCCTCCAGTCGATCACGCTCATTCGGCTCTAACTTTCGAATCCCGCAAGCTGTTGACTCTTCTTGGTCCGGTCCTAACGGAAAGCGTTCTTCCGGCTTATATCCGAAATACCATTCGGCGCGGTGGTAGTCGAGAACGACTCCAAAATCTGCTAACGTCGGAACTCCCAAAATAATCGGGCTCGAGAGGCGGTCTACGACAAAGGCGACGATACAGCGATATTGTCCGCGGATATCAGCCCAAAAAGCGACCTGTCTAACAGTAGAATTAGTTTCTCCGGTCGCGACTACGAAACGGCACGGGTTCGTGGGCGGCCCCAATTCCATTACGCCCGGTAATTGATCGGCGGCTTCCTTGCTAATAAGGTCCATCGATGCCCCTGAATCTAACAACGCTCGAACCGGTTTCCCCCCTACTTGTATTAATAAGTACAAGAGAGCTGGGCCTCGCTTCGGCGCGGGGCGCGGTTTTGCCGAAATATCCTCGACGGTAGGCTTCGAGGTTCTCGCGACGAGTTCCGTAGGACTTGGAGGTTCGCTTTTCGCCACTTCGATATTCGCAGGCGGGCGGGTCGCAACAATAGCATCGGTAGCCGATTCGACCCGAATCATCGGCTCCCCGTGGCGTTTCCCGAAGGACGAGAGCAATCGGGACAATCGCGTGTCGTAACGCCCGGTCTCCCGCAACGGTAACAGTGCAGGCGACTCGGAGCCTTGCAATCTCTTGAAAAGTGGCCGGATTGCTTGCAATTCCAGCACGTCGGCGTAAATGGAGTTCGTCCGGTAGCTGGCGTTGCTCTCCGCGCGTCTTCTCTCGCGGGCTTTGGTTCGGCAGATTTTACATTCGACGGAGTCGGTACATTAGGCGCGTTTTCCCGTTGAGCTCCGAAAGGACGGTATCTAGGTCGCGGCGCGGTTTCGGAAGCCCCAGGATCTTCATACGGCTCCCATTCGCGAAGTTGTTGTTGCATCCGCTCGGCTTCGATAGCGCGTCGCTCTAAGTCAAATAGGTCTCGTACTGACTCACGGGGAACCTGCATCCGTAAATGCGGGTGCAAGTTACCGTAAGCACACGACAATTCCTGCTGAGGCGACCACGGCGGATTTAATCGACTCATCCAGTTCCGGATTTCAGCGATGTAATCGCGTACGCGCTCTCCGCGACGTTGGGTTCGCGTCAAGATCTGCTTCTCGAACTCAAATCGCTGACTCGCGTTGGTAAAACTATGCCGAAACGCGGTCACAAATTGATCCCACGTACGCCAATAATTACGTCCGGAATAAAGCCACGTTACTGCTTTCCCGCCCATCGCGTGATGTAGGTGCGGGATAATCTCGGCCGGATCACAACCCTTTAAGTCGCAAGCTTCCCAAACCTGATCGAGAAAGAAATCGCAGTCGTCGTCCGCCTCACCCTTAAATGTTACGTTCCACCTTCGCAACTGGTCTATCACATCGCCGCGTCGATCACGGTAGGACGTATCCAGTTGTAGCGACGTCCGAACACGGTTCGTTTGGGTCAGGGGTGGTTGCTGACCCCCTCGCAACGGTATCTGCATCGTCTCCACAAAAGAATGCGATGGATTTCCTATGGGTGAGTCCGGCGACTGATATACATGATTCGGGAGCAAGCGCGTCTGACCGGTATTTTCATCGCCCTCACCGGAAGGCGGTTCTGGCGGGTTGGTATTCATGCCGACTCAACTTCACTAGCTCGCGAAACTCAAACTTACGCAATCGCCTTAGAGAATTTCCACACTCGTTTGTCCGACCAAAACTCCAATAAATCGCGAATCCGGAATGACTACGTGGTACGGACGATTACCGATCTCCCCGCGGTACACCCTAACAATGGTACCGCTTAATTCGATACCTCCTAGCCCGGTACGCCGTTCGCGGTCTGAGCCAGGCGGAACGCCGAAAAACGCAAAAGAAAAACAATAAATAAGTCCTTGGATAACCGCAGTACTCAACAACGCGAAATTCCGGAAACCAACGTAACGAAAATAAGTCCAATATTGAGCGCAAGCGTAACGGAGCACGGAAGATACGTGCTACGACAATCAACAAAACAGAGTTCAAACATCGATATATCAACCTTAATCGCGGAAAGTCCACATTCCCGAACAGAGGGTAATGTTACTGCGTAGTAAGACACGATAAATCCACAAAATCAGCAAAAGAAAATCAAATGGTCAATGACATACGCCACACTGAAAATAAATCTCGTAATCACCCACAAATCATCATAATATCACCTTATATCAGTAATCAGAATCGCACAATAATCCACAATTAAATCACATTAGTTTCATAATTCCATCTAACAATATTCCATATGTGAGAGAGAGAAATCAACTCGTCCAGGGACTCATCAAACCTGGTGCCATTTCACGATAATCGCAAAAATTCGAAATTCACAATAAAATTCATAAACCAGCAACAATTCAAAATATTTCCCGAAAATAATTAACGGGTGCCATAAATTCCGACAAGTGCTTCAAATCATTAATAGAACTACAACACTCCCCGAACAATGTCCGAGTTTTAACAAAATTCCCAAATAAATTCAAACACTCTAACTTTAAACTAATTAGCACTTTCTTAGCACTGGCCAATTACGCAACACTACGGCGAAATAAGAAAACTAATTCAAGTCGGTAGGCACCTTAATTGGATCGGAACAGGCATAAATTTTCAGTGTAATTTGCGACATCCAAAACACATCATAAATATCATAAATATCACAAATATCATAAATACCATAAATATCGAAAATATCATAAATATCATAAATATCGAAAATATCGCAAATATCGCAAATATCATAAATCCGCAAGAAACATGCACAAAACATTCACAAATTATTCACTAATATTCGCACGGTATTCTCAAAATATTTGCCACTTCGCTATGGCATACTCGCGAAACAGCCAGGTGAAGCGTCGGTACTCCGGTAGCCATTGCTAAAACGCAATTCCAAAACTCCGACTCAAAAGTCCGAAAATCCCATTAACTAACCCAAATCCCAAAAACTAACAATTTGCTCAAACTTCCGCCTCGGAAGGAGCACCCAATAGTCCGGGCCACCTCTCCCTGAGAGATGCCCTTCACCGAAACCGAAAATCGCGAAATCCAAATAAAATGATGCCAATAGGGGCACCACGGCACAAAATAAATTAACAAAAAGTAACTAAAAAGACTAAATATAACAACCAAAATCCTCGAAATAACCCGGAGTAACCTTTTCGAAAAATCTATCAATTATCCCTAATCCACACGTTTCACCTGCTGGCTTCATGTGAACCGAGCTTAATACTCGGCAACAACAAGGATCATACGATCCAACTACTTCGGCTTCTTGCCGACCAAAAAAAACGTAAACACCGGGAACGATAATCCCGAGTAACTGCTAATATTACATCCGAACAAAGGCTCAAGAATATCACGCGATAAATTTCGAACGTAATAGCACCGTTAAGATTCAATCTGGAAAATTCTATCAACCGCGATAATATTCTTGCTATATACCCGTGTCGAAACTCCACCAAATAAATCACTATTACGCGAAAAATGCTCGAAAGCCACTTTTACTGAAGTGGCCCCACGTTGGGCGCCAAAATTTTGTCACGAGAATTTTCCCTTACTTCGATATTCGGCACCGGCTAACCCGAAAATTACTCGTGAGCAAAGAAAATGCGCGAGATTCTCTCCTCCAAATTTCCAAAATCCAAAATCCTTAATCCGTTGGGCGCCAGGCACCGAAGTGCCGCGAGCCGAGGCTCGTTCGAAATGTTACTAAATAATTCTACTCTCCAGTCTATCAAAAAGTGATTCGAGAATCTCCTTACTTAACGAAATCGGAACGTCAAAATTTCTCCCAGGGCCGGACTACGCGGAATGAGTTCGATTCTATCGAGCATGGGTGGAGTGACGACGCAAAACAGGAATTTCACACACAAAATAATTCTCACACAACGATTCAAAATAAATCCGAGAGTCGGCACATTTTATTTTTCGTCATCGCCCGAAGGCGGAATTACAAACGCGAAGATCGAATTACAACTCTCGAGATTACACGCGGTAACGCACGCGACGCACTAGATTACATCATTCGTTACGGGAGGACTCGATACGGAAAAGCACTACGCAATACCGGTGAAGCCGGAAAATCTTTCATGATCTCGATACCAAACGTGATTCTAACGCGTACAATTCTTCATTACATCCGACACAAACGAAAAGGGCTAGTTAAGTTCGCTTACCGAATCGCTGGCCTCTCGTAGACTCTCAAATATATTCTCCATTGTTCTGGTTCGATCTCGTCCTCTCACTAATGCGATCGCTAATCGATTCTAAAGTCGTCGTCAGACTGAGACCGCGTGCTCGGCAATTACGCCGTACATTCGGCACGCGCATGAGTAGAAGCTTTTCCCGCGACGCTGGTGGTGACGTCACTGTGAGTCCTGTCGATCCTCCACAGATGTCGGCAGGTGGTCCTTTTTCGGGAGGTTGGCGGCTGGTGGTCGCCGCTCGCGGAACTCTTGCTGCGGCAGGCTGGGTGGGGAGAGATCGGCCCTCAGGCGTCCGCGCCTCGATCCCCCCGGGATCGCCGTGCCCCGCGTGGGTCACCAATAGGGGTGGCCCAACACGGAGGCTCCGCAGGGCACCGGTGTCGCACCGCCGGCTCACGCACGCCGGGGTGAGCGCTCCCGTGGCCCCGTGGGCCCGCTGACCCCTGGTCAGCGGCGGGAAACGTGTTCTAGGGAGGATCCCCCCGGGATACCTCCCCCGTCCTTGCACCCTGAGAGCCCCTCCTTCTCCTTCCGCCGGTGTTTCCGCCGTCTCTCCTGCCACGCGACTCACAAAATTCGGGAATTAGCCGCGGTACATTATTCACGGAAGGCCCCGAGAGTAGTTTCGCGTTGGTTCATTATTTTTATTTTTCTATTTTGTGACGTTGCCAGATCTGCAACGTCACAATACACATTCGCATCTTAGCCCATGATCCGAGATAGAAGACTTCTTGGAGTCACCTCGGAAAGCGTATACGCATTCCCATTTTAGCCATCAGACTGAGATGAATGACTTCTCGGAGTTACCTCGGATTGTGTATACACTTTGATCATAGCCATCAGGCTGAGATGGATGACTTCTCGGAGTCACCTCGGAAAGTGTATACACAGCTTGACATTAGCCATCAGGCCGAGATGGATGGCTTCTCGGAGTTACCTCGGAATGTGTATACACTTTGATCGTAGCCATCAGGCTGAGATGGTTCCCTTCCCGGAGTCACCTCGGAACGTGTATGCGCATTCCCATTTTAGCCATCAGGCCGAGATGAATGTCTTCTCGGACTTACCTCGGAATGTGTATACACTTTGATCGTAGCCATCAGGCTGAGATGGATGACTTCTCTGATTCACCTCGGAATGTGTATGCACAGTTCGATCTTAGCCATCAGGCCGAGATGGATGACGTCTCGGAGTCACCTCGGAATGTGTATACACATTCTAATCTTACCCCACAATCCGAGATAGAAGACTTCTTAGAGTCACCTCGGAAAGTGTATACGCATTCCTATTTTAGCCATCAGGCCGAGATGAATGGCTTCTCGGAGTTACCTCGGAATGTGTATACACTTTGATCGTAGCCATCAGGCTGAGATGAATGGCTTCTCGGCGTTACCTCGGAATGTGTATGCGCATCCTGATCATAGCCATCAGGCCGAGATGGATGACATTTCGACGTCACCTCGAAATGTGTACACACACTTTGATCGTAGCCATCAGGCTGAGATGGTTGACTTCGCAGAGTCTCCTCGGAATGTGTATGCGCATCCTGATCGTAGCCATCAGGCCGAGCTGGATGACTTCTCGGAGTCACATCGGAATGAGTATACACATTCTAATATTACCCCACAATCCGAGATCCATGACTTCTTGGAGTCACCTCGGAATGCGTATACAGTGTCTGATCATAGCCATCACGCCAAGATGGATGACATTTCGAAGACACCTCGAAATGTGTACACACACTTTGATCTTAGCCATCACGCCAAGATGGATGACTTCTCGGAGTCACCTCGGAAAGTGTATACAAATTCTCATCTTAGAGTTACGTCGGAAACTGTATACGCATTCCCATTTTAGCCATCAGGCTGAGATGAATGACTTCTCGGAGTTACCTCGCAATGTGTATACACTTTGCTCGTAGCCATCAGGCTGAGATGGATGACTTCTCGGAGTCACCTCGAAATGTGTACACACACTTTGATCGTAGCCATCAGGCTGAGATGGTTGACTTCTCAGAGTCTCCTCGGAATGTGTATGCGCATCCTGATCGTAGCCATCAGGCCGAGCTGGATGACTTCTCGGAGTCACATCGGAATGAGTATACACATTCTAATATTACCCCACAATCCGAGATCCATGACTTCTTGGAGTCACCTCGGAATGCGTATACAGTGTCTGATCATAGCCATCACGCCAAGATGGATGACATTTCGAAGTCACCTCGAAAAGTATCTACACATTCGCATCTTAGCCCATGATCCGATATAGAAGACTTCAAGGAGTCACCTCGGAAAGCGTATACGCATTCCCATTTTAGCCATCAGACTGAGATGAATGACTTCTCGGAGTTACCTCGGAATATGTATACACTTTGATCGTAGCCATCAGGCTGAGATGGTTGACTTCTCGGAGTCACGTCGGAATGTGTATACACTTTGATCGTAGCCATCAGGCTGAGATGCATGACTTCACGGAGTCACCTCGGAAAGTGTATGCACAGCTTGACATTAGCCATCAGGACGAGATGGATGACGTCTCGGAGTCACCTCGGAAAGTGTATATACATTCTAATCTTACCCCACAATCCGAGATAGAAGACTTCTTGGAGTCACCTCGGAGAGTGTATACGCATTCCCATTTTAGCCATCAGGCCGAGATGAATGTCTTCTCGGACTTACCTCGGAATGTGTATACACTTTGATCGTAGCCATCAGGCTGAGATGGATGACTTCTCTGATTCACCTCGGAATGTGTATGCACAGTTCGATCTTAGCCATCAGGCCGAGATGGATGACGTCTCGGAGTCACCTCGGAAAGTGTATACACGTTCTAATCTTACCCCACAATCCGAGATAGAAGAATTCTTGGAGTCACCTCGGAAAGTGTATACGCATTCCCATTTTAGCCATCAGGCCGAGATGAATGGCTTCTCGGAGTTACCTCGGAATGTGTATACACTTTGATCGTAGCCATCAGGGTGAGGTGGATGACTTCTCGGAGTCACCTCGGAAAGTGTATACACATTCTAATCTTACCCCACAATCCGAGATAGAAGACTTCTTGGAGTCACCTCGGAGAGTGTATACGCATTCCCATTTTAGCCATCAGGCTCAGATGAATGGCTTCTCGGAGTCACCTCGGGATGTGTATACACTTTGATCGTAGCCATCAGGCTCAGATGGATGACTTCTCGGATTCACCTCGGAATGTGTATGCACAGTTCGATCTTAGCCATCAGGCCGAGATGGATGACGTCTCGGAGTCACCTCGGAAAGTGTATACACGTTCTAATCTTACCCCACAATCCGAGATTCAAGACTTCTTGGAGTCACCTCGGAGAGTGTATACGCATTCCCATTTTAGCCATCAGGCCGAGAAGAATGGCTTCTCGGAGTTACCTCGGAATGTGTATACACTTTGGTCATAGCCATCAGGCTGAGATGAATGCCTTCTCGGAGTCACCTCGGAAAGTGTATGCGCATCCTGATTGTAGCCATCAGGCCGAGATCGATGACATTTCGAAGTCACCTCGAAATGTGTACACACACTTTGATCGTAGCCATCAGGCTGAGATGGATGACTTCTCGGTTTCACCTCGGAAAGTGTATACACACTTCGATCTTAGCCACCAGGCCGAGATGGATGACGTCTCGGAGTCACCTCGGAATGTGTATACACATTCTAATCTTACCCCACAATCCGAGATAGAAGACTTCTTAGAGTCACCTCGGAAAGTGTATACGCATTCCCATTTTAGCCATCAGGCCGAGATGAATGGCTTCTCGGAGTTACCTCGGAATGTGTATACACTTTGATCGTAGCCATCAGGCTGAGATGAATGGCTTCTCGGCGTTACCTCGGAATGTGTATGCGCATCCTGATCATAGCCATCAGGCCGAGATGGATGACATTTCGACGTCACCTCGAAATGTGTACACACACTTTGATCGTAGCCATCAGGCTGAGATGGTTGACTTCTCAGAGTCTCCTCGGAATGTGTATGCGCATCCTGATCGTAGCCATCAGGCCGAGCTGGATGACTTCTCGGAGTCACATCGGAATGAGTATACACATTCTAATATTACCCCACAATCCGAGATCCATGATTTCTTGGAGTCACCTCGGAATGCGTATACAGTGTCTGATCATAGCCATCAGGCCGAGATGGATGGCTTCTCGGAGTTACCTCGGAATATGTATACACTTTGATCGTAGCCATCAGGCTGAGATGGTTGACTTCTCGGAGTCACGTCGGAATGTGTATACACTTTGATCGTAGCCATCAGGCCGAGAAGAATGGCTTCTCGGAGTTACCTCGGAATGTGTATACACTTTGGTCATAGCCATCAGGCTGAGATGAATGCCTTCTCGGAGTCACCTCGGAAAGTGTATGCGCATCCTGATTGTAGCCATCAGGCCGAGATCGATGACATTTCGAAGTCACCTCGAAATGTGTACACACACTTTGATCGTAGCCATCAGGCTGAGATGGATGACTTCTCGGTTTCACCTCGGAAAGTGTATACACACTTCGATCTTAGCCACCAGGCCGAGATGGATGACGTCTCGGAGTCACCTCGGAATGTGTATACACATTCTAATCTTACCCCACAATCCGAGATAGAAGACTTCTTAGAGTCACCTCGGAAAGTGTATACGCATTCCCATTTTAGCCATCAGGCCGAGATGAATGGCTTCTCGGAGTTACCTCGGAATGTGTATACACTTTGATCGTAGCCATCAGGCTGAGATGAATGGCTTCTCGGCGTTACCTCGGAATGTGTATGCGCATCCTGATCATAGCCATCAGGCCGAGATGGATGACATTTCGACGTCACCTCGAAATGTGTACACACACTTTGATCGTAGCCATCAGGCTGAGATGGTTGACTTCTCAGAGTCTCCTCGGAATGTGTATGCGCATCCTGATCGTAGCCATCAGGCCGAGCTGGATGACTTCTCGGAGTCACATCGGAATGAGTATACACATTCTAATATTACCCCACAATCCGAGATCCATGATTTCTTGGAGTCACCTCGGAATGCGTATACAGTGTCTGATCATAGCCATCAGGCCGAGATGGATGGCTTCTCGGAGTTACCTCGGAATATGTATACACTTTGATCGTAGCCATCAGGCTGAGATGGTTGACTTCTCGGAGTCACGTCGGAATGTGTATACACTTTGATCGTAGCCATCAGGCTGAGATGGATGACTTCTCGAAGTCACCTCGAAATGCGTATACACACGTTGATCTTAGCCCTCAGGCCGAGATCCATGACTTCTTGGAGTCACCTCGGAATGCGTATACAGTGTCTGATCATAGCCAACACGCCAAGATGAATGACATTTCGAAGACACCTCGAAATGTGTACACACACTTTGATCTTAGCCATCACGCCAAGATGGATGACTTCTCGGAGTCACCTCGGAAAGTGTATACAAATTCTCATCTTAGAGTTACCTCGGAAACTGTATACGCATTCCCATTTTAGCCATCAGGCTGAGATGAATGACTTCTCGGAGTTACCTCGCAATGTGTATACACTTTGCTCGTAGCCATCAGGCTGAGATGGATGACTTCTCGGAGTCACCTCGAAATGTGTACACACACTTTGATCGTAGCCATCAGGCTGAGATGGTTGACTTCTCGGAGTCACGTCGGAATGTGTATACACTTTGATCGTAGCCATCAGGCTGAGATGCATGACTTCTCGGAGTCACCTCGGAAAGTGTATGCACAGCTTGACATTAGCCATCAGGACGATATGGATGACGTCTCGGAGTCACCTCGGAAAGTGTATACACATTCTAATCTTACCCCACAATCCGAGATAGAAGACTTCTTAGAGTCACCTCGGAAAGTGTATACGCATTCCCATTTTAGCCATCAGGCCGAAATGAATGGCTTCTCGGAGTTACCTCGGAATGTGTATACACTTTGATCGTAGCCATCAGGCTGAGATGAATGGCTTCTCGGCGTTACCTCGGAATGTGTATGCGCATCCTGATCATAGCCATCAGGCCGAGATGGATGACATTTCGACGTCACCTCGAAATGTGTACACACACTTTGATCGTAGCCATCAGGCTGAGATGGTTGACTTCTCAGAGTCTCTTCGGAATGTGTATGCGCATTCTGATCGTAGCCATCAGGCCGAGCTGGATGACTTCTCGGAGTCACATCGGAATGAGTATACACATTCTAATATTACCCTACAATCCGAGATAGAAGACTTCTTGGGGTCACCTCGGAAAGTATACGCATTCCCATTTTAGCCATCAGGCCGAGATGGATGACATTTCGACGTCACCTCGAAATGTGTACACACACTTTGATCGTAGCCATCAGGCTGAGATGGTTGACTTCTCAGAGTCTCCTCGGAATGTGTATGCGCATCCTGATCGTAGCCATCAGGCCGAGCTGGATGACTTCTCGGAGTCACATCGGAATGAGTATACACATTCTAATATTACCCCACAATCCGAGATCCATGACTTCTTGGAGTCACCTCGGAATGCGTATACAGTGTCTGATCATAGCCATCAGGCCGAGATGGATGGCTTCTCGGAGTTACCTCGGAATGTGTATACACTTTGATCGTAGCCATCAGGCTGAGATGGTTGACTTCTCGGAGTCACGTCGGAATGTGTATACACTTTGATCGTAGCCATCAGGCTGAGATGGATGACTTCTAGAAGTCACCTCGAAATGCGTATACACACTTTGATCTTAGCCCTCAGGCCGAGATCCATGACTTCTTGGAGTCACCTCGGAATGCGTATACAGTGTCTGATCATAGCCAACTTGCCAAGATGAATGACATTTCGAAGACACCTCGAAATGTGTACACACACTTTGATCTTAGCCATCACGCCAAGATGGATGACTTCTCGGAGTCACCTCGGAAAGTGTATACAAATTCTCATCTTAGAGTTACCTCGGAAACTGTATACGCATTCCCATTTTAGCCATCAGGCTGAGATGAATGACTTCTCGGAGTTACCTCGCAATGTGTATACACTTTGCTCGTAGCCATCAGGCTGAGATGGATGACTTCTCGGAGTCACCTCGAAATGTGTACACACACTTTGATCGTAGCCATCAGGCTGAGATGGTTGACTTCTCGGAGTCACGTCGGAATGTGTATACACTTTGATCGTAGCCATCAGGCTGAGATGCATGACTTCTCGGAGTCACCTCGGAAAGTGTATGCACAGCTTGACATTAGCCATCAGGACGATATGGATGACGTCTCAGAGTCACCTCGGAAAGTGTATACACATTCTAATCTTACCCCACAATCCGAGATAGAAGACTTCTTAGAGTCACCTCGGAAAGTGTATACGCATTCCCATTTTAGCCATCAGGCCGAAATGAATGGCTTCTCGGAGTTACCTCGGAATGTGTATACACTTTGATCGTAGCCATCAGGCTGAGATGAATGGCTTCTCGGCGTTACCTCGGAATGTGTATGCGCATCCTGATCATAGCCATCAGGCCGAGATGGATGACATTTCGACGTCACCTCGAAATGTGTACACACACTTTGATCGTAGCCATCAGGCTGAGATGGTTGACTTCTCAGAGTCTCCTCGGAATGTGTATGCGCATTCTGATCGTAGCCATCAGGCCGAGCTGGATGACTTCTCGGAGTCACATCGGAATGAGTATACACATTCTAATATTACCCTACAATCCGAGATAGAAGACTTCTTGGGGTCACCTCGGAAAGTATACGCATTCCCATTTTAGCCATCAGGCCGAGATGAATGGCTTCTCGGAGTTACCTCGGAATGTGTATACACTTTGATCGTAGCCATCAGGCTCAGATGGATGACTTCTCGGATTCACCTCGGAATGTGTATGCGCAGTTCGATCTTAGCCATCAGGCCGAGATGGATGACGTCTCGGAGTCACCTCGGAAAGTGTATAAACGTTCTAATCTTACCCCACAATCCGAGATTCAAGACTTCTTAGAGTCACCTCGGAAAGTGTATACGCATTCCCATTTTAGCCATCAGGCTGAGATGAATGACTTCTCGGAGTTACCTCGGAATGTGTATACACTTTAATCGTAGCCATCAGGCTGAGATGCATGACTTCACGGAGTCACCTCGGAAAGTGTATACGCATTCCCATTTTAGCCATCAGGCCGAGATGAATGTCTTCTCGGACTTACCTCGGAATGTGTATACACTTTGATCGTAGCCATCAGGCTGAGATGGATGACTTCTCTGATTCACCTCGGAATGTGTATGCACAGTTCGATCTTAGCCATCAGGCCGAGATGGATGACGTCTCGGAGTCACCTCGGAAAGTGTATACACGTTCTAATCTTACCCCACATTCCGAGATAGAAGAATTCTTGGAGTCACCTCGGAAAGTGTATACGCACTCCCATTTTAGCCATCAGGCCGAGATGAATGGCTTCTCGGACTTACCTCGGAATGTGTATACACTTTGATCGTAGCCATCAGGCTGAGATGGATGACTTCTTGGATTCACCTCGGAATGTGTATGCACAGTTCGATCTTAGCCATCAGGCCGAGATGAATGACGTCTCGGAGTCACCTCGAAATGCGTATACACACTTTGATCTTAGCCCATGATCCGAGATTCAAGACTTCTTAGAGTCACCTCGGAAAGTATATACGCATTCCCATTTTAGCCATCAGGCTGAGATGCATGACTTCTCGAAGTCACCTCGAAATGCGTATACACACTTTGATCTTAGCCCTCAGGCCGAGACCCATGACTTCTTGGAGTCACCTCGGAATGCGTATACAGTGTCTGATCATAGCCATCACGCCAAGATGGATGACATTTCGAAGTCACCTCGAAAAGTATATACACATTCGCATCTTAGCCCATGATCCGAGATAGAAGACTTCTTGGAGTCACCTCGGAAAGCGTATACGCATTCCCATTTTAGCCATCAGACTGAGATGAATGACTTCTCGGAGTTACCTCGGATTGTGTATACACTTTGATCATAGCCATCAGGCTGAGATGGATGACTTCTCGGAGTCACCTCGGAAAGTGTATACACAGCTTGACATTAGCCATCAGGCCGAGATGGATGGCTTCTCGGAGTTACCTCGGAATGTGTATACACTTTGATCGTAGCCATCAGGCTGAGATGGTTGCCTTCTCGGAGTCACCTCGGAAAGTGTATGCGCATCCTGATCGTAGCCATCAGGCCGAGATCGATGACATTTCGAAGTCACCTCGAAATGTGTACACACACTTTGATCGTAGCCATCAGGCTGAGATGGATGACTTCTCGGTTTCACCTCGGAATGTGTATACACACTTCGATCTTAGCCATCAGGCCGAGATGGATGACGTCTCGGAGTCACCTCGGAATGTGTATACACATTCTAATCTTACCCCACAATCCGAGATAGAAGACTTCTTGGGGTCACCTCGGAAAGTATACGCATTCCCATTTTAGCCATCAGGCCGAGATGAATGGCTTCTCGGAGTTACCTCGGAATGTGTATACACTTTGATCGTAGCCATCAGGCTCAGATGGATGACTTCTCGGATTCACCTCGGATTGTGTATGCGCAGTTCGATCTTAGCCATCAGGCCGAAATGGATGACGTCTCGGAGTCACCTCGAAATGCGTATACACACTTTGATCTTAGCCCATGATCCGAGATTCAAGACTTCTTAGAGTCACCTCGGAAAGTATATACGCATTCCCATTTTAGCCATCAGGCTGAGATGCATGACTTCTCGAAGTCACCTCGAAATGCGTATACACACTTTGATCTTAGCCCTCAGGCCGAGATCCATGACTTCTTGGAGTCACCTCGGAATGCGTATACAGTGTCTGATCATAGCCATCACGCCAAGATGGATGACATTTCGAAGTCACCTCGAAAAGTATATACACATTCGCATCTTAGCCCATGATCCGAGATAGAAGACTTCTTGGAGTCACCTCGGAAAGCGTATACGCATTCCCATTTTAGCCATCAGACTGAGATGAATGACTTCTCGGAGTTACCTCGGATTGTGTATACACTTTGATCATAGCCATCAGGCTGAGATGCATGACTTCTCGGAGTCACCTCGGAAAGTGTATACACAGCTTGACATTAGCCATCAGGCCGAGATGGATGGCGTCTCGGAGTCACCTCGGAAATTGTATACACATTCTAATCTTACCCCACAATCCGAGATAGAAGACTTCTTAGAGTCACCTCGGAAAGTGTATACGCATTCCCATTTTAGCCATCAGGCCGAAATGAATGGCTTCTCGGAGTTACCTCGGAATGTGTATACACTTTGATCGTAGCCATCAGGCTGAGATGAATGGCTTCTCGGCGTTACCTCGGAATGTGTATGCGCATCCTGATCATAGCCATCAGGCCGAGATCGATGACATTTCGAAGTCACCTCGAAATGTGTACACACACTTTGATCGTAGCCATCAGGCTGAGATGGATGACTTCTCGGTTTCACCTCGGAAAGTGTATACACACTTCGATCTTAGCCACCAGGCCGAGATGGATGACGTCTCGGAGTCACCTCGGAATGTGTATACACATTCTAATCTTACCCCACAATCCGAGATAGAAGACTTCTTAGAGTCACCTCGGAAAGTGTATACGCATTCCCATTTTAGCCATCAGGCCGAGATGAATGGCTTCTCGGAGTTACCTCGGAATGTGTATACACTTTGATCGTAGCCATCAGGCTGAGATGAATGGCGTCTCGGCGTTACCTCGGAATGTGTATGCGCATCCTGATCATAGCCATCAGGCCGAGATGGATGACATTTCGACGTCACCTCGAAATGTGTACACACACTTTGATCGTAGCCATCAGGCTGAGATGGTTGACTTCTCAGAGTCTCCTCGGAATGTGTATGCGCATCCTGATCGTAGCCATCAGGCCGAGCTGGATGACTTCTCGGAGTCACATCGGAATGAGTATACACATTCTAATATTACCCCACAATCCGAGATCCATGACTTCTTGGAGTCACCTCGGAATGCGTATACAGTGTCTGATCATAGCCATCACGCCAAGATGGATGACATTTCGAAGTCACCTCGAAAAGTATATACACATTCGCATCTTAGCCCATGATCCGAGATAGAAGACTTCAAGGAGTCACCTCGGAAAGCGTATACGCATTCCCATTTTAGCCATCAGGCTGAGATGCATGACTTCTCGAAGTCACCTCGAAATGCGTATACACACTTTGATCTTAGCCCTCAGGCCGAGACCCATGACTTCTTGGAGTCACCTCGGAATGCGTATACAGTGTCTGATCATAGCCATCACGCCAAGATGGATGACATTTCGAAGTCACCTCGAAAAGTATATACACATTCGCATCTTAGCCCATGATCCGAGATAGAAGACTTCTTGGAGTCACCTCGGAAAGCGTATACGCATTCCCATTTTAGCCATCAGACTGAGATGAATGACTTCTCGGAGTTACCTCGGATTGTGTATACACTTTGATCATAGCCATCAGGCTGAGATGGATGACTTCTCGGAGTCACCTCGGAAAGTGTATACACAGCTTGACATTAGCCATCAGGCCGAGATGGATGGCTTCTCGGAGTTACCTCGGAATGTGTATACACTTTGATCGTAGCCATCAGGCTGAGATGGTTGCCTTCTCGGAGTCACCTCGGAAAGTGTATGCGCATCCTGATCGTAGCCATCAGGCCGAGATCGATGACATTTCGAAGTCACCTCGAAATGTGTACACACACTTTGATCGTAGCCATCAGGCTGAGATGGATGACTTCTCGGTTTCACCTCGGAATGTGTATACACACTTCGATCTTAGCCATCAGGCCGAGATGGATGACGTCTCGGAGTCACCTCGGAATGTGTATACACATTCTAATCTTACCCCACAATCCGAGATAGAAGACTTCTTGGGGTCACCTCGGAAAGTATACGCATTCCCATTTTAGCCATCAGGCCGAGATGAATGGCTTCTCGGAGTTACCTCGGAATGTGTATACACTTTGATCGTAGCCATCAGGCTCAGATGGATGACTTCTCGGATTCACCTCGGATTGTGTATGCGCAGTTCGATCTTAGCCATCAGGCCGAGATGGATGACGTCTCGGAGTCACCTCGAAATGCGTATACACACTTTGATCTTAGCCCATGATCCGAGATTCAAGACTTCTTAGAGTCACCTCGGAAAGTATATACGCATTCCCATTTTAGCCATCAGGCTGAGATGCATGACTTCTCGAAGTCACCTCGAAATGCGTATACACACTTTGATCTTAGCCCTCAGGCCGAGATCCATGACTTCTTGGAGTCACCTCGGAATGCGTATACAGTGTCTGATCATAGCCATCACGCCAAGATGGATGACATTTCGAAGTCACCTCGAAAAGTATATACACATTCGCATCTTAGCCCATGATCCGAGATAGAAGACTTCTTGGAGTCACCTCGGAAAGCGTATACGCATTCCCATTTTAGCCATCAGACTGAGATGAATGACTTCTCGGAGTTACCTCGGATTGTGTATACACTTTGATCATAGCCATCAGGCTGAGATGCATGACTTCTCGGAGTCACCTCGGAAAGTGTATACACAGCTTGACATTAGCCATCAGGCCGAGATGGATGGCGTCTCGGAGTCACCTCGGAAATTGTATACACATTCTAATCTTACCCCACAATCCGAGATAGAAGACTTCTTAGAGTCACCTCGGAAAGTGTATACGCATTCCCATTTTAGCCATCAGGCCGAAATGAATGGCTTCTCGGAGTTACCTCGGAATGTGTATACACTTTGATCGTAGCCATCAGGCTGAGATGAATGCCTTCTCGGCGTTACCTCGGAATGTGTATGCGCATCCTGATCATAGCCATCAGGCCGAGATCGATGACATTTCGAAGTCACCTCGAAATGTGTACACACACTTTGATCGTAGCCATCAGGCTGAGATGGATGACTTCTCGGTTTCACCTCGGAAAGTGTATACACACTTCGATCTTAGCCACCAGGCCGAGATGGATGACGTCTCGGAGTCACCTCGGAATGTGTATACACATTCTAATCTTACCCCACAATCCGAGATAGAAGACTTCTTAGAGTCACCTCGGAAAGTGTATACGCATTCCCATTTTAGCCATCAGGCCGAGATGAATGGCTTCTCGGAGTTACCTCGGAATGTGTATACACTTTGATCGTAGCCATCAGGCTGAGATGAATGGCGTCTTGGCGTTACCTCGGAATGTGTATGCGCATCCTGATCATAGCCATCAGGCCGAGATGGATGACATTTCGACGTCACCTCGAAATGTGTACACACACTTTGATCGTAGCCATCAGGCTGAGATGGTTGACTTCTCAGAGTCTCCTCGGAATGTGTATGCGCATCCTGATCGTAGCCATCAGGCCGAGCTGGATGACTTCTCGGAGTCACATCGGAATGAGTATACACATTCTAATATTACCCCACAATCCGAGATCCATGACTTCTTGGAGTCACCTCGGAATGCGTATACAGTGTCTGATCATAGCCATCACGCCAAGATGGATGACATTTCGAAGTCACCTCGAAAAGTATATACACATTCGCATCTTAGCCCATGATCCGAGATAGAAGACTTCAAGGAGTCACCTCGGAAAGCGTATACGCATTCCCATTTTAGCCATCAGACTGAGATGAATGACGTCTCGGAGTTACCTCGGATTGTGTATACACTTTGATCATAGCCATCAGGCTGAGATGGATGACTTCTCGGAGTCACCTCGGAAAGTGTATACACAGCTTGACATTAGCCATCAGGCCGAGATGGATGGCTTCTCGGAGTTACCTCGGAATGTGTATACACTTTGATCGTAGCCATCAGGCTGAGATGGTTGACTTCTCGGAGTCACGTCGGAATGTGTATACACTTTGATCGTAGCCATCAGGCTGAGATGGATGACTTCTCGAAGTTACCTCGGAATGTGTATACACTTTGATCGTAGCCATCAGGCTCAGATGGATGACTTCTCGGATTCACCTCGGAATGTGTATGCGCAGTTCGATCTTAGCCATCAGGCCGAGATGGATGACGTCTCGGAGTCACCTCGGAAAGTGTATAAACGTTCTAATCTTACCCCACAATCCGAGATTCAAGACTTCTTAGAGTCACCTCGGAAAGTGTATACGCATTCCCATTTTAGCCATCAGGCTGAGATGAATGACTTCTCGGAGTTACCTCGGAATGTGTATACACTTTAATCGTAGCCATCAGGCTGAGATGCATGACTTCACGGAGTCACCTCGGAAAGTGTATACGCATTCCCATTTTAGCCATCAGGCCGAGATGAATGGCTTCTCGGACTTACCTCGGAATGTGTATACACTTTGATCGTAGCCATCAGGCTGAGATGGATGACTTCTTGGATTCACCTCGGAATGTGTATGCACAGTTCGATCTTAGCCATCAGGCCGAGATGAATGACGTCTCGGAGTCACCTCGAAATGCGTATACACACTTTGATCTTAGCCCATGATCCGAGATTCAAGACTTCTTAGAGTCACCTCGGAAAGTATATACGCATTCCCATTTTAGCCATCAGGCTGAGATGCATGACTTCTCGAAGTCACCTCGAAATGCGTATACACACTTTGATCTTAGCCCTCAGGCCGAGATCCATGACTTCTTGGAGTCACCTCGGAATGCGTATACAGTGTCTGATCATAGCCATCACGCCAAGATGGATGACATTTCGAAGTCACCTCGAAAAGTATATACACATTCGCATCTTAGCCCATGATCCGAGATAGAAGACTTCTTGGAGTCACCTCGGAAAGCGTATACGCATTCCCATTTTAGCCATCAGACTGAGATGAATGACTTCTCGGAGTTACCTCGGATTGTGTATACACTTTGATCATAGCCATCAGGCTGAGATGGATGACTTCTCGGAGTCACCTCGGAAAGTGTATACACAGCTTGACATTAGCCATCAGGCCGAGATGGATGGCTTCTCGGAGTTACCTCGGAATGTGTATACACTTTGATCGTAGCCATCAGGCTGAGATGGTTGCCTTCTCGGAGTCACCTCGGAATGTGTATACACACTTCGATCTTAGCCATCAGGCCGAGATGGATGACGTCTCGGAGTCACCTCGGAATGTGTATACACATTCTAATCTTACCCCACAATCCGAGATAGAAGACTTCTCGGATTCACCTCGGATTGTGTATGCGCAGTTCGATCTTAGCCATCAGGCCGAGATGGATGACGTCTCGGAGTCACCTCGAAATGCGTATACACACTTTGATCTTAGCCCATGATCCGAGATTCAAGACTTCGTAGAGTCACCTCGGAAAGTATATACGCATTCCCATTTTAGCCATCAGGCTGAGATGCATGACTTCTCGAAGTCACCTCGAAATGCGTATACACACTTTGATCTTAGCCCTCAGGCCGAGATCCATGACTTCTTGGAGTCACCTCGGAATGCGTATACAGTGTCTGATCATAGCCATCACGCCAAGATGGATGACATTTCGAAGTCACCTCGAAAAGTATATACACATTCGCATCTTAGCCCATGATCCGAGATAGAAGACTTCTTGGAGTCACCTCGGAAAGCGTATACGCATTCCCATTTTAGCCATCAGACTGAGATGAATGACTTCTCGGAGTTACCTCGGATTGTGTATACACTTTGATCATAGCCATCAGGCTGAGATGCATGACGTCTCGGAGTCACCTCGGAAAGTGTATACACAGCTTGACATTAGCCATCAGGCCGAGATGGATGGCGTCTCGGAGTCACCTCGGAAATTGTATACACATTCTAATCTTACCCCACAATCCGAGATAGAAGACTTCTTAGAGTCACCTCGGAAAGTGTATACGCATTCCCATTTTAGCCATCAGGCCGAAATGAATGGCTTCTCGGAGTTACCTCGGAATATGTATACACTTTGATCGTAGCCATCAGGCTGAGATGGTTGACTTCTCGGAGTCACGTCGGAATGTGTATACACTTTGATCGTAGCCATCAGGCTGAGATGGATGACTTCTCGAAGTCACCTCGAAATGCGTATACACACGTTGATCTTAGCCCTCAGGCCGAGATCCATGACTTCTTGGAGTCACCTCGGAATGCGTATACAGTGTCTGATCATAGCCAACACGCCAAGATGAATGACATTTCGAAGACACCTCGAAATGTGTACACACACTTTGATCTTAGCCATCACGCCAAGATGGATGACTTCTCGGAGTCACCTCGGAAAGTGTATACAAATTCTCATCTTAGAGTTACCTCGGAAACTGTATACGCATTCCCATTTTAGCCATCAGGCTGAGATGAATGACTTCTCGGAGTTACCTCGCAATGTGTATACACTTTGCTCGTAGCCATCAGGCTGAGATGGATGACTTCTCGGAGTCACCTCGAAATGTGTACACACACTTTGATCGTAGCCATCAGGCTGAGATGGTTGACTTCTCGGAGTCACGTCGGAATGTGTATACACTTTGATCGTAGCCATCAGGCTGAGATGCATGACTTCTCGGAGTCACCTCGGAAAGTGTATGCACAGCTTGACATTAGCCATCAGGACGATATGGATGACGTCTCGGAGTCACCTCGGAAAGTGTATACACATTCTAATCTTACCCCACAATCCGAGATAGAAGACTTCTTAGAGTCACCTCGGAAAGTGTATACGCATTCCCATTTTAGCCATCAGGCCGAAATGAATGGCTTCTCGGAGTTACCTCGGAATGTGTATACACTTTGATCGTAGCCATCAGGCTGAGATGAATGGCTTCTCGGCGTTACCTCGGAATGTGTATGCGCATCCTGATCATAGCCATCAGGCCGAGATGGATGACATTTCGACGTCACCTCGAAATGTGTACACACACTTTGATCGTAGCCATCAGGCTGAGATGGTTGACTTCTCAGAGTCTCTTCGGAATGTGTATGCGCATTCTGATCGTAGCCATCAGGCCGAGCTGGATGACTTCTCGGAGTCACATCGGAATGAGTATACACATTCTAATATTACCCTACAATCCGAGATAGAAGACTTCTCGGGGTCACCTCGGAAAGTATACGCATTCCCATTTTAGCCATCAGGCCGAGATGGATGACATTTCGACGTCACCTCGAAATGTGTACACACACTTTGATCGTAGCCATCAGGCTGAGATGGTTGACTTCTCAGAGTCTCCTCGGAATGTGTATGCGCATCCTGATCGTAGCCATCAGGCCGAGCTGGATGACTTCTCGGAGTCACATCGGAATGAGTATACACATTCTAATATTACCCCACAATCCGAGATCCATGACTTCTTGGAGTCACCTCGGAATGCGTATACAGTGTCTGATCATAGCCATCAGGCCGAGATGGATGGCTTCTCGGAGTTACCTCGGAATGTGTATACACTTTGATCGTAGCCATCAGGCTGAGATGGTTGACTTCTCGGAGTCACGTCGGAATGTGTATACACTTTGATCGTAGCCATCAGGCTGAGATGGATGACTTCTAGAAGTCACCTCGAAATGCGTATACACATTCTGATCTTAGCCCTCAGGCCGAAATGAATGGCTTCTCGGAGTTACCTCGGAATGTGCATACACTTTGATCGTAGCCATCAGGCCGAGCTGGATGACTTCTCGGAGTCACCACGGAATGCGTATACACATTCTGATCTTAGCCCTCAGGCCGAGATGCATGACTTCTAGGAGTCACCTCGGAATACGTATACACTCTCCGATCATAGCCATCAGGCCGAGATCGATGACATTTCGAAGTCACCTCGAAATGTGTACACACACTTCGATCTTAGCCATCAGGCCGAGATGGATGACGTCTCGAAGTCACCTCGGAAAGTGTACACACATTCTCATCTTAGCCCATGATCCGAGACAGAAGACTTCTTGGAGTCACCTCGGAAAGTGTATATGCATTCCCATTTTAGCCATCAGGCTGAGATGAATGGCTTCTGGGAGTTACCTCGGAATGTGTATGCGCATCCTGATCATAGCCATCAGGCCGAGTTGGATGACATTTCGAAGTCACCTCGAAATGTGTACACACACTTTGATCGTAGCCATCAGGCCGAGATGGATGACGTCTCGGAGTCACCTCGGAAAGAGTATACACACTCTAATCTTACCCCACAATCAGAGATAGAAGACTTCTTGGAGTCACCTCGGAAACTGTATACGCATTCCCAATTTGGCCATCAGGCCGAGATGAATGGCTTCTCGGAGTTACCTCGGAATGTGTATGCGCATCCTGATCATAGCCATCAGGCCGAGATGGATGACATTTCGAAGTCACCTCGAAATGTGTACACACACTTTGATCGTAGCCATCAGGCCGAGATGGATGACGTCTCGGAGTCACCTCGGAAAGTGTATACACGTTCTAATCTTACCCCACAATCCGAGATAGAAGACTTCTTGGAGTCACCTCGGAGAGTGTATACGCATTCCCATTTTAGCCATCAGGCCGAGATGAATGTCTTCTCGGACTTACCTCGGAATGTGTATACACTTTGATCGTAGCCATCAGGCTGAGATGGATGACTTCTCTGATTCACCTCGGAATGTGTATGCACAGTTCGATCTTAGCCATCAGGCCGAGATGGATGACGTCTCGGAGTCACCTCGGAAAGTGTATACACGTTCTAATCTTACCCCACAATCCGAGATAGAAGAATTCTTGGAGTCACCCCGGAAAGTGTATACGCATTCCCATTTTAGCCATCAGGCCGAGATGAATGGCTTCTCGGACTTACCTCGGAATGTGTATACACTTTGATCGTAGCCATCAGGCTGAGATGGATGACTTCTCGGAGTCACCTCGGAAAGTGTATACACAGCTTGACATTAGCCATCAGGCCGAGATGGATGGCTTCTCGGAGTTACCTCGGAATGTGTATACACTTTGATCGTAGCCATCAGGCTGAGATGGTTGCCTTCTCGGAGTCACCTCGGAAAGTGTATGCGCATCCTGATCGTAGCCATCAGGCCGAGATCGATGACATTTCGAAGTCACCTCGAAATGTGTACACACACTTTGATCGTAGCCATCAGGCTGAGATGGATGACTTCTCGGTTTCACCTCGGAATGTGTATACACACTTCGATCTTAGCCATCAGGCCGAGATGGATGACGTCTCGGAGTCACCTCGGAATGTGTATACACATTCTAATCTTACCCCACAATCCGAGATAGAAGACTTCTTGGGGTCACCTCGGAAAGTATACGCATTCCCATTTTAGCCATCAGGCCGAGATGAATGGCTTCTCGGAGTTACCTCGGAATGTGTATACACTTTGATCGTAGCCATCAGGCTCAGATGGATGACTTCTCGGATTCACCTCGGATTGTGTATGCGCAGTTCGATCTTAGCCATCAGGCCGAAATGGATGACGTCTCGGAGTCACCTCGAAATGCGTATACACACTTTGATCTTAGCCCATGATCCGAGATTCAAGACTTCTTAGAGTCACCTCGGAAAGTATATACGCATTCCCATTTTAGCCATCAGGCTGAGATGCATGACTTCTCGAAGTCACCTCGAAATGCGTATACACACTTTGATCTTAGCCCTCAGGCCGAGATCCATGACTTCTTGGAGTCACCTCGGAATGCGTATACAGTGTCTGATCATAGCCATCACGCCAAGATGGATGACATTTCGAAGTCACCTCGAAAAGTATATACACATTCGCATCTTAGCCCATGATCCGAGATAGAAGACTTCTTGGAGTCACCTCGGAAAGCGTATACGCATTCCCATTTTAGCCATCAGACTGAGATGAATGACTTCTCGGAGTTACCTCGGATTGTGTATACACTTTGATCATAGCCATCAGGCTGAGATGCATGACTTCTCGGAGTCACCTCGGAAAGTGTATACACAGCTTGACATTAGCCATCAGGCCGAGATGGATGGCGTCTCGGAGTCACCTCGGAAATTGTATACACATTCTAATCTTACCCCACAATCCGAGATAGAAGACTTCTTAGAGTCACCTCGGAAAGTGTATACGCATTCCCATTTTAGCCATCAGGCCGAAATGAATGGCTTCTCGGAGTTACCTCGGAATGTGTATACACTTTGATCGTAGCCATCAGGCTGAGATGAATGGCTTCTCGGCGTTACCTCGGAATGTGTATGCGCATCCTGATCATAGCCATCAGGCCGAGATCGATGACATTTCGAAGTCACCTCGAAATGTGTACACACACTTTGATCGTAGCCATCAGGCTGAGATGGATGACTTCTCGGTTTCACCTCGGAAAGTGTATACACACTTCGATCTTAGCCACCAGGCCGAGATGGATGACGTCTCGGAGTCACCTCGGAATGTGTATACACATTCTAATCTTACCCCACAATCCGAGATAGAAGACTTCTTAGAGTCACCTCGGAAAGTGTATACGCATTCCCATTTTAGCCATCAGGCCGAGATGAATGGCTTCTCGGAGTTACCTCGGAATGTGTATACACTTTGATCGTAGCCATCAGGCTGAGATGAATGGCGTCTCGGCGTTACCTCGGAATGTGTATGCGCATCCTGATCATAGCCATCAGGCCGAGATGGATGACATTTCGACGTCACCTCGAAATGTGTACACACACTTTGATCGTAGCCATCAGGCTGAGATGGTTGACTTCTCAGAGTCTCCTCGGAATGTGTATGCGCATCCTGATCGTAGCCATCAGGCCGAGCTGGATGACTTCTCGGAGTCACATCGGAATGAGTATACACATTCTAATATTACCCCACAATCCGAGATCCATGACTTCTTGGAGTCACCTCGGAATGCGTATACAGTGTCTGATCATAGCCATCACGCCAAGATGGATGACATTTCGAAGTCACCTCGAAAAGTATATACACATTCGCATCTTAGCCCATGATCCGAGATAGAAGACTTCAAGGAGTCACCTCGGAAAGCGTATACGCATTCCCATTTTAGCCATCAGGCTGAGATGCATGACTTCTCGAAGTCACCTCGAAATGCGTATACACACTTTGATCTTAGCCCTCAGGCCGAGACCCATGACTTCTTGGAGTCACCTCGGAATGCGTATACAGTGTCTGATCATAGCCATCACGCCAAGATGGATGACATTTCGAAGTCACCTCGAAAAGTATATACACATTCGCATCTTAGCCCATGATCCGAGATAGAAGACTTCTTGGAGTCACCTCGGAAAGCGTATACGCATTCCCATTTTAGCCATCAGACTGAGATGAATGACTTCTCGGAGTTACCTCGGATTGTGTATACACTTTGATCATAGCCATCAGGCTGAGATGGATGACTTCTCGGAGTCACCTCGGAAAGTGTATACACAGCTTGACATTAGCCATCAGGCCGAGATGGATGGCTTCTCGGAGTTACCTCGGAATGTGTATACACTTTGATCGTAGCCATCAGGCTGAGATGGTTGCCTTCTCGGAGTCACCTCGGAAAGTGTATGCGCATCCTGATCGTAGCCATCAGGCCGAGATCGATGACATTTCGAAGTCACCTCGAAATGTGTACACACACTTTGATCGTAGCCATCAGGCTGAGATGGATGACTTCTCGGTTTCACCTCGGAATGTGTATACACACTTCGATCTTAGCCATCAGGCCGAGATGGATGACGTCTCGGAGTCACCTCGGAATGTGTATACACATTCTAATCTTACCCCACAATCCGAGATAGAAGACTTCTTGGGGTCACCTCGGAAAGTATACGCATTCCCATTTTAGCCATCAGGCCGAGATGAATGGCTTCTCGGAGTTACCTCGGAATGTGTATACACTTTGATCGTAGCCATCAGGCTCAGATGGATGACTTCTCGGATTCACCTCGGATTGTGTATGCGCAGTTCGATCTTAGCCATCAGGCCGAGATGGATGACGTCTCGGAGTCACCTCGAAATGCGTATACACACTTTGATCTTAGCCCATGATCCGAGATTCAAGACTTCTTAGAGTCACCTCGGAAAGTATATACGCATTCCCATTTTAGCCATCAGGCTGAGATGCATGACTTCTCGAAGTCACCTCGAAATGCGTATACACACTTTGATCTTAGCCCTCAGGCCGAGATCCATGACTTCTTGGAGTCACCTCGGAATGCGTATACAGTGTCTGATCATAGCCATCACGCCAAGATGGATGACATTTCGAAGTCACCTCGAAAAGTATATACACATTCGCATCTTAGCCCATGATCCGAGATAGAAGACTTCTTGGAGTCACCTCGGAAAGCGTATACGCATTCCCATTTTAGCCATCAGACTGAGATGAATGACTTCTCGGAGTTACCTCGGATTGTGTATACACTTTGATCATAGCCATCAGGCTGAGATGCATGACTTCTCGGAGTCACCTCGGAAAGTGTATACACAGCTTGACATTAGCCATCAGGCCGAGATGGATGGCGTCTCGGAGTCACCTCGGAAATTGTATACACATTCTAATCTTACCCCACAATCCGAGATAGAAGACTTCTTAGAGTCACCTCGGAAAGTGTATACGCATTCCCATTTTAGCCATCAGGCCGAAATGAATGGCTTCTCGGAGTTACCTCGGAATGTGTATACACTTTGATCGTAGCCATCAGGCTGAGATGAATGCCTTCTCGGCGTTACCTCGGAATGTGTATGCGCATCCTGATCATAGCCATCAGGCCGAGATCGATGACATTTCGAAGTCACCTCGAAATGTGTACACACACTTTGATCGTAGCCATCAGGCTGAGATGGATGACTTCTCGGTTTCACCTCGGAAAGTGTATACACACTTCGATCTTAGCCACCAGGCCGAGATGGATGACGTCTCGGAGTCACCTCGGAATGTGTATACACATTCTAATCTTACCCCACAATCCGAGATAGAAGACTTCTTAGAGTCACCTCGGAAAGTGTATACGCATTCCCATTTTAGCCATCAGGCCGAGATGAATGGCTTCTCGGAGTTACCTCGGAATGTGTATACACTTTGATCGTAGCCATCAGGCTGAGATGAATGGCGTCTCGGCGTTACCTCGGAATGTGTATGCGCATCCTGATCATAGCCATCAGGCCGAGATGGATGACATTTCGACGTCACCTCGAAATGTGTACACACACTTTGATCGTAGCCATCAGGCTGAGATGGTTGACTTCTCAGAGTCTCCTCGGAATGTGTATGCGCATCCTGATCGTAGCCATCAGGCCGAGCTGGATGACTTCTCGGAGTCACATCGGAATGAGTATACACATTCTAATATTACCCCACAATCCGAGATCCATGACTTCTTGGAGTCACCTCGGAATGCGTATACAGTGTCTGATCATAGCCATCACGCCAAGATGGATGACATTTCGAAGTCACCTCGAAAAGTATATACACATTCGCATCTTAGCCCATGATCCGAGATAGAAGACTTCAAGGAGTCACCTCGGAAAGCGTATACGCATTCCCATTTTAGCCATCAGACTGAGATGAATGACGTCTCGGAGTTACCTCGGATTGTGTATACACTTTGATCATAGCCATCAGGCTGAGATGGATGACTTCTCGGAGTCACCTCGGAAAGTGTATACACAGCTTGACATTAGCCATCAGGCCGAGATGGATGGCTTCTCGGAGTTACCTCGGAATGTGTATACACTTTGATCGTAGCCATCAGGCTGAGATGGTTGACTTCTCGGAGTCACGTCGGAATGTGTATACACTTTGATCGTAGCCATCAGGCTGAGATGGATGACTTCTCGAAGTTACCTCGGAATGTGTATACACTTTGATCGTAGCCATCAGGCTCAGATGGATGACTTCTCGGATTCACCTCGGAATGTGTATGCGCAGTTCGATCTTAGCCATCAGGCCGAGATGGATGACGTCTCGGAGTCACCTCGGAAAGTGTATAAACGTTCTAATCTTACCCCACAATCCGAGATTCAAGACTTCTTAGAGTCACCTCGGAAAGTGTATACGCATTCCCATTTTAGCCATCAGGCTGAGATGAATGACTTCTCGGAGTTACCTCGGAATGTGTATACACTTTAATCGTAGCCATCAGGCTGAGATGCATGACTTCACGGAGTCACCTCGGAAAGTGTATACGCATTCCCATTTTAGCCATCAGGCCGAGATGAATGGCTTCTCGGACTTACCTCGGAATGTGTATACACTTTGATCGTAGCCATCAGGCTGAGATGGATGACTTCTTGGATTCACCTCGGAATGTGTATGCACAGTTCGATCTTAGCCATCAGGCCGAGATGAATGACGTCTCGGAGTCACCTCGAAATGCGTATACACACTTTGATCTTAGCCCATGATCCGAGATTCAAGACTTCTTAGAGTCACCTCGGAAAGTATATACGCATTCCCATTTTAGCCATCAGGCTGAGATGCATGACTTCTCGAAGTCACCTCGAAATGCGTATACACACTTTGATCTTAGCCCTCAGGCCGAGATCCATGACTTCTTGGAGTCACCTCGGAATGCGTATACAGTGTCTGATCATAGCCATCACGCCAAGATGGATGACATTTCGAAGTCACCTCGAAAAGTATATACACATTCGCATCTTAGCCCATGATCCGAGATAGAAGACTTCTTGGAGTCACCTCGGAAAGCGTATACGCATTCCCATTTTAGCCATCAGACTGAGATGAATGACTTCTCGGAGTTACCTCGGATTGTGTATACACTTTGATCATAGCCATCAGGCTGAGATGGATGACTTCTCGGAGTCACCTCGGAAAGTGTATACACAGCTTGACATTAGCCATCAGGCCGAGATGGATGGCTTCTCGGAGTTACCTCGGAATGTGTATACACTTTGATCGTAGCCATCAGGCTGAGATGGTTGCCTTCTCGGAGTCACCTCGGAATGTGTATACACACTTCGATCTTAGCCATCAGGCCGAGATGGATGACGTCTCGGAGTCACCTCGGAATGTGTATACACATTCTAATCTTACCCCACAATCCGAGATAGAAGACTTCTCGGATTCACCTCGGATTGTGTATGCGCAGTTCGATCTTAGCCATCAGGCCGAGATGGATGACGTCTCGGAGTCACCTCGAAATGCGTATACACACTTTGATCTTAGCCCATGATCCGAGATTCAAGACTTCGTAGAGTCACCTCGGAAAGTATATACGCATTCCCATTTTAGCCATCAGGCTGAGATGCATGACTTCTCGAAGTCACCTCGAAATGCGTATACACACTTTGATCTTAGCCCTCAGGCCGAGATCCATGACTTCTTGGAGTCACCTCGGAATGCGTATACAGTGTCTGATCATAGCCATCACGCCAAGATGGATGACATTTCGAAGTCACCTCGAAAAGTATATACACATTCGCATCTTAGCCCATGATCCGAGATAGAAGACTTCTTGGAGTCACCTCGGAAAGCGTATACGCATTCCCATTTTAGCCATCAGACTGAGATGAATGACTTCTCGGAGTTACCTCGGATTGTGTATACACTTTGATCATAGCCATCAGGCTGAGATGCATGACGTCTCGGAGTCACCTCGGAAAGTGTATACACAGCTTGACATTAGCCATCAGGCCGAGATGGATGGCGTCTCGGAGTCACCTCGGAAATTGTATACACATTCTAATCTTACCCCACAATCCGAGATAGAAGACTTCTTAGAGTCACCTCGGAAAGTGTATACGCATTCCCATTTTAGCCATCAGGCCGAAATGAATGGCTTCTCGGAGTTACCTCGGAATATGTATACACTTTGATCGTAGCCATCAGGCTGAGATGGTTGACTTCTCGGAGTCACGTCGGAATGTGTATACACTTTGATCGTAGCCATCAGGCTGAGATGGATGACTTCTCGAAGTCACCTCGAAATGCGTATACACACGTTGATCTTAGCCCTCAGGCCGAGATCCATGACTTCTTGGAGTCACCTCGGAATGCGTATACAGTGTCTGATCATAGCCAACACGCCAAGATGAATGACATTTCGAAGACACCTCGAAATGTGTACACACACTTTGATCTTAGCCATCACGCCAAGATGGATGACTTCTCGGAGTCACCTCGGAAAGTGTATACAAATTCTCATCTTAGAGTTACCTCGGAAACTGTATACGCATTCCCATTTTAGCCATCAGGCTGAGATGAATGACTTCTCGGAGTTACCTCGCAATGTGTATACACTTTGCTCGTAGCCATCAGGCTGAGATGGATGACTTCTCGGAGTCACCTCGAAATGTGTACACACACTTTGATCGTAGCCATCAGGCTGAGATGGTTGACTTCTCGGAGTCACGTCGGAATGTGTATACACTTTGATCGTAGCCATCAGGCTGAGATGCATGACTTCTCGGAGTCACCTCGGAAAGTGTATGCACAGCTTGACATTAGCCATCAGGACGATATGGATGACGTCTCGGAGTCACCTCGGAAAGTGTATACACATTCTAATCTTACCCCACAATCCGAGATAGAAGACTTCTTAGAGTCACCTCGGAAAGTGTATACGCATTCCCATTTTAGCCATCAGGCCGAAATGAATGGCTTCTCGGAGTTACCTCGGAATGTGTATACACTTTGATCGTAGCCATCAGGCTGAGATGAATGGCTTCTCGGCGTTACCTCGGAATGTGTATGCGCATCCTGATCATAGCCATCAGGCCGAGATGGATGACATTTCGACGTCACCTCGAAATGTGTACACACACTTTGATCGTAGCCATCAGGCTGAGATGGTTGACTTCTCAGAGTCTCTTCGGAATGTGTATGCGCATTCTGATCGTAGCCATCAGGCCGAGCTGGATGACTTCTCGGAGTCACATCGGAATGAGTATACACATTCTAATATTACCCTACAATCCGAGATAGAAGACTTCTCGGGGTCACCTCGGAAAGTATACGCATTCCCATTTTAGCCATCAGGCCGAGATGGATGACATTTCGACGTCACCTCGAAATGTGTACACACACTTTGATCGTAGCCATCAGGCTGAGATGGTTGACTTCTCAGAGTCTCCTCGGAATGTGTATGCGCATCCTGATCGTAGCCATCAGGCCGAGCTGGATGACTTCTCGGAGTCACATCGGAATGAGTATACACATTCTAATATTACCCCACAATCCGAGATCCATGACTTCTTGGAGTCACCTCGGAATGCGTATACAGTGTCTGATCATAGCCATCAGGCCGAGATGGATGGCTTCTCGGAGTTACCTCGGAATGTGTATACACTTTGATCGTAGCCATCAGGCTGAGATGGTTGACTTCTCGGAGTCACGTCGGAATGTGTATACACTTTGATCGTAGCCATCAGGCTGAGATGGATGACTTCTAGAAGTCACCTCGAAATGCGTATACACATTCTGATCTTAGCCCTCAGGCCGAAATGAATGGCTTCTCGGAGTTACCTCGGAATGTGCATACACTTTGATCGTAGCCATCAGGCCGAGCTGGATGACTTCTCGGAGTCACCACGGAATGCGTATACACATTCTGATCTTAGCCCTCAGGCCGAGATGCATGACTTCTAGGAGTCACCTCGGAATACGTATACACTCTCCGATCATAGCCATCAGGCCGAGATCGATGACATTTCGAAGTCACCTCGAAATGTGTACACACACTTCGATCTTAGCCATCAGGCCGAGATGGATGACGTCTCGAAGTCACCTCGGAAAGTGTACACACATTCTCATCTTAGCCCATGATCCGAGACAGAAGACTTCTTGGAGTCACCTCGGAAAGTGTATATGCATTCCCATTTTAGCCATCAGGCTGAGATGAATGGCTTCTGGGAGTTACCTCGGAATGTGTATGCGCATCCTGATCATAGCCATCAGGCCGAGTTGGATGACATTTCGAAGTCACCTCGAAATGTGTACACACACTTTGATCGTAGCCATCAGGCCGAGATGGATGACGTCTCGGAGTCACCTCGGAAAGAGTATACACACTCTAATCTTACCCCACAATCAGAGATAGAAGACTTCTTGGAGTCACCTCGGAAACTGTATACGCATTCCCAATTTGGCCATCAGGCCGAGATGAATGGCTTCTCGGAGTTACCTCGGAATGTGTATGCGCATCCTGATCATAGCCATCAGGCCGAGATGGATGACATTTCGAAGTCACCTCGAAATGTGTACACACACTTTGATCGTAGCCATCAGGCCGAGATGGATGACGTCTCGGAGTCACCTCGGAAAGTGTATACACGTTCTAATCTTACCCCACAATCCGAGATAGAAGACTTCTTGGAGTCACCTCGGAGAGTGTATACGCATTCCCATTTTAGCCATCAGGCCGAGATGAATGTCTTCTCGGACTTACCTCGGAATGTGTATACACTTTGATCGTAGCCATCAGGCTGAGATGGATGACTTCTCTGATTCACCTCGGAATGTGTATGCACAGTTCGATCTTAGCCATCAGGCCGAGATGGATGACGTCTCGGAGTCACCTCGGAAAGTGTATACACGTTCTAATCTTACCCCACAATCCGAGATAGAAGAATTCTTGGAGTCACCCCGGAAAGTGTATACGCATTCCCATTTTAGCCATCAGGCCGAGATGAATGGCTTCTCGGACTTACCTCGGAATGTGTATACACTTTGATCGTAGCCATCAGGCTGAGATGGATGACTTCTTGGATTCACCTCGGAATGTGTATGCACAGTTCGATCTTAGCCCATGATCCGAGATTCAAGACTTCTTAGAGTCACCTCGGAGAGTATATACGCATTCCCATTTTAGCCATCAGGCTGAGATGCATGACTTCTCGAAGTCACCTCGGAAAGTGTATGCACAGCTTGACATTAGCCATCAGGACGATATGGATGACGTCTCGGAGTCACCTCGGAAAGTGTATACACATTCTAATCTTACCCCACAATCCGAGATAGAAGACTCCTTGGAGTCACCTCGGAAAGTGTATACGCATTCCCAATTTGGCCATCAGGCCGAGATGAATGGCTTCTGGGAGTTACCTCGGAATGTGTATGCGCATCCTGATCATAGCCATCAGGCCGAGATGGATGACATTTCGAAGTCACCTCGAAATGTGTACACACACTTTGATCGTAGCCATCAGGCCGAGATGGATGACGTCTCGGAGTCACCTCGGAAAGAGTATACACACTCTAATCTTACCCCACAATCAGAGATAGAAGACTTCTTGGAGTCACCTCGGAAACTGTATACGCATTCCCAATTTGGCCATCAGGCCGAGATGAATGGCTTCTCGGAGTTACCTCGGAATGTGTATGCGCATCCTGATCATAGCCATCAGGCCGAGATGGATGACATTTCGAAGTCACCTCGAAATGTGTACACACACTTTGATCGTAGCCATCAGGCCGAGATGGATGACGTCTCGGAGTCACCTCGGAAAGTGTATACACGTTCTAATCTTACCCCACAATCCGAGATAGAAGACTTCTTGGAGTCACCTCGGAGAGTGTATACGCATTCCCATTTTAGCCATCAGGCCGAGATGAATGTCTTCTCGGACTTACCTCGGAATGTGTATACACTTTGATCGTAGCCATCAGGCTGAGATGGATGACTTCTCTGATTCACCTCGGAATGTGTATGCACAGTTCGATCTTAGCCATCAGGCCGAGATGGATGACGTCTCGGAGTCACCTCGGAAAGTGTATACACGTTCTAATCTTACCCCACAATCCGAGATAGAAGAATTCTTGGAGTCACCCCGGAAAGTGTATACGCATTCCCATTTTAGCCATCAGGCCGAGATGAATGGCTTCTCGGACTTACCTCGGAATGTGTATACACTTTGATCGTAGCCATCAGGCTGAGATGGATGACTTCTTGGATTCACCTCGGAATGTGTATGCACAGTTCGATCTTAGCCATCAGGCCGAGATGGATGACGTCTCGGAGTCACCTCGAAATGCGTATACACACTTTGATCTTAGCCCATGATCCGAGATTCAAGACTTCTTAGAGTCACCTCGGAGAGTATATACGCATTCCCATTTTAGCCATCAGGCTGAGATGCATGACTTCTCGAAGTCACCTCGAAATGCGTATACACACTTTGATCTTAGCCCTCAGGCCGAGATCCATGACTTCTTGGAGTCACCTCGGAATGCGTATACAGTGTCTGATCATAGCCATCACGCCAAGATGGATGACATTTCGAAGTCACCTCGAAAAGTATATACACATTCGCATCTTAGCCCATGATCCGAGATAGAAGACTTCAAGGAGTCACCTCGGAAAGCGTATACGCATTCCCATTTTAGCCATCAGACTGAGATGAATGACTTCTCGAAGTCACCTCGAAATGCGTATACACACTTTGATCTTAGCCCTCAGGCCGAGATCCATGACTTCTTGGAGTCACCTCGGAATGCGTATACAGTGTCTGATCATAGCCAACACGCCAAGATGGATGACATTTCAAAAACACCTCGAAATGTGTACACACACTTTGATCTTAGCCATCACGCCAAGATGGATGACTTCTCGGAGTCACCTCGGAAAGTGTATACAAATTCTCATCTTAGAGTTACCTCGGAAACTGTATACGCATTCCCATTTTAGCCATCAGGCTGAGATGAATGACTTCTCGGAGTTACCTCGCAATGTGTATACACTTTGCTCGTAGCCATCAGGCTGAGATGGTTGACTTCTCGGAGTCACGTCGGAATGTGTATACACTTTGATCGTAGCCATCAGGCTGAGATGCATGACTTCTCGGAGTCACCTCGGAAAGTGTATGCACAGCTTGACATTAGCCATCAGGACGATATGGATGACGTCTCGGAGTCACCTCGGAAAGTGTATACACATTCTAATCTTACCCCACAATCCGAGATAGAAGACTCCTTGGAGTCACCTCGGAAAGTGTATACGCATTCCCAATTTGGCCATCAGGCCGAGATGAATGGCTTCTCGGAGTTACCTCGGAATGTGGATACACTTTGATCGTAGCCATCAGGCCGAGCTGGATGACTTCTCGGAGTCACCTCGGAACGTGTATACACAGCTTGATATTAGCCATCCTGCCGAGATGGATGACGTCTCGGAGTCACATCGGAAAGTGTATACACATTCTATTCTTACCCCACAATCCGAGATAGAAGACTTCTTGGAGTCACCTCGGAGAGTGTATACGCATTCCCATTTTAGCCATCAGGCCGAGATGAATGGCTTCTCGGAGTTACCTCGGAATGTGCATACACTTTGATCGTAGCCATCAGGCCGAGCTGGATGACTTCTCGGAGTCACCACGGAATGCGTATACACATTCTGATCTTAGCCCTCAGGCCGAGATGCATGACTTCTAGGAGTCACCTCGGAATACGTATACACTCTCCGATCATAGCCATCAGGCCGAGATCGATGACATTTCGAAGTCACCTCGAAATGTGTACACACACTTCGATCTTAGCCATCAGGCCGAGATGGATGACGTCTCGAAGTCACCTCGGAAAGTGTACACACATTCTCATCTTAGCCCATGATCCGAGACAGAAGACTTCTTGGAGTCACCTCGGAAAGTGTATATGCATTCCCATTTTAGCCATCAGGCTGAGATGAATGGCTTCTGGGAGTTACCTCGGAATGTGTATGCGCATCCTGATCATAGCCATCAGGCCGAGATGGATGACATTTCGAAGTCACCTCGAAATGTGTACACACACTTTGATCGTAGCCATCAGGCCGAGATGGATGACGTCTCGGAGTCACCTCGGAAAGAGTATACACACTCTAATCTTACCCCACAATCAGAGATAGAAGACTTCTTGGAGTCACCTCGGAAACTGTATACGCATTCCCAATTTGGCCATCAGGCCGAGATGAATGGCTTCTCGGAGTTACCTCGGAATGTGTATGCGCATCCTGATCATAGCCATCAGGCCGAGATGGATGACATTTCGAAGTCACCTCGAAATCTGTACACACACTTTGATCTTAGCCATCACGCCAAGATGGATGACTTCTCGGAATCAACTCGGAAAGTGTATACAAATTCTCATCTTAGCCCATGATCCGAGATAGAAGACTTCTTAGAGTCACCTCGGAAAGTGTATACGCATTGCCATTTTAGCCATCAGGCTGCGATGAATAACTTCTCGGAGTTACCTCGCAATGTGTATACACTTTCATCGTAGCCATCAGGCTGAGATGGATGACTTCTCGGAGTCACCTCGGAACGTGTATACACAGCTTGACATTAGCCATCCTGCCGAAATGGATGACGTCTCGGAGTCACATCGGAAAGTGTATACACATTCTATTCTTACCCCACAGTCCGAGATAGAAGACTTCTTGGAGTCACCTCGGAAAGTGTATACGCATTCCCATTTTAGCCATCAGGCCGAGATGAATGGCTTCTCCGAGTTACCTCGGAATGTGCATACACTTTGATCGTAGCCATCAGGCTGAGATGGTTGACTTCTCGGAGTCACCTCGGAATGTGTATACACACTTCGATCTTAGCCATCAGGCCGAGATCCATGACTTCTCGAAGTCACCTCGAAATGCGTATACAGTGTCTGATCATAGCCATCACGCCAAGATGGATGACATTTCGAAGTCACCTCGGAAAGTGTACACACATTCTCATCTTAGCCCATGATCCGAGACAGAAGACTTCTTGGAGTCACCTCGGAAAGTGTATATGCATTCCCATTTTAGCCATCAGGCTGAGATGAATGACTTCTCGGAGTTACCTCGGAATGTGTATACACTTTGATCGTAGCCATCAGGCTGAGAATTATGATTTCTCGAGGTCACCTCGAAATTCGTATACACACTTTGATCTTAGCCCTCAGGCCGAGATCCATGACTTCTTGGAGTCACCTCGGAATGCGTATACAGTGTGTGATCATAGGCATCACGTCAAGATGGATGACATTTCGAAGTCACCTCGAAATGTGTACACACACTTTGATCTTAGCCATCACGCCAAGATGGATGACTTCTCGGAATCACCTCGGAAAGTGTATACAAATTCTCATCTTAGCCCATGATCCGAGATAGAAGACTTCTTAGAGTCACCTCGGAGAGTGTATACGCATTCCCATTTTAGCCATCAGGCTGAGATGAATAACTTCTCGGAGTTACCTCGCAATGAGTATACACTTTGATCGTAGCCATCAGGCTGAGATGGATGACTTCTCGGAGTCACCTCGGAACGTGTATACACAGCTTGACATTAGCCATCCTGCCGAGATGGATGACGTCTCGGAGTCACATCGGAAAGTGTATACACATTCTATTCTTACCCCACAATCCGAGATAGAAGACTTCTTGGAGTCACCTCGGAAAGTGTATACGCATTCCCATTTTAGCCATCAGGCCGAGATGAATGGCTTCTCGGAGTTACCTCGGAATGTGCATACACTTTGATCGTAGCCATCAGGCCGAGATGAATGACTTCTCGGAGTTACCTCGGAATGTGTATACACTTTGATCGTAGCCATCAGGCTGAGATGGATGACTTCTCGGAGTCACCTCGGAAAGTGTATACACATTCTAATCTTACCCCACAATCCGAGATAGAAGACTTCTTGGAGTCACCTCGGAAAGTGTATACGCATTCCCATTTTAGCCGTCAGGCCGAGATGAATGGCTTCTCGGAGTTACCTCGGAATGTGTATGCGCATCCTGATCGTAGCCATCAGGCCGAGCTGGATGACTTCTCGGAGTCACCCCGGAATGCGTATACACATTCTGATCTTAGCCCTCAGGCCGAGATGCATGACTTCTTGGAGTCACCTCGGAATACGTATACACTCTCCGATCATAGCCATCAGGCCGAGATCGATGACATTTCGAAGTCACCTCGAAATGTGTACACACACTTTGATCGTAGCCGTCAGGCTGAGATGGATGACTTCTCGGTTTCACCTCGGAATGTGTATATACACTTCGATCTTAGCCATCAGGCCGAGATGGATGACGTCTCGGAGTCACCTCGGAATGTGTATATACACTTCGATCTTAGCCATCAGGCCGAGATGGATGACGTCTCGGAGTCACCTCGGAAAGTGTTGTCACGTGAAGTCCGCACCCACTTCGCGAAACTGCCCTGGCTAGCGGGACCTCACGCGAACAATGAAATTTCCTTGGACTCGACTTGGGGAAACGCGAATCAAATTCTACTGTCGAGACTTCAATGGGCGCCAGGCACTCGCGTGCCACGGGATTTCTCCCGCTTTTAATTTGTAATACTGGAATCGCGATACGGTTGATCTACGCGACCGAGTCTCGACCACACACACCGGAAAACGAATTCTTCCCCAAGTCGAAATTACGCGCGATACTAACGAACTCAGCGGGTGGGGTCGGTTACTCGAGAGGATCGTAAGGACGGGATAAGGCGAAATATAAATCCAATTCACAAAAATTTCGGTCTCCGAGAGTCGGCACAATTTATTAAATACGACCTCGCCCTAAGGCGGAATTACACGCGTTAAACCCTATCATTACAACTCCCGGAACAGATACACTCGATCACCGCGACGACAATTTTCTTACACTGCTCGCAAAGCGATACGGAGAGGGAGCCGAGACGTGGACGTGAATTTTGAACGCGGCCGAACGAAAGATAATGGACCACCCAATAGCACAAATATTTCATATTACGCAATAAAGCTCGCAACGCGAAAAAGGGCTACTCTGTTCACCTCACCATTTCAGTTGTTCTCCGCTGCAGTTGGTCCCCAAATGGTCTAATTGTCTCTCCGGCTCTCTCCGCTCTTCTCCTTGGCTGCTCGATCAAACGGGCACTCGCGAGCTACTTAAAATTTGCGGACCACTCTCGCTGACTGTCGCTGATCGAAGAGGACTCCTCGCGGATCCGCACGATCCGCGAGGATCTCCTGCGCATGCTAATTAACGCGACTACCCCCACCCCGGAAACCTCATGAAACGCCACGCCATAATTCGACTGTCGATAATTGGTGACTGCTGCCCTGTACTGCTCTGCCTGATCGGTGGTGGAAAATTGGGCCCTCTTCTTGCCGTCTCCGCAGGATGCTGCCGTTCGCCCAGGTTCCTTTCATTTTTCTCGTTCCGGTCCAGCGGGGTCGGGAAGGGTAGTCGGCCCGCGCCACCGAGCACCAACCCCCCTGGGGCCGGTGGGTCCCTCCAACCCGCCTTCCCCCCGGGAATCGTTGGGTTGGAGTACCGCGAGGTATCCCGTCCCCAATTTCGACGGGGCCTGCCTCGGCCGCGGCGACTTCTTCCCCCGCTGGACGTCCGGTATTTACCGCGCTCCGGGCGGGAATCCGGCCTCCACTGTAGACTCTTTCCCCTGGAAGCAGTTCCGGGCGGCTCGGGGCTCCGATCGGCGTCCTCGGTGGTAGGCGTTGGCAATACAAAAAAAAGGATTCACCGGGCATTAGTCGGCGTTCATTTTCTTGGTGAGGCCCCGAGGTGTGCTCGTCGCTACTCCCGTGCCGGGAAATTACTAATTTTGGGACGTTGCAAAATGCAACGTCACAACGACCCCCCCCTTGGGGGAGACCGTCCCGGTCTCCTTCGTGCCGAGGTGCGACTAGCCCTTTTCTTTAAATTTCATTTTCTTTCGAGCACAACTCGGGTCCTCCTCTTTCAGGCAACATACAAAATTAGTAAGCGACAATCATGCGCTACAAAGTCTTAGCAAACCTAATTACTTAAGCAAGACACAAAAGCAATAAAATCACACATAATCAGACAGCAAAAAAAAATTTCGATAAATCGCAATACGATCTTCAACACATGGTCTCCTCTCCTATCGAGGATTGACCAACATTTTCTCCAAGCGCGATAGCGAAGGGAGTTCTCTCCTTTACGAGAGAACTAAGCAAAAGCGAAATACCCAAATTCGTACTTACTCCTAACCTGGCCGCATACCTGGGACGAGTTGACTCTCTGCTTTTTCTACACGCTAAAATATTCGAAACGCTAAACGTTTACCGCACGCTAGTGGAGGGGTACTTATTTTCCTTACAGTAAGCATCACTAATTTCTCTTTACTTATTTTATTAACTCCCCTCCGGGGTTGAACAAAACACAAAAAAAAAACGGATTATAATACTGTTACTTTAATACGCGATAATAGTGAACCTCCCTTGCGGGACTTACACTCTACAAAACCATATAATACTAAGTAGGTTAATCCAAAAGGGAAACTCGTAACCTAAAATATTTCCCTAGCGGGACTTATCCTAACGCACCCTCATAACTCCCGAGAGGGCCTTACAACAGAAAAAAAAACAAAAGTCTAGGGCTCCCCCCGACAGGTGGGGCACTCGCCACGCGAGACCCCCGCTCTCCCGCAACGATAACAGAAGCGGGTTATCCGCTTCTCCGGGCATTCGGAATATCGGTGGCCGCGGTCCCCGCAATTCCAACACCCTTGTCCCTTCGGCGTCTTGGGGTTCCACAATCCAGGGATCAACTTAAATTCTCCCGGTCGGGATCGCCTCCTGGCCTCTAGCTCCCGGGCTTCTTTCTCCCGGCGCTCCTTTTCTTCTCGCGCCCGGCGCTCCCGGGCTTCTCGTTCCTCGCGCTCTCGGCGCTCCTTCTCTTCTCGCGCCCGGCGCTCCCGGGCTTCTCGCTCCTCGCGCTCTCGGCGCTCCTTCTCCGCCTTCTCCTTTTCTCGCCGCTCCTTCTCGGCCTTCTCCTCCTTTTCACGTGCCTCCTTCGCCCACGACTCTTGGAAGAGCTTTATTTGTTGCTCGCGCCGCCGCTCCCTCCACGCTTGGAGGATTCCCTCCTGGCGCTCGCGCTGCTGTTGGTCCGCCAGGTCCCGTCGCTCCTTCTCGGCTTTTGCCTCCTTCTCGCGGGCCTGCTTCTCCCGCCATGCCTGGAGAAGCCTCTCCTGGCGCTCACGCTGTCGCCTCTCCTCTTCCTTATATGAGGAACTCTGAAATGGGTCGGTTCACAATTCTATGTTCTATACGGTTTTAGTTGCGAGATATGGAATTTCCCTACCGTCCTCCCGTGCTCATTCTCTAACTCATATATAACTCGCGACCGAATTCGCGACACGCGAAATGGACCGTGATATTTAGGTGCTAATTTTGCCGCGATATTCTGCGAAGCCGATGATAGAACGTGTTGTCTTTTCAGAACCAAATCTCCTACTCGGAATACTACATCGCGACGATTTCGATTATAATAATGAGCTTGATGCTCGTACGCATTTTCTAAATTTTGCTCCACCCACAAGTGGACGTCACGCATGCGACTCATGCGCCCGTCCCATTCTTCTAATTCTTCTAGTGCAGGTCCGTCTAGGAGGTCGTTCTTTGCCGTGAGGTCTTCTAGTCTTCTCATAGGTCTCGGTTCCCGTCCGAAATTCAAGAATGCTGGGGAGTTTTCCAACACCGAATGATAAGCGGTGTTATACGCGAAACGGAACGCTGGTAACTTCTCGTCCCACTCTCGATGGTCTTGTTCGAGAAAGGCCACAATCATGGTTTTTAGGACGCGGTTGACTCGTTCTACGGGATTCGCCTGCGGATGGTACGGAGGCGTTGTTGCATGATAAATTCCGTAGTCTTTCAGTAACGCGTCGAGGTCCTTATTGACGAACTCCGTTCCGTTATCGGTGAGTACTACTTCCGGTGTTCCCCAACGGGAGAAAACCAAATCCTCCAAGGCATCCGCAATTTTGGCTCCGGTGGCTTTTCTCAAGGGGCAGCATTCAATCCACTTCGTAAATAGGTCTTGGACCACGAGTAAGTAGACGAATCCCTGCTTGCTTCGGGGAAAGGGACCCATTATGTCGGCTGCGACTACTTGCCAGGGTTGGTTAACCTTCCGACGTCCCATCAATCCCGGGGGTGCTGCTTGGCTCGTCTTCGTTCTTTGACACACCGGACATCTTCTTGTAAATCTCACTATTGTGCGGAACATCCCTGGCCAAAAATGCGTTTGCGCCACTCGGCGATATGTCTTCTCCACTCCCAGGTGACCTGCTTGTGGATCTTCATGTTCCCGACGTACGATCGGGATGCGTTCGTGCTCCGATAGCACCAACTTCCATTTGTCAAGATCATTTCCTAATGGCGTCTCAATCATTTCGTTTTCGCGTCGATACCATAGCTTTTGGTTCTCTACCTTCCAGTTCGGGAATCGTTCTGGATGCTCGCGAATCTGTTGTTTCCGATGCTCGTACCAACTCAATCGCTTGACGGTGGAGATCAAATGAGAGACGGCCGGAATACGCGAAAGTGCATCGGGTACGTGATGGAGTGCACCCTTCCGGTACACTACGTCGAAGTCGTAGGCTCCCAACTCGAGAACCCATCTCCCTAAGCGACCCACTGGATCCTTGAGGTTGTGTAGCCATCGGAGACTGTTGTGGTCCGTAACAACAGTGAAATGATATCCCTCGAGGTAGGCTCGATATTTCTTTACCGACCATACGATCGCGAGACACTCTAACTCGGTGGTGGCATAATTTCTCTCCGCGGTGGTAAGCGTTCTACTCGCGAACGCGACAACTCGTTCCCCCTCGTCGGTGGTCTGAGTGAGAACGGCGCCTAATCCTACCGTACTGGCATCGGTGTGTAATATGAAAGGCAGGCTGAAATCCGGATAGTTCAATACCGGCGCGGTTGCTATCATGTTCCGTATTTCTTCAAACGCGGTCTGTTGTCCGGAGTTCCATGTCCAAGGGTGGTCTTTACGCAATAGTCGGGTTAGGGGCTCCGAAACGGTAGCAAACTGGGCGAGGAATCGACGATACCATGACGCCATCCCTAGAAATCGTCGGAGTTGCTTCACATCCTTCGGTGGTGGGTAGGACATGATCGGCGCGATCTTGTCTGGATCAACCTTAAGGCCATCCTCCCCGACAAGAAACCCTAAATATTTCACTTCGGAGCGACAGAACTCGCATTTCGCGGGGTTCACTAATAAGCCTGCTCCCCGAATTCGTTCCAATACGCGATTAAGCCAGTCAAGGTGCTCCTCAAACGTTTTCGTAACCACGATAATGTCATCGAGATAGGCGAAGGCATGCGGCTCCAGTTCTGGTCCGATGAGGCGGTCCAGCAGGCGTTGAAAGGTCGCTGGTGCTCCCGTCAGTCCATACGGCATCCGCTTGAAGTGGAATAGCCCTCTACCCGGCACGATGAACGCGGTAACCTCGCGACTCTTCTTTTCGAGCGGAACTTGAAAATATGCCTGACTCAAATCTATCGTGCTCAAGTATCTCGCGGCGTGGAGTTTATCGAGGATGCTACTCATCAACGGCAGTGGGTAGGCATCCTTTTTTGAAACGCTATTTACTTTTCTAAAATCGAGACAAAAGCGATAAGTCCCGTTCGGCTTTCTCACCATGACTATGGGACTCGACCATTCGCTATACGAAGGTTCGATAATATCGTCCGCGAGCATTTTGTCGATTTCATCGTTAATGGCTTGCTGTACGACCGGTGAGACTGCGTAAACTCTCTGTCTAATCGGTGGGTGATCACCGGTATCAATTCGATGCTCGATTAGAGTGGTCAATGCGGCTACTTGGGATAATTTCGGCGTTACTCCTTTCATAAAATGATCCAAGCGTTCGCGTTCGCAATCGGATAACGGCCTCAGCCCGCATACTTGTCTACTGTTTGGTGGGGGCTCGAACGCGAAAGACTCGTGTGGACGAAAATCAAAATGCCAAACGGCCCGATTATAACGAACAACAATTCCGAAATCTGCGATGGCGGGAACTCCGAGGATTAACGGACCCGGAATTTTATCGGACACTAGCGCGTTGACTGCTCTATGCTCTCCCTTGATGTCCACCCAAAAGCTGACGTGTCGACTGGCTTCTACCACCTCTCCATTCGCGACTATGAAATAATAGGGGGTTTCCCTTGGTCCGACGTCCACAATATTAGGAACCCTCTTCGCGACCTCCTGATGGATAATGTTCAGGGCGGCTCCACCGTCTATTAGCGCGGTTACTGGGAATCCCTCCACCCGTACTTGTAAATACAGGGGTAAACGGCCCAGTCTCAGCGACGGAGGTGGCTCTACGCGCGATTCGGCACTCCTCGCGGGACGCGATGAATTTGTCGGGGAACTCGGGAATTCCTCCTGCGCGATCTGGTCCTTCGGGGTCGTTTGTGAGGTTTCGGTAGCCGATACGACCCGTGTTACCGGCTGCCTGTCGCATTTCCCGGGTTTCGAGAGCATTCAGGGCAATCACGAGTTGTGACTCCGGCCTTTCCGCAACGGTAACAATGGATTCTACTCGGCTCGGGACATTCCCGAGAATAATGACCGGTTTTCTGACAGTTCCAGCACGTCGGAGTCGCGGTTGTCCTTAACGGGGCTCGAGGTACTGGACGGGGTGTACTCGAGGCGGTGGGCGGCGGCGGGAACCTCGATTTCGGCGGGTATTCTGCTGCTCGGGCGCTGGTCTCCTTCGCGGGAATTTCGCGTCGCCCGAATTGCGTGCACGTCTTCAATTCGAGGAGCAGTTGTTCGGCCGAAAACGCTTCGCGCTCCAAATCGGATAAATCGCGTAAAGTCGCGCGTACGATGTGCGCTCGAACTTGCGGGTGTAAATTTTCATACAGGATGTCTACCTGTTGGGCGAGGGGCCAAGGGGGATTCAATCTCCTTAGCCAGCCTTGCATCTCTACTAGATAGTCGATGACCCGTTCGTCCCACCGTTGCACGCGCGCCAAAATCTTTTTCTCGAAATCGGTTTGTTTTCGTGCGGTGCTAAAGCTAATTCGGATCGCCGTGACAAATTGATCCCACGTGCGCCATCGATCTCGACCGTTATAATGCCAGGACGCGGCGCGACCTCCCATCGCGTGATGCAAATACGGGACTACTTCCGAAGGGTCGCAAGATTTTAATTCGCAGGCCTCCCAAATTTGATCGACGAAATATTCTAAATCTTCCGACGGCTCGCCCGTGTATTTAACTCCCCATCGTCTTAACTGTTCGATGACTTCCCCTCGGGGATCACGGTGCGTCATCTCGTGCATGCTATATCCTCGCGTTCGCGGTAGTGGAGGTAGACGCGCGCGCGAATGGTCCGAAATCGGAATTTGCATGGTTTCAACGAACGCGGGCGGTACAGTGTCGGCTGGCGAATGCGGAAACTGTAAGGAACCACTCGAGTTGTTTCCCTGACTCCCGGATTGGTCCGCGCCTTGCTCCATTTGCTTATCCGCGTTTGACATAGTCCTTCCGCGCGATCACCCACTTTCCGATTCCTGCAAACTATCACCGTGACTCGTGGACGCGAATCTTCCCTATCCGGACGCGACGATGAAATCGACAACCCGCTATTTCGGGCTATTCACTCGCCGAACGCGATATCGCCACTCTCGTGTGAGCTTGACAAGGCAACGGCGAATACCAAAAAAAAATAAAAATAACGAAAAAAAAAGGGATATTCTATTCGATAACCTAGTGCTGCCAATTTCTCGATAATTCCGTAATTAACTCGCAACGCGATCTAATTCCTCCAAACAAAAAAAAACGTTTCGATAATCTCGAACGAATCCACGAAGAAAAAAAAAATTTACAATGAGCACAGTAGGATGACCTAAGTTTAGATTATCACGCGAAATTCGGTAACACCGAGAAATTCGTAACTAATATTTTCACCAAAATCCAAATAATTCCTAAGTTCCGATAATTCCACTAATTCCAATAACTCATTAATCCAATTACTCCAATAATTTTTCATGATTCAAATATTCCAATAATTTGGCGTGATTCAAATAATTCCAATAATTTCGTGTGATTCAAAGATTTCTTAATTCCGATATGCCAATAATCTCGCAAAATTCAAAGATTTTTCAATTCCATATCTCGCTGCTTAATTCTAACAATAAATAAATTTCGCATACACAAAAAAAAATATAAGCAATAGAATATCGCAGTAGCAGAGAGAGATACGTAGCGTCAACTCGCCCAGGGATTCTTCAAACCTGGTAGCACGCAATAAGCAAAAGCCAGAAAACAGCGAAAATCAAAATTCATACACATAATATCAATAAAACAATAACAATTCAAAGCATAAATTTTCGCAATAAATAGCCAGGAGTAAATATTACACATAAATCATATATAAATCACATATAAATTCATAAATATTTCGACCGATGGTGAACCACAGTGATCAGAACCACAAGACAAGCACTGTTCCTTAATTTCGTGCTGTTCCAATTCACTTCCAGATTTTACTTCTCGACATTCTCGAGATCCATTCAAATTTCAAAAAAAAACTTCAAACAAATTCCTCTCAAAACCGCTAAACTCTAACAAAATAAAATTCGCCAATAACCCAAGGGATGACTCGACACAAAACGCGATAATCTGCACGAACGAAACGAAAATCCAACACGAAACGCGAAATTTTAACAACTGGTACCAATAGGGGTACCCACGAAACCCAATAAATTAACGAAAAGTAACCAAAAAGAGGGGACTATACAAAAGACGAAATAACCTTGGCGAATTAATAAAATTTCTATCCCACAAATTATTCTTAGTAAGATTTTAAATTGGTTCACCACGGTACACCCGGTATATTTCCGAGTATATCAAACTCCAAACAAAATCAGGCGATCCAACTCGCTCGGCTCAGCGCGTTCTTAGGTTACCGAGAAAAAATGTCAACATGATAATCGCGCCGCGATACTTTGTTCTCGAGCTCGAGATTCGAACGTTGGAAGGCTGTTACAAAGACTCCGTGAATGCACGCTACGAATAATTTCAAATATAACTCGTGATTCAAAACTCTAATTCAATCATTTCTTCGCAATTTCTCAACAATTCATTATCACGATTTAATTTTCCGCACGCACGAAATCGCTATTTTATTTTACACTACAACTCGAATTACTCGATAAACTTTAATTCCTATTCTCAAAACTCCGAAATTTTCCTCAAAACGCAATAATTAACACGAAATTTCCTCGCGAAATCCTCTCGAATACCTCTCTGTACAGGAGAGGCCCCACGTTGGGCGCCAAAAATTGTCACGTGAAGTCCGCACCCACTTCGCGAAACTGCCCTGGCTAGCGGGACCTCACGCGAACAATGAAATTTCCTTGGACTCGACTTGGGGAAACGCGAATCAAATTCTACTGTCGAGACTTCTATGGGCGCCAGGCACTCGCGTGCCACGGGATTTCTCCCGCTTTTAATTTGTAATACTGGAATCGCGATACGGTTGATCTACGCGACCGAGTCTCGACCACACACACCGGAAAACGAATTCTTCCCCAAGTCGAAATTACGCGCGATACTAACGAACTCAGCGGGTGGGGTCGGTTACTCGAGAGGATCGTAAGGACGGGATAAGGCGAAATATAAATCCAATTCACAAAAATTTCGGTCTCCGAGAGTCGGCACAATTTATTAAATACGACCTCGCCCTAAGGCGGAATTACACGCGTTAAACCCTATCATTACAACTCCCGGAACAGATACACTCGATCACCGCGACGACAATTTTCTTACACTGCTCGCAAAGCGATACGGAGAGGGAGCCGAGACGTGGACGTGAATTTTGAACGCGGCCGAACGAAAGATAATGGACCACCCAATAGCACAAATATTTCATATTACGCAATAAAGCTCGCAACGCGAAAAAGGGCTACTCTGTTCACCTCACCATTTCAGTTGTTCTCCGCTGCAGTTGGTCCCCAAATGGTCTAATTGTCTCTCCGGCTCTCTCCGCTCTTCTCCTTGGCTGCTCGATCAAACGGGCACTCGCGAGCTACTTAAAATTTGCGGACCACTCTCGCTGACTGTCGCTGATCGAAGAGGACTCCTCGCGGATCCGCACGATCCGCGAGGATCTCCTGCGCATGCTAATTAACGCGACTACCCCCACCCCGGAAACCTCATGAAACGCCACGCCATAATTCGACTGTCGATAATTGGTGACTGCTGCCCTGTACTGCTCTGCCTGATCGGTGGTGGAAAATTGGGCCCTCTTCTTGCCGTCTCCGCAGGATGCTGCCGTTCGCCCAGGTTCCTTTCATTTTTCTCGTTCCGGTCCAGCGGGGTCGGGAAGGGTAGTCGGCCCGCGCCACCGAGCACCAACCCCCCTGGGGCCGGTGGGTCCCTCCAACCCGCCTTCCCCCCGGGAATCGTTGGGTTGGAGTACCGCGAGGTATCCCGTCCCCAATTTCGACGGGGCCTGCCTCGGCCGCGGCGACTTCTTCCCCCGCTGGACGTCCGGTATTTACCGCGCTCCGGGCGGGAATCCGGCCTCCACTGTAGACTCTTTCCCCTGGAAGCAGTTCCGGGCGGCTCGGGGCTCCGATCGGCGTCCTCGGTGGTAGGCGTTGGCAATACAAAAAAAAGGATTCACCGGGCATTAGTCGGCGTTCATTTTCTTGGTGAGGCCCCGAGGTGTGCTCGTCGCTACTCCCGTGCCGGGAAATTACTAATTTTGGGACGTTGCAAAATGCAACGTCACAGTGTATACACATTTTAATCTTACCCCACAATCAGAGATAGAAGACTTCTTGGAGTCACCTCGGATAGTGTATACGCATTCCCAATTTGGCCATCAGGCCGAGATGAATGGCTTCTCGGAGTTACCTCGGATAGTGCATACACTTTGATCGTAGCCATCAGGCCGAGCTGGATGACTTCTCGGAGTCACCTCGGAACGTGTATACACAGCTTGATATTAGCCATCCTGCCGAGATGGATGACGTCTCGGAGTCACATCGGAAAGTGTATACACATTCTATTCTTACCCCACAATCCGAGATAGAAGACTTCTTGGAGTTACCTCGGAGAGTGTATACGCATTCCCATTTTAGCCATCAGGCCGAGATGAATGGCTTCTCGGAGTTACCTCGGAATGCGTATACACATTCTGATCTTAGCCCTCAGGCCGAGATGCATGACTTCTAGGAGTCACCTCGGAATACGTATACACTCTCCGATCATAGCCATCAGGCCGAGATCGATGACATTTCGAAGTCACCTCGAAATGTGTACACACACTTCGATCTTAGCCATCAGGCCGAGATGGATGACGTCTCGGAGTCACCTCGGAAAGTGTAGACACATTCTAATCTTACCCCACAATCAGAGATAGAAGACTTCTTGGAGTCACCTCGGAAAGTGTATACGCATTCCCAATTTGGCCATCAGGCCGAGATGAATGGCTTCTCGGAGTTACCTCGGAATGTGTATGCGCATCCTGATCATAGCCATCAGGCCGAGATGGATGACATTTCGAAGTCACCTCGAAATGTGTACACACACTTTGATCGTAGCCATCAGGCTGAGATGGTTGACTTCTCGGAGTCACCTCGGAATGTGTATACACACTTCGATCTTAGCCATCAGGCCGAGATCCATGACTTCTCGAAGTCACCTCGAAATGCGTATACAGAGTCTGATTATAGCCATCACGCCAAGATGGATGACATTTCGAAGTCACCTCGGAAAGTGTACACACATTCTCATCTTAGCCCATGATCCGAGACAGAAGACTTCTTGGAGTCACCTCGGAAAGTGTATATGCATTCCCATTTTAGCCATCAGGCTGAGATGAATGGCTTCTGGGAGTTACCTCGGATTGTGTATGCGCATCCTGATCATAGCCATCAGGCCGAGATGGATGACATTTCGAAGTCACCTCGAAATGTGTACACACACTTTGATCGTAGCCATCAGGCCGAGATGGATGACGTCTCGGAGTCACCTCGGAAAGAGTATACACATTCTAATCTTACCCCACAATCAGAGATAGAAGACTTCTTGGAGTTACCTCGGAAACTGTATACGCATTCCCAATTTGGCCATCAGGCCGAGATGAATGGCTTCTCGGAGTTACCTCGGAATGTGTATGCGCATCCTGATCATAGCCATCAGGCCGAGATGGATGACATTTCGAAGTCACCTCGAAATGTGTACACACACTTTGATCTTAGCCATCACGCCAAGATGGATGACTTCTCGGAATCAACTCGGAAAGTGTATACAAATTCTCATCTTAGCCCATGATCCGAGATAGAAGACTTCTTAGAGTCACCTCGGAAAGTGTATACGCATTGCCATTTTAGCCATCAGGCTGAGATGAATAACTTCTCGGAGTTACCTCGCAATGTGTATACACTTTCATCGTAGCCATCAGGCTGAGATGGATGACTTCTCGGAGTCACCTCGGAACGTGTATACACAGCTTGACATTAGCCATCCTGCCGAAATGGATGACGTCTCGGAGTCACATCGGAAAGTGTATACACATTCTATTCTTACCCCACAGTCCGAGATAGAAGACTTCTTGGAGTCACCTCGGAAAGTGTATACGCATTCCCATTTTAGCCATCAGGCCGAGATGAATGGCTTCTCGGAGTTACCTCGGAATGTGCATACACTTTGATCGTAGCCATCAGGCTGAGATGGTTGACTTCTCGGAGTCACCTCGGAATGTGTATACACACTTCGATCTTAGCCATCAGGCCGAGATCCATGACTTCTCGAAGTCACCTCGAAATGCGTATACAGTGTCTGATCATAGCTATCACGCCAAGATGGATGACATTTCGAAGTCACCTCGGAAAGTGTACACACATTCTCATCTTAGCCCATGATCCGAGACAGAAGACTTCTTGGAGTCACCTCGGAAAGTGTATATGCATTCCCATTTTAGCCATCAGGCCGAGATGAATGGCTTCTCGGAGTTACCTCGGAATGTGCATACACTTTGATCGTAGCCATCAGGCTCAGATGGTTGACTTCTCGGAGTCACCTCGGAATGTGTATACACACTTCGATCTTAGCCCTCAGGCCGAGATCCATGACTTCTTGGAGTCACCTCGGAATGCGTATACAGTGTGTGATCATAGGCATCACGTCAAGATGGATGACATTTCGAAGTCACCTCGGAATGTGTATACACACTTCGATCTTAGCCATCAGGCCGAGATGGATGACGTCTCGGAGTCACCTCGGAACGTGTATACACAGCTTGACATTAGCCATCCTGCCGAAATGGATGACGTCTCGGAGTCACATCGGAAAGTGTATACACATTCTATTCTTACCCCACAATCCGAGATAGAAGACTTCTTGGAGTCACCTCGGAGAGTGTATACGCATTCCCATTTTAGCCATCAGGCCGAGATGAATGGCTTCTCGGAGTTACCTCGGAATGTGCATACACTTTGATCGTAGCCATCAGGCCGAGCTGGATGACTTCTCGGAGTCACCACGGAATGCGTATACACATTCTGATCTTAGCCCTCAGGCCGAGATGCATGACTTCTAGGAGTCACCTCGGAATACGTATACACTCTCCGATCATAGCCATCAGGCCGAGATCGATGACATTTCGAAGTCACCTCGAAATGTGTACACACACTTCGATCTTAGCCATCAGGCCGAGATGGATGACGTCTCGAAGTCACCTCGGAAAGTGTACACACATTCTCATCTTAGCCCATGATCCGAGACAGAAGACGTCTTGGAGTCACCTCGGAAAGTGTATATGCATTCCCATTTTAGCCATCAGGCTGAGATGAATGGCTTCTGGGAGTTACCTCGGAATGTGTATGCGCATCCTGATCATAGCCATCAGGCCGAGATGGATGACATTTCGAAGTCACTTCGAAATGTGTACACACACTTTGATCGTAGCCATCAGGCCGAGATGGATGACGTCTCGGAGTCACCTCGGAAAGAGTATACACATTCTAATCTTACCCCACAATCAGAGATGGAAGACTTCTTGGAGTCACCTCGGAAACTGTATACGCATTCCCAATTTGGCCATCAGGCCGAGATGAATGGCTTCTCGGAGTTACCTCGGAATGTGTATGCGCATCCTGATCATAGCCATCAGGCCGAGATGGATGACATTTCGAAGTCACCTCGAAATCTGTACACACACTTTGATCTTAGCCATCACGCCAAGATGGATGACTTCTCGGAATCAACTCGGAAAGTGTATACAAATTCTCATCTTAGCCCATGATCCGAGATAGAAGACTTCTTAGAGTCACCTCGGAAAGTGTATACGCATTGCCATTTTAGCCATCAGGCCGAGATGGATGACGTCTAGGAGTCACCTCGGAAAGAGTATACACATTCTAATCTTACCCCACAATCAGAGATAGAAGACTTCTTGGAGTCACCTCGGAAACTGTATACGCATTCCCAATTTGGCCATCAGGCCGAGATGAATGGCTTCTCGGAGTTACCTCGGAATGTGTATGCGCATCCTGATCATAGCCATCAGGCCGAGATGGATGACATTTCGAAGTCACCTCGAAATGTGTACACACACTTTGATCTTAGCCATCACGCCAAGATGGATGACTTCTCGGAATCAACTCGGAAAGTGTATACAAATTCTCATCTTAGCCCATGATCCGAGATAGAAGACTTCTTAGAGTCACCTCGGAAAGTGTATACGCATTGCCATTTCAGCCATCAGGCTGAGATGAATAACTTCTCGGAGTTACCTCGCAATGTGTATACACTTTCATCGTAGCCATCAGGCTGAGATGGATGACTTCTCGGAGTCACCTCGGAACGTGTATACACAGCTTGACATTAGCCATCCTGCCGAAATGGATGACGTCTCGGAGTCACATCGGAAAGTGTATACACATTCTATTCTTACCCCACAGTCCGAGATAGAAGACTTCTTGGAGTCACCTCGGAAAGTGTATACGCATTCCCATTTTAGCCATCAGGCCGAGATGAATGGCTTCTCGGAGTTACCTCGGAATGTGCATACACTTTGATCGTAGCCATCAGGCTGAGATGGTTGACTTCTCGGAGTCACCTCGGAATGTGTATACACACTTCGATCTTAGCCATCAGGCCGAGATCCATGACTTCTCGAAGTCACCTCGAAATGCGTATACAGTGTCTGATCATAGCCATCACGCCAAGATGGATGACATTTCGAAGTCACCTCGGAAAGTGTACACACATTCTCATCTTAGCCCATGATCCGAGACAGAAGACTTCTTGGAGTCACCTCGGAAAGTGTATATGCATTCCCATTTTAGCCATCAGGCCGAGATGAATGGCTTCTCGGAGTTACCTCGGAATGTGCATACACTTTGATCGTAGCCATCAGGCTGAGATGGTTGACTTCTCGGAGTCACCTCGGAATGTGTATACACACTTCGATCTTAGCCCTCAGGCCGAGATCCATGACTTCTTGGAGTCACCTCGGAATGCGTATACAGTGTGTGATCATAGGCATCACGTCAAGATGGATGACATTTCGAAGTCACCTCGGAATGTGTATACACACTTCGATCTTAGCCATCAGGCCGAGATGGATGACGTCTCGGAGTCACCTCGGAACGTGTATACACAGCTTGACATTAGCCATCCTGCCGAAATGGATGACGTCTCGGAGTCACATCGGAAAGTGTATACACATTCTATTCTTACCCCACAATCCGAGATAGAAGACTTCTTGGAGTCACCTCGGAGAGTGTATACGCATTCCCATTTTACCCATCAGGCTGAGATGAATAACTTCTCGGAGTTACCTCGCAATGTGTATACACTTTGATCGTAGCCATCAGGCTGAGATGGATGACTTCTCGGAGTCACCTCGGAACGTGTATACACAGCTTGACATTAGCCATCCTGCCGAGATGGATGACGTCTCGGAGTCACATCGGAAAGTGTATACACATTCTATTCTTACCCCACAATCCGAGATAGAAGAATTCTTGGAGTCACCTCGGAAAGTGAATACGCATTCCCATTTTAGCCATCAGGCCGAGATGAATGGCTTCTCGGAGTTACCTCGGAATGTGCATACACTTTGATCGTAGCCATCAGGCTGAGATGGATGACTTCTCGGAGTCACCTCGGAACGTGTATACACAGCTTGACATTAGCCATCCTGCCGAGATGGATGACGTCTCGGAGTCACATCGGAAAGTGTATACACATTCTATTCTTACCCCACAATCCGAGATAGAAGAATTCTTGGAGTCACCTCGGAAAGTGTATACGCATTCCCATTTTAGCCATCAGGCCGAGATGAATGGCTTCTCGGAGTTACCTCGGAATGTGCATACACTTTGATCGTAGCCATCAGGCCGAGATGAATGACTTCTCGGAGTTACCTCGGAATGTGTATACACTTTGATCGTAGCCATCAGGCTGAGATGGATGACCTCTCGGAGTCACCTCGGAAAGTGTATACACATTCTAATCTTACCCCACAATCCGAGATAGAAGACTTCTTGGAGTCACCTCGAAAAGTGTATACGCATTCCCATTTTAGCCGTCAGGCCGAGATGAATGGCTTCTCGGAGTTACCTCGGAATGTGTATGCGCATCCTGATCGTAGCCATCAGGCCGAGCTGGATGACTTCTCGGAGTCACCCCGGAATGCGTATACACATTCTGATCTTAGGCCTCAGGCCGAGATGCATGACTTCTTGGAGTCACCTCGGAATACGTATACACTCTCCGATCATAGCCATCAGGCCGAGATCGATGACATTTCGAAGTCACCTCGAAATGTGTACACACACTTTGATCGTAGCCATCAGGCTGAGATGGATGACTTCTCGGTTTCACCTCGGAAAGTGTATACACACTTCGATCTTAGCCACCAGGCCGAGATGGATGACGTCTCGGAGTCACCTCGGAATGTGTATACACATTCTAATCTTACCCCACAATCCGAGATAGAAGACTTCTTGGGGTCACCTCGGAAAGTGTATACGCATTCCCATGTTAGCCATGAGGCCGAGATGAATGGCTTCTCGGAGTCACCTCGGAAAGTGTATGCGCATCCTGATCGTAGCCATCAGGCCGAGATCGATGACATTTCGAAGTCACCTCGAAATGTGTACACACACTTTGATCGTAGCCATCAGGCTGAGACGGATGACTTCTCGGTTTCACCTCGGAATGTGTATACACACTTCGATCTTAGCCATCAGGCCGAGATGGATGACTTCTCGGAGTTACCTCGGAATGTGTATACACTTTGATCGTAGCCATCAGGCTGAGATGGATGACCTCTCGGAGTCACCTCGGAAAGTGTATACACATTCTAATCTTACCCCACAATCCGAGATAGAAGACTTCTCGGAGTCACCTCGGAATGTGTATACACACTTCGATCTTAGCCATCAGGCCGAGATCCATGACTTCTCGAAGTCACCTCGAAATGCGTATACAGTGTCTGATCATAGCTATCACGCCAAGATGGATGACATTTCGAAGTCACCTCGGAAAGTGTACACACATTCTCATCTTAGCCCATGATCCGAGACAGAAGACTTCTTGGAGTCACCTCGGAAAGTGTATATGCATTCCCATTTTAGCCATCAGGCCGAGATGAATGGCTTCTCGGAGTTACCTCGGAATGTGCATACACTTTGATCGTAGCCATCAGGCTCAGATGGTTGACTTCTCGGAGTCACCTCGGAATGTGTATACACACTTCGATCTTAGCCCTCAGGCCGAGATCCATGACTTCTTGGAGTCACCTCGGAATGCGTATACAGTGTGTGATCATAGGCATCACGTCAAGATGGATGACATTTCGAAGTCACCTCGGAATGTGTATACACACTTCGATCTTAGCCATCAGGCCGAGATGGATGACGTCTCGGAGTCACCTCGGAACGTGTATACACAGCTTGACATTAGCCATCCTGCCGAAATGGATGACGTCTCGGAGTCACATCGGAAAGTGTATACACATTCTATTCTTACCCCACAATCCGAGATAGAAGACTTCTTGGAGTCACCTCGGAGAGTGTATACGCATTCCCATTTTAGCCATCAGGCCGAGATGAATGGCTTCTCGGAGTTACCTCGGAATGTGCATACACTTTGATCGTAGCCATCAGGCCGAGCTGGATGACTTCTCGGAGTCACCACGGAATGCGTATACACATTCTGATCTTAGCCCTCAGGCCGAGATGCATGACTTCTAGGAGTCACCTCGGAATACGTATACACTCTCCGATCATAGCCATCAGGCCGAGATCGATGACATTTCGAAGTCACCTCGAAATGTGTACACACACTTCGATCTTAGCCATCAGGCCGAGATGGATGACGTCTCGAAGTCACCTCGGAAAGTGTACACACATTCTCATCTTAGCCCATGATCCGAGACAGAAGACGTCTTGGAGTCACCTCGGAAAGTGTATATGCATTCCCATTTTAGCCATCAGGCTGAGATGAATGGCTTCTCGGAGTTACCTCGGAATGTGCATACACTTTGATCGTAGCCATCAGGCCGAGCTGGATGACTTCTCGGAGTCACCACGGAATGCGTATACACATTCTGATCTTAGCCCTCAGGCCGAGATGCATGACTTCTAGGAGTCACCTCGGAATACGTATACACTCTCCGATCATAGCCATCAGGCCGAGATCGATGACATTTCGAAGTCACCTCGAAATGTGTACACACACTTTGATCGTAGCCATCAGGCTGAGACGGATGACTTCTCGGTTTCACCTCGGAATGTGTATACACACTTCGATCTTAGCCATCAGGCCGAGATGGATGACTTCTCGGAGTTACCTCGGAATGTGTATACACTTTGATCGTAGCCATCAGGCTGAGATGGATGACCTCTCGGAGTCACCTCGGAAAGTGTATACACATTCTAATCTTACCCCACAATCCGAGATAGAAGACTTCTCGGAGTCACCTCGGAATGTGTATACACACTTCGATCTTAGCCATCAGGCCGAGATCCATGACTTCTCGAAGTCACCTCGAAATGCGTATACAGTGTCTGATCATAGCTATCACGCCAAGATGGATGACATTTCGAAGTCACCTCGGAAAGTGTACACACATTCTCATCTTAGCCCATGATCCGAGACAGAAGACTTCTTGGAGTCACCTCGGAAAGTGTATATGCATTCCCATTTTAGCCATCAGGCCGAGATGAATGGCTTCTCGGAGTTACCTCGGAATGTGCATACACTTTGATCGTAGCCATCAGGCTCAGATGGTTGACTTCTCGGAGTCACCTCGGAATGTGTATACACACTTCGATCTTAGCCCTCAGGCCGAGATCCATGACTTCTTGGAGTCACCTCGGAATGCGTATACAGTGTGTGATCATAGGCATCACGTCAAGATGGATGACATTTCGAAGTCACCTCGGAATGTGTATACACACTTCGATCTTAGCCATCAGGCCGAGATGGATGACGTCTCGGAGTCACCTCGGAACGTGTATACACAGCTTGACATTAGCCATCCTGCCGAAATGGATGACGTCTCGGAGTCACATCGGAAAGTGTATACACATTCTATTCTTACCCCACAATCCGAGATAGAAGACTTCTTGGAGTCACCTCGGAGAGTGTATACGCATTCCCATTTTAGCCATCAGGCCGAGATGAATGGCTTCTCGGAGTTACCTCGGAATGTGCATACACTTTGATCGTAGCCATCAGGCCGAGCTGGATGACTTCTCGGAGTCACCACGGAATGCGTATACACATTCTGATCTTAGCCCTCAGGCCGAGATGCATGACTTCTAGGAGTCACCTCGGAATACGTATACACTCTCCGATCATAGCCATCAGGCCGAGATCGATGACATTTCGAAGTCACCTCGAAATGTGTACACACACTTCGATCTTAGCCATCAGGCCGAGATGGATGACGTCTCGAAGTCACCTCGGAAAGTGTACACACATTCTCATCTTAGCCCATGATCCGAGACAGAAGACGTCTTGGAGTCACCTCGGAAAGTGTATATGCATTCCCATTTTAGCCATCAGGCTGAGATGAATGGCTTCTGGGAGTTACCTCGGAATGTGTATGCGCATCCTGATCATAGCCATCAGGCCGAGATGGATGACATTTCGAAGTCACTTCGAAATGTGTACACACACTTTGATCGTAGCCATCAGGCCGAGATGGATGACGTCTCGGAGTCACCTCGGAAAGAGTATACACATTCTAATCTTACCCCACAATCAGAGATGGAAGACTTCTTGGAGTCACCTCGGAAACTGTATACGCATTCCCAATTTGGCCATCAGGCCGAGATGAATGGCTTCTCGGAGTTACCTCGGAATGTGTATGCGCATCCTGATCATAGCCATCAGGCCGAGATGGATGACATTTCGAAGTCACCTCGAAATCTGTACACACACTTTGATCTTAGCCATCACGCCAAGATGGATGACTTCTCGGAATCAACTCGGAAAGTGTATACAAATTCTCATCTTAGCCCATGATCCGAGATAGAAGACTTCTTAGAGTCACCTCGGAAAGTGTATACGCATTGCCATTTTAGCCATCAGGCCGAGATGGATGACGTCTAGGAGTCACCTCGGAAAGAGTATACACATTCTAATCTTACCCCACAATCAGAGATAGAAGACTTCTTGGAGTCACCTCGGAAACTGTATACGCATTCCCAATTTGGCCATCAGGCCGAGATGAATGGCTTCTCGGAGTTACCTCGGAATGTGTATGCGCATCCTGATCATAGCCATCAGGCCGAGATGGATGACATTTCGAAGTCACCTCGAAATGTGTACACACACTTTGATCTTAGCCATCACGCCAAGATGGATGACTTCTCGGAATCAACTCGGAAAGTGTATACAAATTCTCATCTTAGCCCATGATCCGAGATAGAAGACTTCTTAGAGTCACCTCGGAAAGTGTATACGCATTGCCATTTCAGCCATCAGGCTGAGATGAATAACTTCTCGGAGTTACCTCGCAATGTGTATACACTTTCATCGTAGCCATCAGGCTGAGATGGATGACTTCTCGGAGTCACCTCGGAACGTGTATACACAGCTTGACATTAGCCATCCTGCCGAAATGGATGACGTCTCGGAGTCACATCGGAAAGTGTATACACATTCTATTCTTACCCCACAGTCCGAGATAGAAGACTTCTTGGAGTCACCTCGGAAAGTGTATACGCATTCCCATTTTAGCCATCAGGCCGAGATGAATGGCTTCTCGGAGTTACCTCGGAATGTGCATACACTTTGATCGTAGCCATCAGGCTGAGATGGTTGACTTCTCGGAGTCACCTCGGAATGTGTATACACACTTCGATCTTAGCCATCAGGCCGAGATCCATGACTTCTCGAAGTCACCTCGAAATGCGTATACAGTGTCTGATCATAGCCATCACGCCAAGATGGATGACATTTCGAAGTCACCTCGGAAAGTGTACACACATTCTCATCTTAGCCCATGATCCGAGACAGAAGACTTCTTGGAGTCACCTCGGAAAGTGTATATGCATTCCCATTTTAGCCATCAGGCCGAGATGAATGGCTTCTCGGAGTTACCTCGGAATGTGCATACACTTTGATCGTAGCCATCAGGCTGAGATGGTTGACTTCTCGGAGTCACCTCGGAATGTGTATACACACTTCGATCTTAGCCCTCAGGCCGAGATCCATGACTTCTTGGAGTCACCTCGGAATGCGTATACAGTGTGTGATCATAGGCATCACGTCAAGATGGATGACATTTCGAAGTCACCTCGGAATGTGTATACACACTTCGATCTTAGCCATCAGGCCGAGATGGATGACGTCTCGGAGTCACCTCGGAACGTGTATACACAGCTTGACATTAGCCATCCTGCCGAAATGGATGACGTCTCGGAGTCACATCGGAAAGTGTATACACATTCTATTCTTACCCCACAATCCGAGATAGAAGACTTCTTGGAGTCACCTCGGAGAGTGTATACGCATTCCCATTTTACCCATCAGGCTGAGATGAATAACTTCTCGGAGTTACCTCGCAATGTGTATACACTTTGATCGTAGCCATCAGGCTGAGATGGATGACTTCTCGGAGTCACCTCGGAACGTGTATACACAGCTTGACATTAGCCATCCTGCCGAGATGGATGACGTCTCGGAGTCACATCGGAAAGTGTATACACATTCTATTCTTACCCCACAATCCGAGATAGAAGAATTCTTGGAGTCACCTCGGAAAGTGAATACGCATTCCCATTTTAGCCATCAGGCCGAGATGAATGGCTTCTCGGAGTTACCTCGGAATGTGCATACACTTTGATCGTAGCCATCAGGCTGAGATGGATGACTTCTCGGAGTCACCTCGGAACGTGTATACACAGCTTGACATTAGCCATCCTGCCGAGATGGATGACGTCTCGGAGTCACATCGGAAAGTGTATACACATTCTATTCTTACCCCACAATCCGAGATAGAAGAATTCTTGGAGTCACCTCGGAAAGTGTATACGCATTCCCATTTTAGCCATCAGGCCGAGATGAATGGCTTCTCGGAGTTACCTCGGAATGTGCATACACTTTGATCGTAGCCATCAGGCCGAGATGAATGACTTCTCGGAGTTACCTCGGAATGTGTATACACTTTGATCGTAGCCATCAGGCTGAGATGGATGACCTCTCGGAGTCACCTCGGAAAGTGTATACACATTCTAATCTTACCCCACAATCCGAGATAGAAGACTTCTTGGAGTCACCTCGAAAAGTGTATACGCATTCCCATTTTAGCCGTCAGGCCGAGATGAATGGCTTCTCGGAGTTACCTCGGAATGTGTATGCGCATCCTGATCGTAGCCATCAGGCCGAGCTGGATGACTTCTCGGAGTCACCCCGGAATGCGTATACACATTCTGATCTTAGGCCTCAGGCCGAGATGCATGACTTCTTGGAGTCACCTCGGAATACGTATACACTCTCCGATCATAGCCATCAGGCCGAGATCGATGACATTTCGAAGTCACCTCGAAATGTGTACACACACTTTGATCGTAGCCATCAGGCTGAGATGGATGACTTCTCGGTTTCACCTCGGAAAGTGTATACACACTTCGATCTTAGCCACCAGGCCGAGATGGATGACGTCTCGGAGTCACCTCGGAATGTGTATACACATTCTAATCTTACCCCACAATCCGAGATAGAAGACTTCTTGGGGTCACCTCGGAAAGTGTATACGCATTCCCATGTTAGCCATGAGGCCGAGATGAATGGCTTCTCGGAGTCACCTCGGAAAGTGTATGCGCATCCTGATCGTAGCCATCAGGCCGAGATCGATGACATTTCGAAGTCACCTCGAAATGTGTACACACACTTTGATCGTAGCCATCAGGCTGAGACGGATGACTTCTCGGTTTCACCTCGGAATGTGTATACACACTTCGATCTTAGCCATCAGGCCGAGATGGATGACTTCTCGGAGTTACCTCGGAATGTGTATACACTTTGATCGTAGCCATCAGGCTGAGATGGATGACCTCTCGGAGTCACCTCGGAAAGTGTATACACATTCTAATCTTACCCCACAATCCGAGATAGAAGACTTCTCGGAGTCACCTCGGAATGTGTATACACACTTCGATCTTAGCCATCAGGCCGAGATCCATGACTTCTCGAAGTCACCTCGAAATGCGTATACAGTGTCTGATCATAGCTATCACGCCAAGATGGATGACATTTCGAAGTCACCTCGGAAAGTGTACACACATTCTCATCTTAGCCCATGATCCGAGACAGAAGACTTCTTGGAGTCACCTCGGAAAGTGTATATGCATTCCCATTTTAGCCATCAGGCCGAGATGAATGGCTTCTCGGAGTTACCTCGGAATGTGCATACACTTTGATCGTAGCCATCAGGCTCAGATGGTTGACTTCTCGGAGTCACCTCGGAATGTGTATACACACTTCGATCTTAGCCCTCAGGCCGAGATCCATGACTTCTTGGAGTCACCTCGGAATGCGTATACAGTGTGTGATCATAGGCATCACGTCAAGATGGATGACATTTCGAAGTCACCTCGGAATGTGTATACACACTTCGATCTTAGCCATCAGGCCGAGATGGATGACGTCTCGGAGTCACCTCGGAACGTGTATACACAGCTTGACATTAGCCATCCTGCCGAAATGGATGACGTCTCGGAGTCACATCGGAAAGTGTATACACATTCTATTCTTACCCCACAATCCGAGATAGAAGACTTCTTGGAGTCACCTCGGAGAGTGTATACGCATTCCCATTTTAGCCATCAGGCCGAGATGAATGGCTTCTCGGAGTTACCTCGGAATGTGCATACACTTTGATCGTAGCCATCAGGCCGAGCTGGATGACTTCTCGGAGTCACCACGGAATGCGTATACACATTCTGATCTTAGCCCTCAGGCCGAGATGCATGACTTCTAGGAGTCACCTCGGAATACGTATACACTCTCCGATCATAGCCATCAGGCCGAGATCGATGACATTTCGAAGTCACCTCGAAATGTGTACACACACTTCGATCTTAGCCATCAGGCCGAGATGGATGACGTCTCGAAGTCACCTCGGAAAGTGTACACACATTCTCATCTTAGCCCATGATCCGAGACAGAAGACGTCTTGGAGTCACCTCGGAAAGTGTATATGCATTCCCATTTTAGCCATCAGGCTGAGATGAATGGCTTCTGGGAGTTACCTCGGAATGTGTATGCGCATCCTGATCATAGCCATCAGGCCGAGATGGATGACATTTCGAAGTCACTTCGAAATGTGTACACACACTTTGATCGTAGCCATCAGGCCGAGATGGATGACGTCTCGGAGTCACCTCGGAAAGAGTATACACATTCTAATCTTACCCCACAATCAGAGATGGAAGACTTCTTGGAGTCACCTCGGAAACTGTATACGCATTCCCAATTTGGCCATCAGGCCGAGATGAATGGCTTCTCGGAGTTACCTCGGAATGTGTATGCGCATCCTGATCATAGCCATCAGGCCGAGATGGATGACATTTCGAAGTCACCTCGAAATCTGTACACACACTTTGATCTTAGCCATCACGCCAAGATGGATGACTTCTCGGAATCAACTCGGAAAGTGTATACAAATTCTCATCTTAGCCCATGATCCGAGATAGAAGACTTCTTAGAGTCACCTCGGAAAGTGTATACGCATTGCCATTTTAGCCATCAGGCCGAGATGGATGACGTCTAGGAGTCACCTCGGAAAGAGTATACACATTCTAATCTTACCCCACAATCAGAGATAGAAGACTTCTTGGAGTCACCTCGGAAACTGTATACGCATTCCCAATTTGGCCATCAGGCCGAGATGAATGGCTTCTCGGAGTTACCTCGGAATGTGTATGCGCATCCTGATCATAGCCATCAGGCCGAGATGGATGACATTTCGAAGTCACCTCGAAATGTGTACACACACTTTGATCTTAGCCATCACGCCAAGATGGATGACTTCTCGGAATCAACTCGGAAAGTGTATACAAATTCTCATCTTAGCCCATGATCCGAGATAGAAGACTTCTTAGAGTCACCTCGGAAAGTGTATACGCATTGCCATTTCAGCCATCAGGCTGAGATGAATAACTTCTCGGAGTTACCTCGCAATGTGTATACACTTTCATCGTAGCCATCAGGCTGAGATGGATGACTTCTCGGAGTCACCTCGGAACGTGTATACACAGCTTGACATTAGCCATCCTGCCGAAATGGATGACGTCTCGGAGTCACATCGGAAAGTGTATACACATTCTATTCTTACCCCACAGTCCGAGATAGAAGACTTCTTGGAGTCACCTCGGAAAGTGTATACGCATTCCCATTTTAGCCATCAGGCCGAGATGAATGGCTTCTCGGAGTTACCTCGGAATGTGCATACACTTTGATCGTAGCCATCAGGCTGAGATGGTTGACTTCTCGGAGTCACCTCGGAATGTGTATACACACTTCGATCTTAGCCATCAGGCCGAGATCCATGACTTCTCGAAGTCACCTCGAAATGCGTATACAGTGTCTGATCATAGCCATCACGCCAAGATGGATGACATTTCGAAGTCACCTCGGAAAGTGTACACACATTCTCATCTTAGCCCATGATCCGAGACAGAAGACTTCTTGGAGTCACCTCGGAAAGTGTATATGCATTCCCATTTTAGCCATCAGGCCGAGATGAATGGCTTCTCGGAGTTACCTCGGAATGTGCATACACTTTGATCGTAGCCATCAGGCTGAGATGGTTGACTTCTCGGAGTCACCTCGGAATGTGTATACACACTTCGATCTTAGCCCTCAGGCCGAGATCCATGACTTCTTGGAGTCACCTCGGAATGCGTATACAGTGTGTGATCATAGGCATCACGTCAAGATGGATGACATTTCGAAGTCACCTCGGAATGTGTATACACACTTCGATCTTAGCCATCAGGCCGAGATGGATGACGTCTCGGAGTCACCTCGGAACGTGTATACACAGCTTGACATTAGCCATCCTGCCGAAATGGATGACGTCTCGGAGTCACATCGGAAAGTGTATACACATTCTATTCTTACCCCACAATCCGAGATAGAAGACTTCTTGGAGTCACCTCGGAGAGTGTATACGCATTCCCATTTTACCCATCAGGCTGAGATGAATAACTTCTCGGAGTTACCTCGCAATGTGTATACACTTTGATCGTAGCCATCAGGCTGAGATGGATGACTTCTCGGAGTCACCTCGGAACGTGTATACACAGCTTGACATTAGCCATCCTGCCGAGATGGATGACGTCTCGGAGTCACATCGGAAAGTGTATACACATTCTATTCTTACCCCACAATCCGAGATAGAAGAATTCTTGGAGTCACCTCGGAAAGTGAATACGCATTCCCATTTTAGCCATCAGGCCGAGATGAATGGCTTCTCGGAGTTACCTCGGAATGTGCATACACTTTGATCGTAGCCATCAGGCTGAGATGGATGACTTCTCGGAGTCACCTCGGAACGTGTATACACAGCTTGACATTAGCCATCCTGCCGAGATGGATGACGTCTCGGAGTCACATCGGAAAGTGTATACACATTCTATTCTTACCCCACAATCCGAGATAGAAGAATTCTTGGAGTCACCTCGGAAAGTGTATACGCATTCCCATTTTAGCCATCAGGCCGAGATGAATGGCTTCTCGGAGTTACCTCGGAATGTGCATACACTTTGATCGTAGCCATCAGGCCGAGATGAATGACTTCTCGGAGTTACCTCGGAATGTGTATACACTTTGATCGTAGCCATCAGGCTGAGATGGATGACCTCTCGGAGTCACCTCGGAAAGTGTATACACATTCTAATCTTACCCCACAATCCGAGATAGAAGACTTCTTGGAGTCACCTCGAAAAGTGTATACGCATTCCCATTTTAGCCGTCAGGCCGAGATGAATGGCTTCTCGGAGTTACCTCGGAATGTGTATGCGCATCCTGATCGTAGCCATCAGGCCGAGCTGGATGACTTCTCGGAGTCACCCCGGAATGCGTATACACATTCTGATCTTAGGCCTCAGGCCGAGATGCATGACTTCTTGGAGTCACCTCGGAATACGTATACACTCTCCGATCATAGCCATCAGGCCGAGATCGATGACATTTCGAAGTCACCTCGAAATGTGTACACACACTTTGATCGTAGCCATCAGGCTGAGATGGATGACTTCTCGGTTTCACCTCGGAAAGTGTATACACACTTCGATCTTAGCCACCAGGCCGAGATGGATGACGTCTCGGAGTCACCTCGGAATGTGTATACACATTCTAATCTTACCCCACAATCCGAGATAGAAGACTTCTTGGGGTCACCTCGGAAAGTGTATACGCATTCCCATGTTAGCCATGAGGCCGAGATGAATGGCTTCTCGGAGTCACCTCGGAAAGTGTATGCGCATCCTGATCGTAGCCATCAGGCCGAGATCGATGACATTTCGAAGTCACCTCGAAATGTGTACACACACTTTGATCGTAGCCATCAGGCTGAGACGGATGACTTCTCGGTTTCACCTCGGAATGTGTATACACACTTCGATCTTAGCCATCAGGCCGAGATGGATGACGTCTCGAAGTCACCTCGGAAAGTGTACACACATTCTCATCTTAGCCCATGATCCGAGACAGAAGACTTCTTGGAGTCACCTCGGAAAGTGTATATGCATTCCCATTTTAGCCATCAGGCTGAGATGAATGGCTTCTGGGAGTTACCTCGGAATGTGTATGCGCATCCTGATCATAGCCATCAGGCCGAGATGGATGACATTTCGAAGTCACTTCGAAATGTGTACACACACTTTGATCGTAGCCATCAGGCCGAGATGGATGACGTCTCGGAGTCACCTCGGAAAGAGTATACACATTCTAATCTTACCCCACAATCAGAGATGGAAGACTTCTTGGAGTCACCTCGGAAACTGTATACGCATTCCCAATTTGGCCATCAGGCCGAGATGAATGGCTTCTCGGAGTTACCTCGGAATGTGTATGCGCATCCTGATCATAGCCATCAGGCCGAGATGGATGACATTTCGAAGTCACCTCGAAATCTGTACACACACTTTGATCTTAGCCATCACGCCAAGATGGATGACTTCTCGGAATCAACTCGGAAAGTGTATACAAATTCTCATCTTAGCCCATGATCCGAGATAGAAGACTTCTTAGAGTCACCTCGGAAAGTGTATACGCATTGCCATTTCAGCCATCAGGCTGAGATGAATAACTTCTCGGAGTTACCTCGCAATGTGTATACACTTTCATCGTAGCCATCAGGCTGAGATGGATGACTTCTCGGAGTCACCTCGGAACGTGTATACACAGCTTGACATTAGCCATCCTGCCGAAATGGATGACGTCTCGGAGTCACATCGGAAAGTGTATACACATTCTATTCTTACCCCACAGTCCGAGATAGAAGACTTCTTGGAGTCACCTCGGAAAGTGTATACGCATTCCCATTTTAGCCATCAGGCCGAGATGAATGGCTTCTCGGAGTTACCTCGGAATGTGCATACACTTTGATCGTAGCCATCAGGCTGAGATGGTTGACTTCTCGGAGTCACCTCGGAATGTGTATACACACTTCGATCTTAGCCATCAGGCCGAGATCCATGACTTCTCGAAGTCACCTCGAAATGCGTATACAGTGTCTGATCATAGCCATCACGCCAAGATGGATGACATTTCGAAGTCACCTCGGAAAGTGTACACACATTCTCATCTTAGCCCATGATCCGAGACAGAAGACTTCTTGGAGTCACCTCGGAAAGTGTATATGCATTCCCATTTTAGCCATCAGGCCGAGATGAATGGCTTCTCGGAGTTACCTCGGAATGTGCATACACTTTGATCGTAGCCATCAGGCTGAGATGGTTGACTTCTCGGAGTCACCTCGGAATGTGTATACACACTTCGATCTTAGCCCTCAGGCCGAGATCCATGACTTCTTGGAGTCACCTCGGAATGCGTATACAGTGTGTGATCATAGGCATCACGTCAAGATGGATGACATTTCGAAGTCACCTCGGAATGTGTATACACACTTCGATCTTAGCCATCAGGCCGAGATGGATGACGTCTCGGAGTCACCTCGGAACGTGTATACACAGCTTGACATTAGCCATCCTGCCGAAATGGATGACGTCTCGGAGTCACATCGGAAAGTGTATACACATTCTATTCTTACCCCACAATCCGAGATAGAAGACTTCTTGGAGTCACCTCGGAGAGTGTATACGCATTCCCATTTTAGCCATCAGGCTGAGATGAATAACTTCTCGGAGTTACCTCGCAATGTGTATACACTTTGATCGTAGCCATCAGGCTGAGATGGATGACTTCTCGGAGTCACCTCGGAACGTGTATACACAGCTTGACATTAGCCATCCTGCCGAGATGGATGACGTCTCGGAGTCACATCGGAAAGTGTATACACATTCTATTCTTACCCCACAATCCGAGATAGAAGAATTCTTGGAGTCACCTCGGAAAGTGAATACGCATTCCCATTTTAGCCATCAGGCCGAGATGAATGGCTTCTCGGAGTTACCTCGGAATGTGCATACACTTTGATCGTAGCCATCAGGCTGAGATGGATGACTTCTCGGAGTCACCTCGGAACGTGTATACACAGCTTGACATTAGCCATCCTGCCGAGATGGATGACGTCTCGGAGTCACATCGGAAAGTGTATACACATTCTATTCTTACCCCACAATCCGAGATAGAAGAATTCTTGGAGTCACCTCGGAAAGTGTATACGCATTCCCATTTTAGCCATCAGGCCGAGATGAATGGCTTCTCGGAGTTACCTCGGAATGTGCATACACTTTGATCGTAGCCATCAGGCCGAGATGAATGACTTCTCGGAGTTACCTCGGAATGTGTATACACTTTGATCGTAGCCATCAGGCTGAGATGGATGACCTCTCGGAGTCACCTCGGAAAGTGTATACACATTCTAATCTTACCCCACAATCCGAGATAGAAGACTTCTTGGAGTCACCTCGAAAAGTGTATACGCATTCCCATTTTAGCCGTCAGGCCGAGATGAATGGCTTCTCGGAGTTACCTCGGAATGTGTATGCGCATCCTGATCGTAGCCATCAGGCCGAGCTGGATGACTTCTCGGAGTCACCCCGGAATGCGTATACACATTCTGATCTTAGGCCTCAGGCCGAGATGCATGACTTCTTGGAGTCACCTCGGAATACGTATACACTCTCCGATCATAGCCATCAGGCCGAGATCGATGACATTTCGAAGTCACCTCGAAATGTGTACACACACTTTGATCGTAGCCATCAGGCTGAGATGGATGACTTCTCGGTTTCACCTCGGAAAGTGTCTACACACTTCGATCTTAGCCACCAGGCCGAGATGGATGACGTCTCGGAGTCACCTCGGAATGTGTATACACATTCTAATCTTACCCCACAATCCGAGATAGAAGACTTCTTGGGGTCACCTCGGAAAGTGTATACGCATTCCCATGTTAGCCATGAGGCCGAGATGAATGGCTTCTCGGAGTCACCTCGGAAAGTGTATGCGCATCCTGATCGTAGCCATCAGGCCGAGATCGATGACATTTCGAAGTCACCTCGAAATGTGTACACACACTTTGATCGTAGCCATCAGGCTGAGATGGATGACTTCTCGGTTTCACCTCGGAATGTGTATACACACTTCGATCTTAGCCATCAGGCCGAGATGGATGACGTCTCGAAGTCACCTCGGAATGTGTATACACATTCTAATCTTACCCCACAATCCGAGATAGAAGACTTCTTGGGGTCACCTCGGAAAGTGTATACGCATTCCCATTTTAGCCATCAGGCCGAGATGAATGGCTTCTCGGAGTTACCTCTGAATGTGTATACACTTTGATCGTAGCCATCAGGCTCAGATGGATGACTTCTCGGATTCACCTCGGAATGTGTATGCGCAGTTCGATCTTAGCCATCAGGCCGAAATGGATGACGTCTCGGAGTCACATCGGAAAGTGTATACACATTCTATTCTTACCCCACAATCCGAGATAGAAGAATTCTTGGAGTCACCTCGGAAAGTGAATACGCATTCCCATTTTAGCCATCAGGCCGAGATGAATGGCTTCTCGGAGTTACCTCGGAATGTGCATACACTTTGATCGTAGCCATCAGGCTGAGATGGATGACTTCTCGGTTTCACCTCGGAATGTGTATACACACTTCGATCTTAGCCATCAGGCCGAGATGGATGACGTCTCGAAGTCACCTCGGAATGTGTATACACATTCTAATCTTACCCCACAATCCGAGATAGAAGACTTCTTGGGGTCACCTCGGAAAGTGTATACGCATTCCCATTTTAGCCATCAGGCCGAGATGAATGGCTTCTCGGAGTTACCTCTGAATGTGTATACACTTTGATCGTAGCCATCAGGCTCAGTTGGATGACTTCTCGGATTCACCTCGGAATGTGTATGCGCAGTTCGATCTTAGCCATCAGGCCGAAATGGATGACGTCTCGGAGTCACATCGGAAAGTGTATACACATTCTATTCTTACCCCACAGTCCGAGATAGAAGACTTCTTGGAGTCACCTCGGAAAGTGTATACGCATTCCCATTTTAGCCATCAGGCCGAGATGAATGGCTTCTCGGAGTTACCTCGCAATGTGTATACACTTTGATCGTAGCCATCAGGCTGAGATGGATGACTTCTCGGAGTCACCTCGGAACGTGTATACACAGCTTGACATTAGCCATCCTGCCGAGATGGATGACGTCTCGGAGTCACATCGGAAAGTGTATACACATTCTATTCTTACCCCACAATCCGAGATAGAAGACTTCTTGGAGTCACCTCGGAAAGTGTATACGCATTCCCATTTTAGCCATCAGGCCGAGATGAATGGCTTCTCGGAGTTACCTCGGAATGTGCATACACTTTGATCGTAGCCATCAGGCCGAGATGAATGACTTCTCGGAGTTACCTCGGAATGTGTATACACTTTGATCGTAGCCATCAGGCTGAGATGGATGACTTCTCGGAGTCACCTCGGAAAGTGTATACACATTCTAATCTTACCCCACAATCCGAGATAGAAGACTTCTTGGAGTCACCTCGGAAAGTGTATACGCATTCCCATTTTAGCCGTCAGGCCGAGATGAATGGCTTCTCGGAGTTACCTCGGAATGTGTATGCGCATCCTGATCGTAGCCATCAGGCCGAGCTGGATGACTTCTCGGAGTCACCCCGGAATGCGTATACACATTCTGATCTTAGCCTTCAGGCCGAGATGCATGACTTCTTGGAGTCACCTCGGAATACGTATACACTCTCCGATCATAGCCATCAGGCCGAGATCGATGACATTTCGAAGTCACCTCGAAATGTGTACACACACTTTGATCGTAGCCGTCAGGCTGAGATGGATGACTTCTCGGTTTCACCTCGGAATGTGTATATACACTTCGATCTTAGCCATCAGGCCGAGATGGATGACGTCTCGGAGTCACCTCGGAAAGTGTATACACATTTTAATCTTACCCCACAATCAGAGATAGAAGACTTCTTGGAGTCACCTCGGATAGTGTATACGCATTCCCAATTTGGCCATCAGGCCGAGATGAATGGCTTCTCGGAGTTACCTCGGATAGTGCATACACTTTGATCGTAGCCATCAGGCCGAGCTGGATGACTTCTCGGAGTCACCTCGGAACGTGTATACACAGCTTGATATTAGCCATCCTGCCGAGATGGATGACGTCTCGGAGTCACATCGGAAAGTGTATACACATTCTATTCTTACCCCACAATCCGAGATAGAAGACTTCTTGGAGTTACCTCGGAGAGTGTATACGCATTCCCATTTTAGCCATCAGGCCGAGATGAATGGCTTCTCGGAGTTACCTCGGAATGTGCATACACTTTGATCGTAGCCATCAGGCCGAGCTGGATGACTTCTCGGAGTCACCACGGAATGCGTATACACATTCTGATCTTAGCCCTCAGGCCGAGATGCATGACTTCTAGGAGTCACCTCGGAATACGTATACACTCTCCGATCATAGCCATCAGGCCGAGATCGATGACATTTCGAAGTCACCTCGAAATGTGTACACACACTTCGATCTTAGCCATCAGGCCGAGATGGATGACGTCTCGGAGTCACCTCGGAAAGTGTAGACACATTCTAATCTTACCCCACAATCAGAGATAGAAGACTTCTTGGAGTCACCTCGGAAAGTGTATACGCATTCCCAATTTGGCCATCAGGCCGAGATGAATGGCTTCTCGGAGTTACCTCGGAATGTGTATGCGCATCCTGATCATAGCCATCAGGCCGAGATGGATGACATTTCGAAGTCACCTCGAAATGTGTACACACACTTTGATCGTAGCCATCAGGCTGAGATGGTTGACTTCTCGGAGTCACCTCGGAATGTGTATACACACTTCGATCTTAGCCATCAGGCCGAGATCCATGACTTCTCGAAGTCACCTCGAAATGCGTATACAGAGTCTGATTATAGCCATCACGCCAAGATGGATGACATTTCGAAGTCACCTCGGAAAGTGTACACACATTCTCATCTTAGCCCATGATCCGAGACAGAAGACTTCTTGGAGTCACCTCGGAAAGTGTATATGCATTCCCATTTTAGCCATCAGGCTGAGATGAATGGCTTCTGGGAGTTACCTCGGATTGTGTATGCGCATCCTGATCATAGCCATCAGGCCGAGATGGATGACATTTCGAAGTCACCTCGAAATGTGTACACACACTTTGATCGTAGCCATCAGGCCGAGATGGATGACGTCTCGGAGTCACCTCGGAAAGAGTATACACATTCTAATCTTACCCCACAATCAGAGATAGAAGACTTCTTGGAGTTACCTCGGAAACTGTATACGCATTCCCAATTTGGCCATCAGGCCGAGATGAATGGCTTCTCGGAGTTACCTCGGAATGTGTATGCGCATCCTGATCATAGCCATCAGGCCGAGATGGATGACATTTCGAAGTCACCTCGAAATGTGTACACACACTTTGATCTTAGCCATCACGCCAAGATGGATGACTTCTCGGAATCAACTCGGAAAGTGTATACAAATTCTCATCTTAGCCCATGATCCGAGATAGAAGACTTCTTAGAGTCACCTCGGAAAGTGTATACGCATTGCCATTTTAGCCATCAGGCTGAGATGAATAACTTCTCGGAGTTACCTCGCAATGTGTATACACTTTCATCGTAGCCATCAGGCTGAGATGGATGACTTCTCGGAGTCACCTCGGAACGTGTATACACAGCTTGACATTAGCCATCCTGCCGAAATGGATGACGTCTCGGAGTCACATCGGAAAGTGTATACACATTCTATTCTTACCCCACAGTCCGAGATAGAAGACTTCTTGGAGTCACCTCGGAAAGTGTATACGCATTCCCATTTTAGCCATCAGGCCGAGATGAATGGCTTCTCGGAGTTACCTCGGAATGTGCATACACTTTGATCGTAGCCATCAGGCTGAGATGGTTGACTTCTCGGAGTCACCTCGGAATGTGTATACACACTTCGATCTTAGCCATCAGGCCGAGATCCATGACTTCTCGAAGTCACCTCGAAATGCGTATACAGTGTCTGATCATAGCTATCACGCCAAGATGGATGACATTTCGAAGTCACCTCGGAAAGTGTACACACATTCTCATCTTAGCCCATGATCCGAGACAGAAGACTTCTTGGAGTCACCTCGGAAAGTGTATATGCATTCCCATTTTAGCCATCAGGCCGAGATGAATGGCTTCTCGGAGTTACCTCGGAATGTGCATACACTTTGATCGTAGCCATCAGGCTCAGATGGTTGACTTCTCGGAGTCACCTCGGAATGTGTATACACACTTCGATCTTAGCCCTCAGGCCGAGATCCATGACTTCTTGGAGTCACCTCGGAATGCGTATACAGTGTGTGATCATAGGCATCACGTCAAGATGGATGACATTTCGAAGTCACCTCGGAATGTGTATACACACTTCGATCTTAGCCATCAGGCCGAGATGGATGACGTCTCGGAGTCACCTCGGAACGTGTATACACAGCTTGACATTAGCCATCCTGCCGAAATGGATGACGTCTCGGAGTCACATCGGAAAGTGTATACACATTCTATTCTTACCCCACAATCCGAGATAGAAGACTTCTTGGAGTCACCTCGGAGAGTGTATACGCATTCCCATTTTAGCCATCAGGCCGAGATGAATGGCTTCTCGGAGTTACCTCGGAATGTGCATACACTTTGATCGTAGCCATCAGGCCGAGCTGGATGACTTCTCGGAGTCACCACGGAATGCGTATACACATTCTGATCTTAGCCCTCAGGCCGAGATGCATGACTTCTAGGAGTCACCTCGGAATACGTATACACTCTCCGATCATAGCCATCAGGCCGAGATCGATGACATTTCGAAGTCACCTCGAAATGTGTACACACACTTCGATCTTAGCCATCCTGCCGAGATGGATGACGTCTCGGAGTCACATCGGAAAGTGTATACACATTCTATTCTTACCCCACAATCCGAGATAGAAGACTTCTTGGAGTTACCTCGGAGAGTGTATACGCATTCCCATTTTAGCCATCAGGCCGAGATGAATGGCTTCTCGGAGTTACCTCGGAATGTGCATACACTTTGATCGTAGCCATCAGGCCGAGCTGGATGACTTCTCGGAGTCACCACGGAATGCGTATACACATTCTGATCTTAGCCCTCAGGCCGAGATGCATGACTTCTAGGAGTCACCTCGGAATACGTATACACTCTCCGATCATAGCCATCAGGCCGAGATCGATGACATTTCGAAGTCACCTCGAAATGTGTACACACACTTCGATCTTAGCCATCAGGCCGAGATGGATGACGTCTCGGAGTCACCTCGGAAAGTGTAGACACATTCTAATCTTACCCCACAATCAGAGATAGAAGACTTCTTGGAGTCACCTCGGAAAGTGTATACGCATTCCCAATTTGGCCATCAGGCCGAGATGAATGGCTTCTCGGAGTTACCTCGGAATGTGTATGCGCATCCTGATCATAGCCATCAGGCCGAGATGGATGACATTTCGAAGTCACCTCGAAATGTGTACACACACTTTGATCGTAGCCATCAGGCTGAGATGGTTGACTTCTCGGAGTCACCTCGGAATGTGTATACACACTTCGATCTTAGCCATCAGGCCGAGATCCATGACTTCTCGAAGTCACCTCGAAATGCGTATACAGAGTCTGATTATAGCCATCACGCCAAGATGGATGACATTTCGAAGTCACCTCGGAAAGTGTACACACATTCTCATCTTAGCCCATGATCCGAGACAGAAGACTTCTTGGAGTCACCTCGGAAAGTGTATATGCATTCCCATTTTAGCCATCAGGCTGAGATGAATGGCTTCTGGGAGTTACCTCGGATTGTGTATGCGCATCCTGATCATAGCCATCAGGCCGAGATGGATGACATTTCGAAGTCACCTCGAAATGTGTACACACACTTTGATCGTAGCCATCAGGCCGAGATGGATGACGTCTCGGAGTCACCTCGGAAAGAGTATACACATTCTAATCTTACCCCACAATCAGAGATAGAAGACTTCTTGGAGTTACCTCGGAAACTGTATACGCATTCCCAATTTGGCCATCAGGCCGAGATGAATGGCTTCTCGGAGTTACCTCGGAATGTGTATGCGCATCCTGATCATAGCCATCAGGCCGAGATGGATGACATTTCGAAGTCACCTCGAAATGTGTACACACACTTTGATCTTAGCCATCACGCCAAGATGGATGACTTCTCGGAATCAACTCGGAAAGTGTATACAAATTCTCATCTTAGCCCATGATCCGAGATAGAAGACTTCTTAGAGTCACCTCGGAAAGTGTATACGCATTGCCATTTTAGCCATCAGGCTGAGATGAATAACTTCTCGGAGTTACCTCGCAATGTGTATACACTTTCATCGTAGCCATCAGGCTGAGATGGATGACTTCTCGGAGTCACCTCGGAACGTGTATACACAGCTTGACATTAGCCATCCTGCCGAAATGGATGACGTCTCGGAGTCACATCGGAAAGTGTATACACATTCTATTCTTACCCCACAGTCCGAGATAGAAGACTTCTTGGAGTCACCTCGGAAAGTGTATACGCATTCCCATTTTAGCCATCAGGCCGAGATGAATGGCTTCTCGGAGTTACCTCGGAATGTGCATACACTTTGATCGTAGCCATCAGGCTGAGATGGTTGACTTCTCGGAGTCACCTCGGAATGTGTATACACACTTCGATCTTAGCCATCAGGCCGAGATCCATGACTTCTCGAAGTCACCTCGAAATGCGTATACAGTGTCTGATCATAGCTATCACGCCAAGATGGATGACATTTCGAAGTCACCTCGGAAAGTGTACACACATTCTCATCTTAGCCCATGATCCGAGACAGAAGACTTCTTGGAGTCACCTCGGAAAGTGTATATGCATTCCCATTTTAGCCATCAGGCCGAGATGAATGGCTTCTCGGAGTTACCTCGGAATGTGCATACACTTTGATCGTAGCCATCAGGCTCAGATGGTTGACTTCTCGGAGTCACCTCGGAATGTGTATACACACTTCGATCTTAGCCCTCAGGCCGAGATCCATGACTTCTTGGAGTCACCTCGGAATGCGTATACAGTGTGTGATCATAGGCATCACGTCAAGATGGATGACATTTCGAAGTCACCTCGGAATGTGTATACACACTTCGATCTTAGCCATCAGGCCGAGATGGATGACGTCTCGGAGTCACCTCGGAACGTGTATACACAGCTTGACATTAGCCATCCTGCCGAAATGGATGACGTCTCGGAGTCACATCGGAAAGTGTATACACATTCTATTCTTACCCCACAATCCGAGATAGAAGACTTCTTGGAGTCACCTCGGAGAGTGTATACGCATTCCCATTTTAGCCATCAGGCCGAGATGAATGGCTTCTCGGAGTTACCTCGGAATGTGCATACACTTTGATCGTAGCCATCAGGCCGAGCTGGATGACTTCTCGGAGTCACCACGGAATGCGTATACACATTCTGATCTTAGCCCTCAGGCCGAGATGCATGACTTCTAGGAGTCACCTCGGAATACGTATACACTCTCCGATCATAGCCATCAGGCCGAGATCGATGACATTTCGAAGTCACCTCGAAATGTGTACACACACTTCGATCTTAGCCATCAGGCCGAGATGGATGACGTCTCGAAGTCACCTCGGAAAGTGTACACACATTCTCATCTTAGCCCATGATCCGAGACAGAAGACGTCTTGGAGTCACCTCGGAAAGTGTATATGCATTCCCATTTTAGCCATCAGGCTGAGATGAATGGCTTCTGGGAGTTACCTCGGAATGTGTATGCGCATCCTGATCATAGCCATCAGGCCGAGATGGATGACATTTCGAAGTCACTTCGAAATGTGTACACACACTTTGATCGTAGCCATCAGGCCGAGATGGATGACGTCTCGGAGTCACCTCGGAAAGAGTATACACATTCTAATCTTACCCCACAATCAGAGATGGAAGACTTCTTGGAGTCACCTCGGAAACTGTATACGCATTCCCAATTTGGCCATCAGGCCGAGATGAATGGCTTCTCGGAGTTACCTCGGAATGTGTATGCGCATCCTGATCATAGCCATCAGGCCGAGATGGATGACATTTCGAAGTCACCTCGAAATCTGTACACACACTTTGATCTTAGCCATCACGCCAAGATGGATGACTTCTCGGAATCAACTCGGAAAGTGTATACAAATTCTCATCTTAGCCCATGATCCGAGATAGAAGACTTCTTAGAGTCACCTCGGAAAGTGTATACGCATTGCCATTTTAGCCATCAGGCCGAGATGGATGACGTCTAGGAGTCACCTCGGAAAGAGTATACACATTCTAATCTTACCCCACAATCAGAGATAGAAGACTTCTTGGAGTCACCTCGGAAACTGTATACGCATTCCCAATTTGGCCATCAGGCCGAGATGAATGGCTTCTCGGAGTTACCTCGGAATGTGTATGCGCATCCTGATCATAGCCATCAGGCCGAGATGGATGACATTTCGAAGTCACCTCGAAATGTGTACACACACTTTGATCTTAGCCATCACGCCAAGATGGATGACTTCTCGGAATCAACTCGGAAAGTGTATACAAATTCTCATCTTAGCCCATGATCCGAGATAGAAGACTTCTTAGAGTCACCTCGGAAAGTGTATACGCATTGCCATTTCAGCCATCAGGCTGAGATGAATAACTTCTCGGAGTTACCTCGCAATGTGTATACACTTTCATCGTAGCCATCAGGCTGAGATGGATGACTTCTCGGAGTCACCTCGGAACGTGTATACACAGCTTGACATTAGCCATCCTGCCGAAATGGATGACGTCTCGGAGTCACATCGGAAAGTGTATACACATTCTATTCTTACCCCACAGTCCGAGATAGAAGACTTCTTGGAGTCACCTCGGAAAGTGTATACGCATTCCCATTTTAGCCATCAGGCCGAGATGAATGGCTTCTCGGAGTTACCTCGGAATGTGCATACACTTTGATCGTAGCCATCAGGCTGAGATGGTTGACTTCTCGGAGTCACCTCGGAATGTGTATACACACTTCGATCTTAGCCATCAGGCCGAGATCCATGACTTCTCGAAGTCACCTCGAAATGCGTATACAGTGTCTGATCATAGCCATCACGCCAAGATGGATGACATTTCGAAGTCACCTCGGAAAGTGTACACACATTCTCATCTTAGCCCATGATCCGAGACAGAAGACTTCTTGGAGTCACCTCGGAAAGTGTATATGCATTCCCATTTTAGCCATCAGGCCGAGATGAATGGCTTCTCGGAGTTACCTCGGAATGTGCATACACTTTGATCGTAGCCATCAGGCTGAGATGGTTGACTTCTCGGAGTCACCTCGGAATGTGTATACACACTTCGATCTTAGCCCTCAGGCCGAGATCCATGACTTCTTGGAGTCACCTCGGAATGCGTATACAGTGTGTGATCATAGGCATCACGTCAAGATGGATGACATTTCGAAGTCACCTCGGAATGTGTATACACACTTCGATCTTAGCCATCAGGCCGAGATGGATGACGTCTCGGAGTCACCTCGGAACGTGTATACACAGCTTGACATTAGCCATCCTGCCGAAATGGATGACGTCTCGGAGTCACATCGGAAAGTCTATACACATTCTATTCTTACCCCACAATCCGAGATAGAAGACTTCTTGGAGTCACCTCGGAGAGTGTATACGCATTCCCATTTTAGCCATCAGGCTGAGATGAATAACTTCTCGGAGTTACCTCGCAATGTGTATACACTTTGATCGTAGCCATCAGGCTGAGATGGATGACTTCTCGGAGTCACCTCGGAACGTGTATACACAGCTTGACATTAGCCATCCTGCCGAGATGGATGACGTCTCGGAGTCACATCGGAAAGTGTATACACATTCTATTCTTACCCCACAATCCGAGATAGAAGAATTCTTGGAGTCACCTCGGAAAGTGAATACGCATTCCCATTTTAGCCATCAGGCCGAGATGAATGGCTTCTCGGAGTTACCTCGGAATGTGCATACACTTTGATCGTAGCCATCAGGCTGAGATGGATGACTTCTCGGAGTCACCTCGGAACGTGTATACACAGCTTGACATTAGCCATCCTGCCGAGATGGATGACGTCTCGGAGTCACATCGGAAAGTGTATACACATTCTATTCTTACCCCACAATCCGAGATAGAAGAATTCTTGGAGTCACCTCGGAAAGTGTATACGCATTCCCATTTTAGCCATCAGGCCGAGATGAATGGCTTCTCGGAGTTACCTCGGAATGTGCATACACTTTGATCGTAGCCATCAGGCCGAGATGAATGACTTCTCGGAGTTACCTCGGAATGTGTATACACTTTGATCGTAGCCATCAGGCTGAGATGGATGACCTCTCGGAGTCACCTCGGAAAGTGTATACACATTCTAATCTTACCCCACAATCCGAGATAGAAGACTTCTTGGAGTCACCTCGAAAAGTGTATACGCATTCCCATTTTAGCCGTCAGGCCGAGATGAATGGCTTCTCGGAGTTACCTCGGAATGTGTATGCGCATCCTGATCGTAGCCATCAGGCCGAGCTGGATGACTTCTCGGAGTCACCCCGGAATGCGTATACACATTCTGATCTTAGGCCTCAGGCCGAGATGCATGACTTCTTGGAGTCACCTCGGAATACGTATACACTCTCCGATCATAGCCATCAGGCCGAGATCGATGACATTTCGAAGTCACCTCGAAATGTGTACACACACTTTGATCGTAGCCATCAGGCTGAGATGGATGACTTCTCGGTTTCACCTCGGAAAGTGTATACACACTTCGATCTTAGCCACCAGGCCGAGATGGATGACGTCTCGGAGTCACCTCGGAATGTGTATACACATTCTAATCTTACCCCACAATCCGAGATAGAAGACTTCTTGGGGTCACCTCGGAAAGTGTATACGCATTCCCATGTTAGCCATGAGGCCGAGATGAATGGCTTCTCGGAGTCACCTCGGAAAGTGTATGCGCATCCTGATCGTAGCCATCAGGCCGAGATCGATGACATTTCGAAGTCACCTCGAAATGTGTACACACACTTTGATCGTAGCCATCAGGCTGAGATGGATGACTTCTCGGTTTCACCTCGGAATGTGTATACACACTTCGATCTTAGCCATCAGGCCGAGATGGATGACGTCTCGAAGTCACCTCGGAAAGTGTACACACATTCTCATCTTAGCCCATGATCCGAGACAGAAGACTTCTTGGAGTCACCTCGGAAAGTGTATATGCATTCCCATTTTAGCCATCAGGCTGAGATGAATGGCTTCTGGGAGTTACCTCGGAATGTGTATGCGCATCCTGATCATAGCCATCAGGCCGAGATGGATGACATTTCGAAGTCACTTCGAAATGTGTACACACACTTTGATCGTAGCCATCAGGCCGAGATGGATGACGTCTCGGAGTCACCTCGGAAAGAGTATACACATTCTAATCTTACCCCACAATCAGAGATGGAAGACTTCTTGGAGTCACCTCGGAAACTGTATACGCATTCCCAATTTGGCCATCAGGCCGAGATGAATGGCTTCTCGGAGTTACCTCGGAATGTGTATGCGCATCCTGATCATAGCCATCAGGCCGAGATGGATGACATTTCGAAGTCACCTCGAAATCTGTACACACACTTTGATCTTAGCCATCACGCCAAGATGGATGACTTCTCGGAATCAACTCGGAAAGTGTATACAAATTCTCATCTTAGCCCATGATCCGAGATAGAAGACTTCTTAGAGTCACCTCGGAAAGTGTATACGCATTGCCATTTCAGCCATCAGGCTGAGATGAATAACTTCTCGGAGTTACCTCGCAATGTGTATACACTTTCATCGTAGCCATCAGGCTGAGATGGATGACTTCTCGGAGTCACCTCGGAACGTGTATACACAGCTTGACATTAGCCATCCTGCCGAAATGGATGACGTCTCGGAGTCACATCGGAAAGTGTATACACATTCTATTCTTACCCCACAGTCCGAGATAGAAGACTTCTTGGAGTCACCTCGGAAAGTGTATACGCATTCCCATTTTAGCCATCAGGCCGAGATGAATGGCTTCTCGGAGTTACCTCGGAATGTGCATACACTTTGATCGTAGCCATCAGGCTGAGATGGTTGACTTCTCGGAGTCACCTCGGAATGTGTATACACACTTCGATCTTAGCCATCAGGCCGAGATCCATGACTTCTCGAAGTCACCTCGAAATGCGTATACAGTGTCTGATCATAGCCATCACGCCAAGATGGATGACATTTCGAAGTCACCTCGGAAAGTGTACACACATTCTCATCTTAGCCCATGATCCGAGACAGAAGACTTCTTGGAGTCACCTCGGAAAGTGTATATGCATTCCCATTTTAGCCATCAGGCCGAGATGAATGGCTTCTCGGAGTTACCTCGGAATGTGCATACACTTTGATCGTAGCCATCAGGCTGAGATGGTTGACTTCTCGGAGTCACCTCGGAATGTGTATACACACTTCGATCTTAGCCCTCAGGCCGAGATCCATGACTTCTTGGAGTCACCTCGGAATGCGTATACAGTGTGTGATCATAGGCATCACGTCAAGATGGATGACATTTAGAAGTCACCTCGGAATGTGTATACACACTTCGATCTTAGCCATCAGGCCGAGATGGATGACGTCTCGGAGTCACCTCGGAACGTGTATACACAGCTTGACATTAGCCATCCTGCCGAAATGGATGACGTCTCGGAGTCACATCGGAAAGTGTATACACATTCTATTCTTACCCCACAATCCGAGATAGAAGACTTCTTGGAGTCACCTCGGAGAGTGTATACGCATTCCCATTTTAGCCATCAGGCTGAGATGAATAACTTCTCGGAGTTACCTCGCAATGTGTATACACTTTGATCGTAGCCATCAGGCTGAGATGGATGACTTCTCGGAGTCACCTCGGAACGTGTATACACAGCTTGACATTAGCCATCCTGCCGAGATGGATGACGTCTCGGAGTCACATCGGAAAGTGTATACACATTCTATTCTTACCCCACAATCCGAGATAGAAGAATTCTTGGAGTCACCTCGGAAAGTGAATACGCATTCCCATTTTAGCCATCAGGCCGAGATGAATGGCTTCTCGGAGTTACCTCGGAATGTGCATACACTTTGATCGTAGCCATCAGGCTGAGATGGATGACTTCTCGGAGTCACCTCGGAACGTGTATACACAGCTTGACATTAGCCATCCTGCCGAGATGGATGACGTCTCGGAGTCACATCGGAAAGTGTATACACATTCTATTCTTACCCCACAATCCGAGATAGAAGAATTCTTGGAGTCACCTCGGAAAGTGTATACGCATTCCCATTTTAGCCATCAGGCCGAGATGAATGGCTTCTCGGAGTTACCTCGGAATGTGCATACACTTTGATCGTAGCCATCAGGCCGAGATGAATGACTTCTCGGAGTTACCTCGGAATGTGTATACACTTTGATCGTAGCCATCAGGCTGAGATGGATGACCTCTCGGAGTCACCTCGGAAAGTGTATACACATTCTAATCTTACCCCACAATCCGAGATAGAAGACTTCTTGGAGTCACCTCGAAAAGTGTATACGCATTCCCATTTTAGCCGTCAGGCCGAGATGAATGGCTTCTCGGAGTTACCTCGGAATGTGTATGCGCATCCTGATCGTAGCCATCAGGCCGAGCTGGATGACTTCTCGGAGTCACCCCGGAATGCGTATACACATTCTGATCTTAGGCCTCAGGCCGAGATGCATGACTTCTTGGAGTCACCTCGGAATACGTATACACTCTCCGATCATAGCCATCAGGCCGAGATCGATGACATTTCGAAGTCACCTCGAAATGTGTACACACACTTTGATCGTAGCCATCAGGCTGAGATGGATGACTTCTCGGTTTCACCTCGGAAAGTGTATACACACTTCGATCTTAGCCACCAGGCCGAGATGGATGACGTCTCGGAGTCACCTCGGAATGTGTATACACATTCTAATCTTACCCCACAATCCGAGATAGAAGACTTCTTGGGGTCACCTCGGAAAGTGTATACGCATTCCCATGTTAGCCATGAGGCCGAGATGAATGGCTTCTCGGAGTCACCTCGGAAAGTGTATGCGCATCCTGATCGTAGCCATCAGGCCGAGATCGATGACATTTCGAAGTCACCTCGAAATGTGTACACACACTTTGATCGTAGCCATCAGGCTGAGATGGATGACTTCTCGGTTTCACCTCGGAATGTGTATACACACTTCGATCTTAGCCATCAGGCCGAGATGGATGACGTCTCGAAGTCACCTCGGAATGTGTATACACATTCTAATCTTACCCCACAATCCGAGATAGAAGACTTCTTGGGGTCACCTCGGAAAGTGTATACGCATTCCCATTTTAGCCATCAGGCCGAGATGAATGGCTTCTCGGAGTTACCTCTGAATGTGTATACACTTTGATCGTAGCCATCAGGCTCAGTTGGATGACTTCTCGGATTCACCTCGGAATGTGTATGCGCAGTTCGATCTTAGCCATCAGGCCGAAATGGATGACGTCTCGGAGTCACATCGGAAAGTGTATACACATTCTATTCTTACCCCACAGTCCGAGATAGAAGACTTCTTGGAGTCACCTCGGAAAGTGTATACGCATTCCCATTTTAGCCATCAGGCCGAGATGAATGGCTTCTCGGAGTTACCTCGCAATGTGTATACACTTTGATCGTAGCCATCAGGCTGAGATGGATGACTTCTCGGAGTCACCTCGGAACGTGTATACACAGCTTGACATTAGCCATCCTGCCGAGATGGATGACGTCTCGGAGTCACATCGGAAAGTGTATACGCATTCCCATGTTAGCCATGAGGCCGAGATGAATGGCTTCTCGGAGTCACCTCGGAAAGTGTATGCGCATCCTGATCGTAGCCATCAGGCCGAGATCGATGACATTTCGAAGTCACCTCGAAATGTGTACACACACTTTGATCGTAGCCATCAGGCTGAGATGGATGACTTCTCGGTTTCACCTCGGAATGTGTATACACACTTCGATCTTAGCCATCAGGCCGAGATGGATGACGTCTCGAAGTCACCTCGGAATGTGTATACACATTCTAATCTTACCCCACAATCCGAGATAGAAGACTTCTTGGGGTCACCTCGGAAAGTGTATACGCATTCCCATTTTAGCCATCAGGCCGAGATGAATGGCTTCTCGGAGTTACCTCTGAATGTGTATACACTTTGATCGTAGCCATCAGGCTCAGTTGGATGACTTCTCGGATTCACCTCGGAATGTGTATGCGCAGTTCGATCTTAGCCATCAGGCCGAAATGGATGACGTCTCGGAGTCACATCGGAAAGTGTATACACATTCTATTCTTACCCCACAGTCCGAGATAGAAGACTTCTTGGAGTCACCTCGGAAAGTGTATACGCATTCCCATTTTAGCCATCAGGCCGAGATGAATGGCTTCTCGGAGTTACCTCGCAATGTGTATACACTTTGATCGTAGCCATCAGGCTGAGATGGATGACTTCTCGGAGTCACCTCGGAACGTGTATACACAGCTTGACATTAGCCATCCTGCCGAGATGGATGACGTCTCGGAGTCACATCGGAAAGTGTATACACATTCTATTCTTACCCCACAATCCGAGATAGAAGAATTCTTGGAGTCACCTCGGAAAGTGTATACGCATTCCCATTTTAGCCATCAGGCCGAGATGAATGGCTTCTCGGAGTTACCTCGGAATGTGCATACACTTTGATCGTAGCCATCAGGCTGAGATGGATGACTTCTCGGTTTCACCTCGGAATGTGTATACACACTTCGATCTTAGCCATCAGGCCGAGATGGATGACGTCTCGAAGTCACCTCGGAATGTGTATACACATTCTAATCTTACCCCACAATCCGAGATAGAAGACTTCTTGGGGTCACCTCGGAAAGTGTATACGCATTCCCATTTTAGCCATCAGGCCGAGATGAATGGCTTCTCGGAGTTACCTCTGAATGTGTATACACTTTGATCGTAGCCATCAGGCTCAGTTGGATGACTTCTCGGATTCACCTCGGAATGTGTATGCGCAGTTCGATCTTAGCCATCAGGCCGAAATGGATGACGTCTCGGAGTCACATCCGAAAGTGTATACACATTCTATTCTTACCCCACAGTCCGAGATAGAAGACTTCTTGGAGTCACCTCGGAAAGTGTATACGCATTCCCATTTTAGCCATCAGGCCGAGATGAATGGCTTCTCGGAGTTACCTCGCAATGTGTATACACTTTGCTCGTAGCCATCAGGCTGAGATGGATGACTTCTCGGAGTCACCTCGGAACGTGTATACACAGCTTGACATTAGCCATCCTGCCGAGATGGATGACGTCTCGGAGTCACATCGGAAAGTGTATACACATTCTATTCTTACCCCACAATCCGAGATAGAAGAATTCTTGGAGTCACCTCGGAAAGTGTATACGCATTCCCATTTTAGCCATCAGGCCGAGATGAATGGCTTCTCGGAGTTACCTCGGAATGTGCATACACTTTGATCGTAGCCATCAGGCCGAGATGAATGACTTCTCGGAGTTACCTCGGAATGTGTATACACTTTGATCGTAGCCATCAGGCTGAGATGGATGACCTCTCGGAGTCACCTCGGAAAGTGTATACACATTCTAATCTTACCCCACAATCCGAGATAGAAGACTTCTTGGAGTCACCTCGGAAAGTGTATACGCATTCCCATTTTAGCCGTCAGGCCGAGATGAATGGCTTCTCGGAGTTACCTCGGAATGTGTATGCGCATCCTGATCGTAGCCATCGGGCCGAGCTGGATGACTTCTCGGAGTCACCCCGGAATGCGTATACACATTCTGATCTTAGCCCTCAGGCCGAGATGCATGACTTCTTGGAGTCACCTCGGAATACGTATACACTCTCCGATCATAGCCATCAGGCCGAGATCGATGACATTTCGAAGTCACCTCGAAATGTGTACACACACTTTGATCGTAGCCATCAGGCCGAGATGGATGACGTCTCGGAGTCACCTCGGAAAGTGTATGCACAGCTTGACATTAGCCATCAGGACGAGATGGATGACGTCTCGGAGTCACCTCGGAAAGTGTATACACATTCTAATCTTACCCCACAATCCGAGATAGAAGACTTCTTGGAGTCACCTCGGAGAGTGTATACGCATTCCCATTTTAGCCATCAGGCCGAGATGAATGTCTTCTCGGACTTACCTCGGAATGTGTATACACTTTGATCGTAGCCATCAGGCTGAGATGGATGACTTCTCTGATTCACCTCGGAATGTGTATGCACAGTTCGATCTTAGCCATCAGGCCGAGATGGATGACGTCTCGGAGTCACCTCGGAAAGTGTATACACGTTCTAATCTTACCCCACAATCCGAGATAGAAGAATTCTTGGAGTCACCCCGGAAAGTGTATACGCATTCCCATTTTAGCCATCAGGCCGAGATGAATGGCTTCTCGGACTTACCTCGGAATGTGTATACACTTTGATCGTAGCCATCAGGCTGAGATGGATGACTTCTTGGATTCACCTCGGAATGTGTATGCACAGTTCGATCTTAGCCATCAGGCCGAGATGGATGACGTCTCGGAGTCACCTCGAAATGCGTATACACACTTTGATCTTAGCCCATGATCCGAGATTCAAGACTTCTTAGAGTCACCTCGGAGAGTATATACGCATTCCCATTTTAGCCATCAGGCTGAGATGCATGACTTCTCGAAGTCACCTCGAAATGCGTATACACACTTTGATCTTAGCCCTCAGGCCGAGATCCATGACTTCTTGGAGTCACCTCGGAATGCGTATACAGTGTCTGATCATAGCCATCACGCCAAGATGGATGACATTTCGAAGTCACCTCGAAAAGTATATACACATTCGCATCTTAGCCCATGATCCGAGATAGAAGACTTCTTGGAGTCACCTCGGAAAGCGTATACGCATTCCCATTTTAGCCATCAGACTGAGATGAATGACTTCCCGGAGTTACCTCGGATTGTGTATACACTTTGATCATAGCCATCAGGCTGAGATGGATGACTTCTCGGAGTCACCTCGGAAAGTGTATACACAGCTTGACATTAGCCATCAGGCCGAGATGGATGGCTTCTCGGAGTTACCTCGGAATGTGTATACACTTTGATCGTAGCCATCAGGCTGAGATGGTTGCCTTCTCGGAGTCACCTCGGAAAGTGTATGCGCATTCCCATTTTAGCCATCAGGCCGAGATGAATGTCTTCTCGGACTTACCTCGGAATGTGTATACACTTTGATCGTAGCCATCAGGCTGAGATGGATGACTTCTCTGATTCACCTCGGAATGTGTATGCACAGTTCGATCTTAGCCATCAGGCCGAGATGGATGACGTCTCGGAGTCACCTCGGAAAGTGTATACACGTTCTAATCTTACCCCATAATCCGAGATAGAAGAATTCTTGGAGTCACCTCGGAAAGTGTATACGCATTCCCATTTTAGCCATCAGGCCGAGATGAATGGCTTCTCGGACTTACCTCGGAATGTGTATACACTTTGAGCGTAGCCATCAGGCTGAGATGGATGACTTCTTGGATTCACCTCGGAATGTGTATGCACAGTTCGATCTTAGCCATCAGGCCGAGATGGATGACGTCTCGGAGTCACCTCGAAATGCGTATACACACTTTGATCTTAGCCCATGATCCGAGATTCAAGACTTCTTAGAGTCACCTCGGAAAGTATATACGCATTCCCATTTTAGCCATCAGGCTGAGATGCATGACTTCTCGAAGTCACCTCGAAATGCGTATACACACTTTGATCTTAGCCCTCAGGCCGAGATCCATGACTTCTTGGAGTCACCTCGGAATGCGTATACAGTGTCTGATCATAGCCATCACGCCAAGATGGATGACATTTCGAAGTCACCTCGAAAAGTATATACACATTCGCATCTTAGCCCATGATCCGAGATAGAAGACTTCAAGGAGTCACCTCGGAAAGCGTATACGCATTCCCATTTTAGCCATCAGACTGAGATGAATGACTTCTCGGAGTTACCTCGGATTGTGTATACACTTTGATCATAGCCATCAGGCTGAGATGGATGACTTCTCGGAGTCACATCGGAAAGTGTATACACAGCTTGACATTAGCCATCAGGCCGAGATGGATGGCTTCTCGGAGTTACCTCGGAATGTGTATACACTTTGATCGTAGCCATCAGGCTGATATGGTTGACTTCTCGGAGTCACGTCGGAATGTGTATACACTTTGATCGTAGCCATCAGGCTGAGATGGATGACTTCTCGAAGTCACCTCGAAATGCGTATACACACTTTGATCTTAGCCCTCAGGCCGAGATCCATGACTTCTTGGAGTCACCTCGGAATGCGTATACAGTGTCTGATCATAGCCAACACGCCAAGATGGATGACATTTCAAAGACACCTCGAAATGTGTACACACACTTTGATCTTAGCCATCACGCCAAGATGGATGACTTCTCGGAGTCACCTCGGAAAGTGTATACAAATTCTCATCTTAGAGTTACCTCGGAAACTGTATACGCATTCCCATTTTAGCCATCAGGCTGAGATGAATGACTTCTCGGAGTTACCTCGCAATGTGTATACACTTTGCTCGTAGCCATCAGGCTGAGATGGTTGACTTCTCGGAGTCACGTCGGAATGTGTATACACTTTGATCGTAGCCATCAGGCTGAGATGCATGACTTCTCGGAGTCACCTCGGAAAGTGTATGCACAGCTTGACATTAGCCATCAGGACGATATGGATGACGTCTCGGAGTCACCTCGGAAAGTGTATACACATTCTAATCTTACCCCACAATCCGAGATAGAAGACTTCTTGGGGTCACCTCGGAAAGTGTATACGCATTCCCATTTTAGCCATCAGGCCGAGATGAATGGCTTCTCGGAGTTACCTCGGAATGTGTATACACTTTGATCGTAGCCATCAGGGTGAGGTGGATGACTTCTCGGAGTCACCTCGGAAAGTGTATACACATTCTAATCTTACCCCACAATCCGAGATAGAAGACTTCTTGGAGTCACCTCGGAGAGTGTATACGCATTCCCATTTTAGCCATCAGGCTGAGATGAATGGCTTCTCGGAGTCACCTCGGGATGTGTATACACTTTGATCGTAGCCATCAGGCTCAGATGGATGACTTCTCGGATTCACCTCGGAATGTGTATGCACAGTTCGATCTTAGCCATCAGGCCGAGATGGATGACGTCTCGGAGTCACCTCGGAAAGTGTATACACGTTCTAATCTTACCCCACAATCCAAGATTCAGGACTTCTTGGAGTCACCTCGGAGAGTGTATACGCATTCCCATTTTAGCCATCAGGCCGAGAAGAATGGCTTCTCAGAGTTACCTCGGAATGTGTATACACTTTGATCGTAGCCATCAGGCTGAGATGAATGGCTTCTCGGAGTTACCTCGGAATGTGTATGCGCATCCTGATCATAGCCATCAGGCCGAGATGGATGACATTTCGACGTCACCTCGAAATGTGTACACACACTTTGATCGTAGCCATCAGGCTGAGATGGTTGACTTCTCGGAGTCACGTCGGAATGTGTATACACTTTGATCGTAGCCATCAGGCTGAGATGCATGACTTCTCGGAGTCACCTCGGAAAGTGTATGCACAGCTTGACATTAGCCATCAGGACGATATGGATGACGTCTCGGAGTCACCTCGGAAAGTGTATACACATTCTAATCTTACCCTACAATCCGAGAAAAAAGACTTCTTGGGGTCACCTCGGAAAGTATACTCATTCCCATTTTAGCCATCAGGCCGAGATGAATGGCTTCTCGGAGTTACCTCGGAATGTGTATACACTTTGATCGTAGCCATCAGGCTCAGATGGATGACTTCTCGGATTCACCTCGGATTGTGTATGCGCAGTTCGATCTTAGCCATCAGGCCGAGATGGATGACGTCTCGGAGTCACCTCGAAATGCGTATACACACTTTGATCTTAGCCCATGATCCGAGATTCAAGACTTCTTAGAGTCACCTCGGAAAGTATATACGCATTCCCATTTTAGCCATCAGGCTGAGATGCATGACTTCTCGAAGTCACCTCGAAATGCGTATACACACTTTGATCTTAGCCCTCAGGCCGAGATCCATGACTTCTTGGAGTCACCTCGGAATGCGTATACAGTGTCTGATCATAGCCATCACGCCAAGATGGATGACATTTCGAAGTCACCTCGATAAGTATATACACATTCGCATCTTAGCCCATGATCCGAGATAGAAGACTTCTTGGAGTCACCTCGGAAAGCGTATACGCATTCCCATTTTAGCCATCAGACTGAGATGAATGACTTCTCGGAGTTACCTCGGATTGTGTATACACTTTGATCATAGCCATCAGGCTGAGATGGATGACTTCTCGGAGTCACCTCGGAAAGTGTATACACAGCTTGACATTAGCCATCAGGCCGAGATGGATGGCTTCTCGGAGTTACCTCGGAATGTGTATACACTTTGATCGTAGCCATCAGGCTGAGATGGTTCCCTTCTCGGAGTCACCTCGGAACGTGTATGCGCATTCCCATTTTAGCTATCAGGCCGAGATGAATGTCTTCTCGGACTTACCTCGGAATGTGTATACACTTTGATCGTAGCCATCAGGCTGAGATGGATGACTTCTCTGATTCACCTCGGAATGTGTATGCACAGTTCGATCTTAGCCATCAGGCCGAGATGGATGACGTCTCGGAGTCACCTCGGCAAGTGTATACACGTTCTAATCTTACCCCACAATCCGAGATAGAAGAATTCTTGGAGTCACCTCGGAAAGTGTATACGCATTCCCATTTTAGCCATCAGGCCGAGATGAATGGCTTCTCGGACTTACCTCGGAATGTGTATACACTTTGATCGTAGCCATCAGGCTGAGATGGATGACTTCTTGGATTCACCTCGGAATGTGTATGCACAGTTCGATCATAGCCATCACGCCAAGATGGATGACATTTCGAAGTCACCTCGAGAAGTATATACACATTCGCATCTTAGCCCATGATCCGAGATAGAAGACTTCTTGGAGTCACCTCGGAAAGCGTATACGCATTCCCATTTTAGCCATCAGACTGAGATGAATGACTTCTCGGAGTTACCTCGGATTGTGTATACACTTTGATCATAGCCATCAGGCTGAGATGGATGACTTCTCGGAGTCACATCGGAAAGTGTATACACAGCTTGACATTAGCCCTCAGGCCGAGATGCATGACTTCTTGGAGTCACCTCGGAATACGTATACACTCTCCGATCATAGCCATCAGGCCGAGATCGATGACATTTCGAAGTCACCTCGAAATGTGTACACACACTTTGATCGTAGCCATCAGGCCGAGATGAATGACGTCTCGGAGTCACCTCGGAAAGTGTATGCACAGCTTGACATTAGCCATCAGGACGAGATGGATGACGTCTCGGAGTCACCTCGGAAAGTGTATACACATTCTAATCTTACCCCACAATCCGAGATAGAAGACTTCTTGGAGTCACCTCGGAGAGTGTATACGCATTCCCATTTTAGCCATCAGGCCGAGATGAATGTCTTCTCGGACTTACCTCGGAATGTGTATACACTTTGATCGTAGCCATCAGGCTGAGATGGATGACTTCTCTGATTCACCTCGGAATGTGTATGCACAGTTCGATCTTAGCCATCAGGCCGAGATGGATGACGTCTCGGAGTCACCTCGGAAAGTGTATACACGTTCTAATCTTACCCCACAATCCGAGATAGAAGAATTCTTGGAGTCACCCCGGAAAGTGTATACGCATTCCCATTTTAGCCATCAGGCCGAGATGAATGGCTTCTCGGACTTACCTCGGAATGTGTATACACTTTGATCGTAGCCATCAGGCTGAGATGGATGACTTCTTGGATTCACCTCGGAATGTGTATGCACAGTTCGATCTTAGCCATCAGGCCGAGATGGATGACGTCTCGGAGTCACCTCGAAATGCGTATACACACTTTGATCTTAGCCCATGATCCGAGATTCAAGACTTCTTAGAGTCACCTCGGAGAGTATATACGCATTCCCATTTTAGCCATCAGGCTGAGATGCATGACTTCTCGAAGTCACCTCGAAATGCGTATACACACTTTGATCTTAGCCCTCAGGCCGAGATCCATGACTTCTTGGAGTCACCTCGGAATGCGTATACAGTGTCTGATCATAGCCATCACGCCAAGATGGATGACATTTCGAAGTCACCTCGAAAAGTATATACACATTCGCATCTTAGCCCATGATCCGAGATAGAAGACTTCTTGGAGTCACCTCGGAAAGCGTATACGCATTCCCATTTTAGCCATCAGACTGAGATGAATGACTTCCCGGAGTTACCTCGGATTGTGTATACACTTTGATCATAGCCATCAGGCTGAGATGGATGACTTCTCGGAGTCACCTCGGAAAGTGTATACACAGCTTGACATTAGCCATCAGGCCGAGATGGATGGCTTCTCGGAGTTACCTCGGAATGTGTATACACTTTGATCGTAGCCATCAGGCTGAGATGGTTGCCTTCTCGGAGTCACCTCGGAAAGTGTATGCGCATTCCCATTTTAGCCATCAGGCCGAGATGAATGTCTTCTCGGACTTACCTCGGAATGTGTATACACTTTGATCGTAGCCATCAGGCTGAGATGGATGACTTCTCTGATTCACCTCGGAATGTGTATGCACAGTTCGATCTTAGCCATCAGGCCGAGATGGATGACGTCTCGGAGTCACCTCGGAAAGTGTATACACGTTCTAATCTTACCCCATAATCCGAGATAGAAGAATTCTTGGAGTCACCTCGGAAAGTGTATACGCATTCCCATTTTAGCCATCAGGCCGAGATGAATGGCTTCTCGGACTTACCTCGGAATGTGTATACACTTTGAGCGTAGCCATCAGGCTGAGATGGATGACTTCTTGGATTCACCTCGGAATGTGTATGCACAGTTCGATCTTAGCCATCAGGCCGAGATGGATGACGTCTCGGAGTCACCTCGAAATGCGTATACACACTTTGATCTTAGCCCATGATCCGAGATTCAAGACTTCTTAGAGTCACCTCGGAAAGTATATACGCATTCCCATTTTAGCCATCAGGCTGAGATGCATGACTTCTCGAAGTCACCTCGAAATGCGTATACACACTTTGATCTTAGCCCTCAGGCCGAGATCCATGACTTCTTGGAGTCACCTCGGAATGCGTATACAGTGTCTGATCATAGCCATCACGCCAAGATGGATGACATTTCGAAGTCACCTCGAAAAGTATATACACATTCGCATCTTAGCCCATGATCCGAGATAGAAGACTTCAAGGAGTCACCTCGGAAAGCGTATACGCATTCCCATTTTAGCCATCAGACTGAGATGAATGACTTCTCGGAGTTACCTCGGATTGTGTATACACTTTGATCATAGCCATCAGGCTGAGATGGATGACTTCTCGGAGTCACATCGGAAAGTGTATACACAGCTTGACATTAGCCATCAGGCCGAGATGGATGGCTTCTCGGAGTTACCTCGGAATGTGTATACACTTTGATCGTAGCCATCAGGCTGATATGGTTGACTTCTCGGAGTCACGTCGGAATGTGTATACACTTTGATCGTAGCCATCAGGCTGAGATGGATGACTTCTCGAAGTCACCTCGAAATGCGTATACACACTTTGATCTTAGCCCTCAGGCCGAGATCCATGACTTCTTGGAGTCACCTCGGAATGCGTATACAGTGTCTGATCATAGCCAACACGCCAAGATGGATGACATTTCAAAGACACCTCGAAATGTGTACACACACTTTGATCTTAGCCATCACGCCAAGATGGATGACTTCTCGGAGTCACCTCGGAAAGTGTATACAAATTCTCATCTTAGAGTTACCTCGGAAACTGTATACGCATTCCCATTTTAGCCATCAGGCTGAGATGAATGACTTCTCGGAGTTACCTCGCAATGTGTATACACTTTGCTCGTAGCCATCAGGCTGAGATGGTTGACTTCTCGGAGTCACGTCGGAATGTGTATACACTTTGATCGTAGCCATCAGGCTGAGATGCATGACTTCTCGGAGTCACCTCGGAAAGTGTATGCACAGCTTGACATTAGCCATCAGGACGATATGGATGACGTCTCGGAGTCACCTCGGAAAGTGTATACACATTCTAATCTTACCCCACAATCCGAGATAGAAGACTTCTTGGGGTCACCTCGGAAAGTGTATACGCATTCCCATTTTAGCCATCAGGCCGAGATGAATGGCTTCTCGGAGTTACCTCGGAATGTGTATACACTTTGATCGTAGCCATCAGGGTGAGGTGGATGACTTCTCGGAGTCACCTCGGAAAGTGTATACACATTCTAATCTTACCCCACAATCCGAGATAGAAGACTTCTTGGAGTCACCTCGGAGAGTGTATACGCATTCCCATTTTAGCCATCAGGCTGAGATGAATGGCTTCTCGGAGTCACCTCGGGATGTGTATACACTTTGATCGTAGCCATCAGGCTCAGATGGATGACTTCTCGGATTCACCTCGGAATGTGTATGCACAGTTCGATCTTAGCCATCAGGCCGAGATGGATGACGTCTCGGAGTCACCTCGGAAAGTGTATACACGTTCTAATCTTACCCCACAATCCAAGATTCAGGACTTCTTGGAGTCACCTCGGAGAGTGTATACGCATTCCCATTTTAGCCATCAGGCCGAGAAGAATGGCTTCTCAGAGTTACCTCGGAATGTGTATACACTTTGATCGTAGCCATCAGGCTGAGATGAATGGCTTCTCGGAGTTACCTCGGAATGTGTATGCGCATCCTGATCATAGCCATCAGGCCGAGATGGATGACATTTCGACGTCACCTCGAAATGTGTACACACACTTTGATCGTAGCCATCAGGCTGAGATGGTTGACTTCTCGGAGTCACGTCGGAATGTGTATACACTTTGATCGTAGCCATCAGGCTGAGATGCATGACTTCTCGGAGTCACCTCGGAAAGTGTATGCACAGCTTGACATTAGCCATCAGGACGATATGGATGACGTCTCGGAGTCACCTCGGAAAGTGTATACACATTCTAATCTTACCCTACAATCCGAGATAGAAGACTTCTTGGGGTCACCTCGGAAAGTATACTCATTCCCATTTTAGCCATCAGGCCGAGATGAATGGCTTCTCGGAGTTACCTCGGAATGTGTATACACTTTGATCGTAGCCATCAGGCTCAGATGGATGACTTCTCGGATTCACCTCGGATTGTGTATGCGCAGTTCGATCTTAGCCATCAGGCCGAGATGGATGACGTCTCGGAGTCACCTCGAAATGCGTATACACACTTTGATCTTAGCCCATGATCCGAGATTCAAGACTTCTTAGAGTCACCTCGGAAAGTATATACGCATTCCCATTTTAGCCATCAGGCTGAGATGCATGACTTCTCGAAGTCACCTCGAAATGCGTATACACACTTTGATCTTAGCCCTCAGGCCGAGATCCATGACTTCTTGGAGTCACCTCGGAATGCGTATACAGTGTCTGATCATAGCCATCACGCCAAGATGGATGACATTTCGAAGTCACCTCGATAAGTATATACACATTCGCATCTTAGCCCATGATCCGAGATAGAAGACTTCTTGGAGTCACCTCGGAAAGCGTATACGCATTCCCATTTTAGCCATCAGACTGAGATGAATGACTTCTCGGAGTTACCTCGGATTGTGTATACACTTTGATCATAGCCATCAGGCTGAGATGGATGACTTCTCGGAGTCACCTCGGAACGTGTATGCGCATTCCCATTTTAGCCATCAGGCCGAGATGAATGTCTTCTCGGACTTACCTCGGAATGTGTATACACTTTGATCGTAGCCATCAGGCTGAGATGGATGACTTCTCTGATCCACCTCGGAATGTGTATGCACAGTTCGATCTTAACCATCAGGCCGAGATGGATGACGTCTCGGAGTCACCTCGGAAAGTGTATACACGTTCTAATCTTACCCTACAATCCGAGATAGAAGAATTCTTGGAGTCACCTCGGAAAGTGTATACGCATTCCCATTTTATCCATCAGGCCGAGATGAATGGCTTCTCGGACTTACCTCGGAATGTGTATACACTTTGATCGTAGCCATCAGGCTGAGATGGATGACTTCTTGGATTCACCTCGGAATGTGTATGCACAGTTCGATCATAGCCATCACGCCAAGATGGATGACATTTCGAAGTCACCTCGAAAAGTATATACACATTCGCATCTTAGCCCATGATCCGAGATAGAAGACTTCTTGGAGTCACCTCGGAAAGCGTATACGCATTCCCATTTTAGCCATCAGACTGAGATGAATGACTTCTCGGAGTTACCTCGGATTGTGTATACACTTTGATCATAGCCATCAGGCTGAGATGGATGACTTCTCGGAGTCACATCGGAAAGTGTATACACAGCTTGACATTAGCCATCAGGCCGAGATGGATGGCTTCTCGGAGTTACCTCGGAATGTGTATACACTTTGATCGTAGCCATCAGGCTGAGATGGTTGACTTCTCGGAGTCACGTCGGAATGTGTATACACTTTGATCGTAGCCATCAGGCTGAGATGGATGACTTCTCGAAGTCACCTCGAAATGCGTATACACACTTTGATCTTAGCCCTCAGGCCGAGATCCATGACTTCTTGGAGTCACCTCGGAATGCGTATACAGTGTCTGATCATAGCCAACACGCCAAGATGGATGACATTTCAAAGACACCTCGAAATGTGTATACACATTCTAATCTTACCCCACAATCCGAGATAGAAGACTTCTTAGAGTCACCTCGGAAAGTGTATACGCATTCCCATTTTAGCCATCAGGCCGAGATGAATGGCTTCTCGGAGTTACCTCGGAATGTGTATACACTTTGATCGTAGCCATCAGGCTGAGATGAATGGCTTCTCGGCGTTACCTCGGAATGTGTATGCGCATCCTGATCATAGCCATCAGGCCGAGATGGATGACATTTCGACGTCACCTCGAAATGTGTACACACACTTTGATCGTAGCCATCAGGCTGAGATGGTTGACTTCTCAGAGTCTCCTCGGAATGTGTATGCGCATCCTGATCGTAGCCATCAGGCCGAGCTGGATGACTTCTCGGAGTCACATCGGAATGAGTATACACATTCTAATATTACCCCACAATCCGAGATAGAAGACTTCTTGGGGTCACCTCGGAAAGTGTATACGCATTCCCATTTTAGCCATCAGGCCGAGATGAATGGCTTCTCGGAGTTACCTCGGAATGTGTATACACTTTGATCGTAGCCATCAGGGTGAGGTGGATGACTTCTCGGAGTCACCTCGGAAAGTGTATACACATTCTAATCTTACCCCACAATCCGAGATAGAAGACTTCTTGGAGTCACCTCGGAGAGTGTATACGCATTCCCATTTTAGCCATCAGGCTGAGATGAATGGCTTCTCGGAGTCACCTCGGGATGTGTATACACTTTGATCGTAGCCATCAGGCTCAGATGGATGACTTCTCGGATTCACCTCGGAATGTGTATGCACAGTTCGATCTTAGCCATCAGGCCGAGATGGATGACGTCTCGGAGTCACCTCGGAAAGTGTATACACGTTCTAATCTTACCCCACAATCCGAGATTCAAGACTTCTTGGAGTCACCTCGGAGAGTGTATACGCATTCCCATTTTAGCCATCAGGCCGAGAAGAATGGCTTCTCAGAGTTACCTCGGAATGTGTATACACTTTGATCGTAGCCATCAGGCTGAGATGAATGGCTTCTCGGAGTTACCTCGGAATGTGTATGCGCATCCTGATCATAGCCATCAGGCCGAGATGGATGACATTTCGACGTCACCTCGAAATGTGTACACACACTTTGATCGTAGCCATCAGGCTGAGATGGTTGACTTCTCGGAGTCACGTCGGAATGTGTATACACTTTGATCGTAGCCATCAGGCTGAGATGCATGACTTCTCGGAGTCACCTCGGAAAGTGTATGCACAGCTTGACATTAGCCATCAGGACGATATGGATGACGTCTCGGAGTCACCTCGGAAAGTGTATACACATTCTAATCTTACCCTACAATCCGAGAAAAAAGACTTCTTGGGGTCACCTCGGAAAGTATACTCATTCCCATTTTAGCCATCAGGCCGAGATGAATGGCTTCTCGGAGTTACCTCGGAATGTGTATACACTTTGATCGTAGCCATCAGGCTCAGATGGATGACTTCTCGGATTCACCTCGGATTGTGTATGCGCAGTTCGATCTTAGCCATCAGGCCGAGATGGATGACGTCTCGGAGTCACCTCGAAATGCGTATACACACTTTGATCTTAGCCCATGATCCGAGATTCAAGACTTCTTAGAGTCACCTCGGAAAGTATATACGCATTCCCATTTTAGCCATCAGGCTGAGATGCATGACTTCTCGAAGTCACCTCGAAATGCGTATACACACTTTGATCTTAGCCCTCAGGCCGAGATCCATGACTTCTTGGAGTCACCTCGGAATGCGTATACAGTGTCTGATCATAGCCATCACGCCAAGATGGATGACATTTCGAAGTCACCTCGATAAGTATATACACATTCGCATCTTAGCCCATGATCCGAGATAGAAGACTTCTTGGAGTCACCTCGGAAAGCGTATACGCATTCCCATTTTAGCCATCAGACTGAGATGAATGACTTCTCGGAGTTACCTCGGATTGTGTATACACTTTGATCATAGCCATCAGGCTGAGATGGATGACTTCTCGGAGTCACCTCGGAAAGTGTATACACAGCTTGACATTAGCCATCAGGCCGAGATGGATGGCTTCTCGGAGTTACCTCGGAATGTGTATACACTTTGATCGTAGCCATCAGGCTGAGATGGTTCCCTTCTCGGAGTCACCTCGGAACGTGTATGCGCATTCCCATTTTAGCTATCAGGCCGAGATGAATGTCTTCTCGGACTTACCTCGGAATGTGTATACACTTTGATCGTAGCCATCAGGCTGAGATGGATGACTTCTTGGATTCACCTCGGAATGTGTATGCACAGTTCGATCATAGCCATCACGCCAAGATGGATGACATTTCGAAGTCACCTCGAAAAGTATATACACATTCGCATCTTAGCCCATGATCCGAGATAGAAGACTTCTTGGAGTCACCTCGGAAAGCGTATACGCATTCCCATTTTAGCCATCAGACTGAGATGAATGACTTCTCGGAGTTACCTCGGATTGTGTATACACTTTGATCATAGCCATCAGGCTGAGATGGATGACTTCTCGGAGTCACATCGGAAAGTGTATACACAGCTTGACATTAGCCATCAGGCCGAGATGGATGGCTTCTCGGAGTTACCTCGGAATGTGTATACACTTTGATCGTAGCCATCAGGCTGAGATGGTTGACTTCTCGGAGTCACGTCGGAATGTGTATACACTTTGATCGTAGCCATCAGGCTGAGATGGATGACTTCTCGAAGTCACCTCGAAATGCGTATACACACTTTGATCTTAGCCCTCAGGCCGAGATCCATGACTTCTTGGAGTCACCTCGGAATGCGTATACAGTGTCTGATCATAGCCAACACGCCAAGATGGATGACATTTCAAAGACACCTCGAAATGTGTATACACATTCTAATCTTACCCCACAATCCGAGATAGAAGACTTCTTAGAGTCACCTCGGAAAGTGTATACGCATTCCCATTTTAGCCATCAGGCCGAGATGAATGGCTTCTCGGAGTTACCTCGGAATGTGTATACACTTTGATCGTAGCCATCAGGCTGAGATGAATGGCTTCTCGGCGTTACCTCGGAATGTGTATGCGCATCCTGATCATAGCCATCAGGCCGAGATGGATGACATTTCGACGTCACCTCGAAATGTGTACACACACTTTGATCGTAGCCATCAGGCTGAGATGGTTGACTTCTCAGAGTCTCCTCGGAATGTGTATGCGCATCCTGATCGTAGCCATCAGGCCGAGCTGGATGACTTCTCGGAGTCACATCGGAATGAGTATACACATTCTAATATTACCCCACAATCCGAGATAGAAGACTTCTTGGGGTCACCTCGGAAAGTGTATACGCATTCCCATTTTAGCCATCAGGCCGAGATGAATGGCTTCTCGGAGTTACCTCGGAATGTGTATACACTTTGATCGTAGCCATCAGGGTGAGGTGGATGACTTCTCGGAGTCACCTCGGAAAGTGTATACACATTCTAATCTTACCCCACAATCCGAGATAGAAGACTTCTTGGAGTCACCTCGGAGAGTGTATACGCATTCCCATTTTAGCCATCAGGCTGAGATGAATGGCTTCTCGGAGTCACCTCGGGATGTGTATACACTTTGATCGTAGCCATCAGGCTCAGATGGATGACTTCTCGGATTCACCTCGGAATGTGTATGCACAGTTCGATCTTAGCCATCAGGCCGAGATGGATGACGTCTCGGAGTCACCTCGGAAAGTGTATACACGTTCTAATCTTACCCCACAATCCGAGATTCAAGACTTCTTGGAGTCACCTCGGAGAGTGTATACGCATTCCCATTTTAGCCATCAGGCCGAGAAGAATGGCTTCTCAGAGTTACCTCGGAATGTGTATACACTTTGATCGTAGCCATCAGGCTGAGATGAATGGCTTCTCGGAGTTACCTCGGAATGTGTATGCGCATCCTGATCATAGCCATCAGGCCGAGATGGATGACATTTCGACGTCACCTCGAAATGTGTACACACACTTTGATCGTAGCCATCAGGCTGAGATGGTTGACTTCTCGGAGTCACGTCGGAATGTGTATACACTTTGATCGTAGCCATCAGGCTGAGATGCATGACTTCTCGGAGTCACCTCGGAAAGTGTATGCACAGCTTGACATTAGCCATCAGGACGATATGGATGACGTCTCGGAGTCACCTCGGAAAGTGTATACACATTCTAATCTTACCCTACAATCCGAGAAAAAAGACTTCTTGGGGTCACCTCGGAAAGTATACTCATTCCCATTTTAGCCATCAGGCCGAGATGAATGGCTTCTCGGAGTTACCTCGGAATGTGTATACACTTTGATCGTAGCCATCAGGCTCAGATGGATGACTTCTCGGATTCACCTCGGATTGTGTATGCGCAGTTCGATCTTAGCCATCAGGCCGAGATGGATGACGTCTCGGAGTCACCTCGAAATGCGTATACACACTTTGATCTTAGCCCATGATCCGAGATTCAAGACTTCTTAGAGTCACCTCGGAAAGTATATACGCATTCCCATTTTAGCCATCAGGCTGAGATGCATGACTTCTCGAAGTCACCTCGAAATGCGTATACACACTTTGATCTTAGCCCTCAGGCCGAGATCCATGACTTCTTGGAGTCACCTCGGAATGCGTATACAGTGTCTGATCATAGCCATCACGCCAAGATGGATGACATTTCGAAGTCACCTCGATAAGTATATACACATTCGCATCTTAGCCCATGATCCGAGATAGAAGACTTCTTGGAGTCACCTCGGAAAGCGTATACGCATTCCCATTTTAGCCATCAGACTGAGATGAATGACTTCTCGGAGTTACCTCGGATTGTGTATACACTTTGATCATAGCCATCAGGCTGAGATGGATGACTTCTCGGAGTCACCTCGGAAAGTGTATACACAGCTTGACATTAGCCATCAGGCCGAGATGGATGGCTTCTCGGAGTTACCTCGGAATGTGTATACACTTTGATCGTAGCCATCAGGCTGAGATGGTTCCCTTCTCGGAGTCACCTCGGAACGTGTATGCGCATTCCCATTTTAGCTATCAGGCCGAGATGAATGTCTTCTCGGACTTACCTCGGAATGTGTATACACTTTGATCGTAGCCATCAGGCTGAGATCCATGACTTCTTGGAGTCACCTCGGAATGCGTATACAGTGTCTGATCATAGCCAACACGCCAAGATGGATGACATTTCAAAGACACCTCGAAATGTGTATACACATTCTAATCTTACCCCACAATCCGAGATAGAAGACTTCTTAGAGTCACCTCGGAAAGTGTATACGCATTCCCATTTTAGCCATCAGGCCGAGATGAATGGCTTCTCGGAGTTACCTCGGAATGTGTATACACTTTGATCGTAGCCATCAGGCTGAGATGAATGGCTTCTCGGCGTTACCTCGGAATGTGTATGCGCATCCTGATCATAGCCATCAGGCCGAGATGGATGACATTTCGACGTCACCTCGAAATGTGTACACACACTTTGATCGTAGCCATCAGGCTGAGATGGTTGACTTCTCAGAGTCTCCTCGGAATGTGTATGCGCATCCTGATCGTAGCCATCAGGCCGAGCTGGATGACTTCTCGGAGTCACATCGGAATGAGTATACACATTGATCATAGCCATCAGGCTGAGATGGATGACTTCTCGGAGTCACATCGGAAAGTGTATACACAGCTTGACATTAGCCATCAGGCCGAGATGGATGGCTTCTCGGAGTTACCTCGGAATGTGTATACACTTTGATCGTAGCCATCAGGCTGAGATGGTTGACTTCTCGGAGTCACCTCGGAAAGTGTATACACAGCTTGACATTAGCCATCAGGCCGAGATGGATGGCTTCTCGGAGTTACCTCGGAATGTGTATACACTTTGATCGCAGCCATCAGGCTGAGATGGTTGCCTTCTCGGAGTCACCTCGGAAAGTGTATGCGCATCCTGATCGTAGCCATCAGGCCGAGATCGATGACATTTCGAAGTCACCTCGAAATGTGTACACACACTTTGATCGTAGCCATCAGGCTGAGATGGATGACGTCTCGGAGTCACCTCGGAATGTGTATACACATTCTAATCTTACCCCACAATCCGAGATAGAAGACTTCTTAGAGTCACCTCGGAAAGTGTATACGCATTCCCATTTTAGCCATCAGGCCGAGATGAATGGCTTCTCGGTTTCACCTCGGAAAGTGTATACACACTTCGATCTTAGCCACCAGGCCGAGATGGATGACGTCTCGGAGTCACCTCGGAATGTGTATACACATTCTAATCTTACCCCACAATCCGAGATAGAAGACTTCTTAGAGTCACCTCGGAAAGTGTATACGCATTCCCATTTTAGCCATCAGGCCGAGATGAATGGCTTCTCGGAGTTACCTCGGAATGTGTATACACTTTGATCGTAGCCATCAGGCTGAGATGAATGGCTTCTCGGCGTTACCTCAGAATGTGTATGCGCATCCTGATCATAGCCATCAGGCCGAGATGGATGACATTTCGACGTCACCTCGAAATGTGTACACACACTTTGATCGTAGCCATCAGGCTGAGATGGTTGACTTCTCAGAGTCTCCTCGGAATGTGTATGCGCATCCTGATCGTAGCCATCAGGCCGAGCTGGATGACTTCTCGGAGTCACATCGGAATGAGTATACACATTCTAATATTACCCCACAATCCGAGATCCATGACTTCTTGGAGTCACCTCGGAATGCGTATACAGTGTCTGATCATAGCCATCACGCCAAGATGGATGACATTTCGAAGTCACCTCGAAAAGTATATACACATTCGCATCTTAGCCCATGATCCGAGATAGAAGACTTCAAGGAGTCACCTCGGAAAGCGTATACGCATTCCCATTTTAGCCATCAGACTGAGATGAATGACTTCTCGGAGTTACCTCGGATTGTGTATACACTTTGATCATAGCCATCAGGCTGAGATGGATGACTTCGCGGCGTCACATCGGAAAGTGTATACACAGCTTGACATTAGCCATCAGGCCGAGATGGATGGCTTCTCGGAGTTACCTCGGAATGTGTATACACTTTGATCGTAGCCATCAGGCTGAGATGGTTGACTTCTCGGAGTCACGTCGGAATGTGTATACACTTTGATCGTAGCCATCAGGCTGAGATGGATGACTTCTCGAAGTCACCTCGAAATGCGTATACACACTTTGATCTTAGCCCTCAGGCCGAGATCCATGACTTCTTGGAGTCACCTCGGAATGCGTATACAGTGTCTGATCATAGCCAACACGTCAAGATGGATGACATTTCAAAGACACCTCGAAATGTGTACACACACTTTGATCTTAGCCATCACGCCAAGATGGATGACTTCTCGGAGTCACCTCGGAAAGTGTATACAAATTCTCATCTTAGAGTTACCTCGGAAACTGTATACGCATTCCCATTTTAGCCATCAGGCTGAGATGAATGACTTCTCGGAGTTACCTCGCAATGTGTATACACTTTGCTCGTAGCCATCAGGCTGAGATGGTTGACTTCTCAGAGTCTCCTCGGAATGTGTATGCGCATCCTGATCGTAGCCATCAGGCCGAGCTGGATGACTTCTCGGAGTCACATCGGAATGAGTATACACATTCTAATATTACCCCACAATCCGAGATCCATGACTTCTTGGAGTCACCTCGGAATGCGTATACAGTGTCTGATCATAGCCATCACGCCAAGATGGATGACATTTCGAAGTCACCTCGAAAAGTATATACACATTCGCATCTTAGCCCATGATCCGAGATAGAAGACTTCAAGGAGTCACCTCGGAAAGCGTATACGCATTCCCATTTTAGCCATCAGACTGAGATGAATGACTTCTCGGAGTTACCTCGGATTGTGTATACACTTTGATCATAGCCATCAGGCTGAGATGGATGACTTCTCGGAGTCACATCGGAAAGTGTATACACAGCTTGACATTAGCCATCAGGCCGAGATGGATGGCTTCTCGGAGTTACCTCGGAATGTGTATACACTTTGATCGTAGCCATCAGGCTGAGATGGATGACTTGTCGAAGTCACCTCGAAATGCGTATACACACTTTGATCTTAGCCCTCAGGCCGAGATCCATGACTTCTTGGAGTCACCTCGGAATGCGTATACAGTGTCTGATCATAGCCAACACGCCAAGATGGATGACATTTCAAAGACACCTCGAAATGTGTACACACACTTTGATCTTAGCCATCACGCCAAGATGGATGACTTCTCGGAGTCACCTCGGAAAGTGTATACAAATTCTCATCTTAGAGTTACCTCGGAAACTGTATACGCATTCCCATTTTAGCCATCAGGCTGAGATGAATGACTTCTCGGAGTTACCTCGCAATGTGTATACACTTTGCTCGGAGCCATCAGGCTGAGATGGTTGACTTCTCGGAGTCACGTCGGAATGTGTATACACTTTGATCGTAGCCATCAGGCTGAGATGCATGACTTCTCGGAGTCACCTCGGAAAGTGTATGCACAGCTTGACATTAGCCATCAGGACGATATGGATGACGTCTCGGAGTCACCTCGGAAAGTGTATACACATTCTAATCTTACCCCACAATCCGAGATAGAAGACTTCTTAGAGTCACCTCGGAAAGTGTATACGCATTCCCATTTTAGCCATCAGGCCGAAATGAATGGCTTCTCGGAGTTACCTCGGAATGCGTATACACACTTTGATCTTAGCCCTCAGGCCGAGATCCATGACTTCTTGGAGTCACCTCGGAATGCGTATACAGTGTCTGATCATAGCCATCACGCCAAGATGGATGACATGTCGAAGTCACCTCGATAAGTATATACACATTCGCATCTTAGCCCATGATCCGAGATAGAAGACTTCTTGGAGTCACCTCGGAAAGCGTATACGCATTCCCATTTTAGCCATCAGACTGAGATGAATGACTTCTCGGAGTTACCTCGGATTGTGTATACACTTTGATCATAGCCATCAGGCTGAGATGGATGACTTCTCGGAGTCACCTCGGAAAGTGTATACACAGCTTGACATTAGCCATCAGGCCGAGATGGATGGCTTCTCGGAGTTACCTCGGAATGTGTATACACTTTGATCGTAGCCATCAGGCTGAGATGGTTCCCTTCTCGGAGTCACCTCGGAACGTGTATGCGCATTCCCATTTTAGCCATCAGGCCGAGATGAATGTCTTCTCGGACTTACCTCGGAATGTGTATACACTTTGATCGTAGCCATCAGGCTGAGATGGATGACTTCTCTGATTCACCTCGGAATGTGTATGCACAGTTCGATCTTAGCCATCAGGCCGAGCTGGATGACTTCTCGGAGTCACATCGGAATGAGTATACACATTCGCATCTTAGCCCATGATCCGAGATAGAAGACTTCAAGGAGTCACCTCGGAAAGCGTATACGCATTCCCATTTTAGCCATCAGACTGAGATGAATGACTTCTCGGAGTTACCTCGGATTGTGTATACACTTTGATCATAGCCATCAGGCTGAGATGGATGACTTCTCGGAGTCACATCGGAAAGTGTATACACAGCTTGACATTAGCCATCAGGCCGAGATGGATGGCTTCTCGGAGTTACCTCGGAATGTGTATACACTTTGATCGTAGCCATCAGGCTGAGATGGTTGACTTCTCGGAGTCACCTCGGAAAGTGTATACACAGCTTGACATTAGCCATCAGGCCGAGATGGATGGCTTCTCGGAGTTACCTCGGAATGTGTATACACTTTGATCGCAGCCATCAGGCTGAGATGGTTGCCTTCTCGGAGTCACCTCGGAAAGTGTATGCGCATCCTGATCGTAGCCATCAGGCCGAGATCGATGACATTTCGAAGTCACCTCGAAATGTGTACACACACTTTGATCGTAGCCATCAGGCTGAGATGGATGACTTCTCGGTTTCACCTCGGAAAGTGTATACACACTTCGATCTTAGCCACCAGGCCGAGATGGATGACGTCTCGGAGTCACCTCGGAATGTGTATACACATTCTAATCTTACCCCACAATCCGAGATAGAAGACTTCTTAGAGTCACCTCGGAATGTGTATACGCATTCCCATTTTAGCCATCAGGCCGAGATGAATGGCTTCTCGGAGTTACCTCGGAATGTGTATACACTTTGATCGTAGCCATCAGGCTGAGATGAATGGCTTCTCGGCGTTACCTCGGAATGTGTATGCGCATCCTGATCATAGCCATCAGGCCGAGATGGATGACATTTCGACGTCACCTCGAAATGTGCACACACACTTTGATCGTAGCCATCAGGCTGAGATGGTTGACTTCTCAGAGTCTCCTCGGAATGTGTATGCGCATCCTGATCGTAGCCATCAGGCCGAGCTCGATGACTTCTCGGAGTCACATCGGAATGAGTATACACATTCTAATATTACCCCACAATCCGAGATCCATGACTTCTTGGAGTCACCTCGGAATGCGTATACAGTGTCTGATCATAGCCATCACGCCAAGATGGATGACATTTCAAAGACACCTCGAAATGTATACACACACTTTGATCTTAGCCATCACGCCAAGATGGATGACATTTCAAAGACACCTCGAAATGTGTACACACACTTTGATCTTAGCCATCACGCCAAGATGGATGACTTCTCGGAGTCACCTCGGAAAGTGTATACAAATTCTCATCTTAGAGTTACCTCGGAAACTGTATACGCATTCCCATTTTAGCCATCAGGCTGAGATGAATGGCTTCTCGGCGTTACCTCGGAATGTGTATGCGCATCCTGATCATAGCCATCAGGCCGAGATGGATGACTTGTCGAAGTCACCTCGAAATGCGTATACACACTTTGATCTTAGCCCTCAGGCCGAGATCCATGACTTCTTGGAGTCACCTCGGAATGCGTATACAGTGTCTGATCATAGCCAACACGCCAAGATGGATGACATTTCAAAGACACCTCGAAATGTGTACACACACTTTGATCTTAGCCATCACGCCAAGATGGATGACTTCTCGGAGTCACCTCGGAAAGTGTATACAAATTCTCATCTTAGAGTTACCTCGGAAACTGTATACGCATTCCCATTTTAGCCATCAGGCTGAGATGAATGACTTCTCGGAGTTACCTCGCAATGTGTATACACTTTGCTCGTAGCCATCAGGCTGAGATGGTTGACTTCTCGGAGTCACGTCGGAATGTGTATACACTTTGATCGTAGCCATCAGGCTGAGATGCATGACTTCTCGGAGTCACCTCGGAAAGTGTATGCACAGCTTGACATTAGCCATCAGGACGATATGGATGACGTCTCGGAGTCACCTCGGAAAGTGTATACACATTCTAATCTTACCCCACAATCCGAGATAGAAGACTTCTTAGAGTCACCTCGGAAAGTGTATACGCATTCCCATTTTAGCCATCAGGCCGAAATGAATGGCTTCTCGGAGTTACCTCGGAATGTGTATACACTTTGATCGTAGCCATCAGGGTGAGGTGGATGACTTCTCGGAGTCACCTCGGAAAGTGTATACACATTCTAATCTTACCCCACAATCCGAGATAGAAGACTTCTTGGAGTCACCTCGGAGAGTGTATACGCATTCCCATTTTAGCCATCAGGCTGAGATGAATGGCTTCTCGGAGTCACCTCGGGATGTGTATACACTTTGATCGTAGCCATCAGGCTCAGATGGATGACTTCTCGGATTCACCTCGGAATGTGTATGCACAGTTCGATCTTAGCCATCAGGCCGAGATGGATGACGTCTCGGAGTCACCTCGGAAAGTGTATACACGTTCTAATCTTACCCCACAATCCGAGATTCAAGACTTCTTGGAGTCACCTCGGAGAGTGTATACGCATTCCCATTTTAGCCATCAGGCCGAGAAGAATGGCTTCTCAGAGTTACCTCGGAATGTGTATACACTTTGATCGTAGCCATCAGGCTGAGATGAATGGCTTCTCAGAGTTACCTCGGAATGTGTATGCGCATCCTGATCATAGCCATCAGGCCGAGATGGATGACATTTCGACGTCACCTCGAAATGTGTACACACACTTTGATCGTAGCCATCAGGCTGAGATGGTTGACTTCTCGGAGTCACGTCGGAATGTGTATACACTTTGATCGTAGCCATCAGGCTGAGATGCATGACTTCTCGGAGTCTCCTCGGAAAGTGTATGCACAGCTTGACATTAGCCATCAGGACGATATGGATGACGTCTCGGAGTCACCTCGGAAAGTGTATACACATTCTAATCTTACCCTACAATCCGAGATAGAAGACTTCTTGGGGTCACCTCGGAAAGTATACGCATTCCCATTTTAGCCATCAGGCCGAGATGAATGGCTTCTCGGAGTTACCTCGGAATGTGTATACACTTTGATCGTAGCCATCAGGCTCAGATGGATGACTTCTCGGATTCACCTCGGATTGTGTATGCGCAGTTCGATCTTAGCCATCAGGCCGAGATGGATGACGTCTCGGAGTCACCTCGAAATGCGTATACACACTTTGATCTTAGCCCATGATCCGAGATTCAAGACTTCTTAGAGTCACCTCGGAAAGTATATACGCATTCCCATTTTAGCCATCAGGCTGAGATGCATGACTTCTCGAAGTCACCTCGAAATGCGTATACACACTTTGATCTTAGCCCTCAGGCCGAGATCCATGACTTCTTGGAGTCACCTCGGAATGCGTATACAGTGTCTGATCATAGCCATCACGCCAAGATGGATGACATTTCGAAGTCACCTCGATAAGTATATACACATTCGCATCTTAGCCCATGATCCGAGATAGAAGACTTCTTGGAGTCACCTCGGAAAGCGTATACGCATTCCCATTTTAGCCATCAGACTGAGATGAATGACTTCTCGGAGTTACCTCGGAATGTGTATACACTTTGATCGTAGCCATCAGGCTGAGATGAATGGCTTCTCAGAGTTACCTCGGAATGTGTATGCGCATCCTGATCATAGCCATCAGGCCGAGATGGATGACATTTCGACGTCACCTCGAAATGTGTACACACACTTTGATCGTAGCCATCAGGCTGAGATGGTTGACTTCTCGGAGTCACGTCGGAATGTGTATACACTTTGATCGTAGCCATCAGGCTGAGATGCATGACTTCTCGGAGTCTCCTCGGAAAGTGTATGCACAGCTTGACATTAGCCATCAGGACGATATGGATGACGTCTCGGAGTCACCTCGGAAAGTGTATACACATTCTAATCTTACCCTACAATCCGAGATAGAAGACTTCTTGGGGTCACCTCGGAAAGTATACGCATTCCCATTTTAGCCATCAGGCCGAGATGAATGGCTTCTCGGAGTTACCTCGGAATGTGTATACACTTTGATCGTAGCCATCAGGCTCAGATGGATGACTTCTCGGATTCACCTCGGATTGTGTATGCGCAGTTCGATCTTAGCCATCAGGCCGAGATGGATGACGTCTCGGAGTCACCTCGAAATGCGTATACACACTTTGATCTTAGCCCATGATCCGAGATTCAAGACTTCTTAGAGTCACCTCGGAAAGTATATACGCATTCCCATTTTAGCCATCAGGCTGAGATGCATGACTTCTCGAAGTCACCTCGAAATGCGTATACACACTTTGATCTTAGCCCTCAGGCCGAGATCCATGACTTCTTGGAGTCACCTCGGAATGCGTATACAGTGTCTGATCATAGCCATCACGCCAAGATGGATGACATTTCGAAGTCACCTCGATAAGTATATACACATTCGCATCTTAGCCCATGATCCGAGATAGAAGACTTCTTGGAGTCACCTCGGAAAGCGTATACGCATTCCCATTTTAGCCATCAGACTGAGATGAATGACTTCTCGGAGTTACCTCGGATTGTGTATACACTTTGATCATAGCCATCAGGCTGAGATGGATGACTTCTCGGAGTCACCTCGGAAAGTGTATACACAGCTTGACATTAGCCATCAGGCCGAGATGGATGGCTTCTCGGAGTTATCTCGGAATGTGTATACACTTTGATCGTAGCCATCAGGCTGAGATGGTTCCCTTCTCGGAGTCACCTCGGAACGTGTATGCGCATTCCCATTTTAGCCATCAGGCCGAGATGAATGTCTTCTCGGACTTACCTCGGAATGTGTATACACTTTGATCGTAGCCATCAGGCTGAGATGGATGACTTCTCTGATTCACCTCGGGATGTGTATGCACAGTTCGATCTTAGCCATCAGGCCGAGATGGATGACGTCTCGGAGTCACCTCGGAAAGTGTATACACGTTCTAATCTTACCCCACAATCCGAGATAGAAGAATTCTTGGAGTCACCTCGGAAAGTGTATACGCATTCCCATTTTAGCCATCAGGCCGAGATGAATGGCTTCTCGGACTTACCTCGGAATGTGTATACACTTTGATCGTAGCCATCAGGCTGAGATGGATGACTTCTTGGATTCACCTCGGAATGTGTATGCACAGTTCGATCATAGCCATCAGGCCGAGATGGATGACATTTCGAAGTCACCTCGAAAAGTATATACACATTCGCATCTTAGCCCATGATCCGAGATAGAAGACTTCTTGGAGTCACCTCGGAAAGCGTATACGCATTCCCATTTTAGCCATCAGACTGAGATGAATGACTTCTCGGAGTTACCTCGGATTGTGTATACACTTTGATCATAGCCATCAGGCTGAGATGGATGACTTCTCGGAGTCACCTCGGAAAGTGTATACACAGCTTGACATTAGCCATCAGGCCGAGATGGATGGCTTCTCGGAGTTACCTCGGAATGTGTATACACTTTGATCGTAGCCATCAGGCTGAGATGGTTGACTTCTCAGAGTCTCCTCGGAATGTGTATGCGCATCCTGATCGTAGCCATCAGGCCGAGCTGGATGACTTCTCGGAGTCACATCGGAATGAGTATACACATTCTAATATTACCCCACAATCCGAGATAGAAGACTTCTTGGGGTCACCTCGGAAAGTGTATACGCATTCCCATTTTAGCCATCAGGCCGAGATGAATGGCTTCTCGGAGTTACCTCGGAATGTGTATACACTTTGATCGTAGCCATCAGGGTGAGGTGGATGACTTCTCGGAGTCACCTCGGAAAGTGTATACACATTCTAATCTTACCCCACAATCCGAGATAGAAGACTTCTTGGAGTCACCTCGGAGAGTGTATACGCATTCCCATTTTAGCCATCAGGCTGAGATGAATGGCTTCTCGGAGTCACCTCGGGATGTGTATACACTTTGATCGTAGCCATCAGGCTCAGATGGATGACTTCTCGGATTCACCTCGGAATGTGTATGCACAGTTCGATCTTAGCCATCAGGCCGAGATGGATGACGTCTCGGAGTCACCTCGGAAAGTGTATACACGTTCTAATCTTACCCCACAGTCCGAGATTCAAGACTTCTTGGAGTCACCTCGGAGAGTGTATACGCATTCCCATTTTAGCCATCAGGCCGAGAAGAATGGCTTCTCAGAGTTACCTCGGAATGTGTATACACTTTGATCGTAGCCATCAGGCTGAGATGAATGGCTTCTCGGAGTTACCTCGGAATGTGTATGCGCATCCTGATCATAGCCATCAGGCCGAGATGGATGACATTTCGACGTCACCTCGAAATGTGTACACACACTTTGATCGTAGCCATCAGGCTGAGATGGTTGACTTCTCGGAGTCACGTCGGAATGTGTATACACTTTGATCGTAGCCATCAGGCTGAGATGCATGACTTCTCGGAGTCACCTCGGAAAGTGTATGCACAGCTTGACATTAGCCATCAGGACGATATGCATGACGTCTCGGAGTCACCTCGGAAAGTGTATACACATTCTAATCTTACCCTACAATCCGAGATAGAAGACTTCTTGGGGTCACCTCGGAAAGTATACGCATTCCCATTTTAGCCATCAGGCCGAGATGAATGGCGTCTCGGAGTTACCTCGGAATGTGTATACACTTTGATCGTAGCCATCAGGCTCAGATGGATGACTTCTCGGATTCACCTCGGATTGTGTATGCGCAGTTCGATCTTAGCCATCAGGCCGAGATGGATGACGTCTCGGAGTCACCTCGAAATGCGTATACACACTTTGATCTTAGCCCATGATCCGAGATTCAAGACTTCTTAGAGTCACCTCGGAAAGTATATACGCATTCCCATTTTAGCCATCAGGCTGAGATGCATGACTTCTCGAAGTCACCTCGAAATGCGTATACACACTTTGATCTTAGCCCTCAGGCCGAGATCCATGACTTCTTGGAGTCACCTCGGAATGCGTATACAGTGTCTGATCATAGCCATCACGCCAAGATGGATGACATTTCGAAGTCACCTCGATAAGTATATACACATTCGCATCTTAGCCCATGATCCGAGATAGAAGACTTCTTGGAGTCACCTCGGAAAGCGTATACGCATTCCCATTTTAGCCATCAGACTGAGATGAATGACTTCTCGGAGTTACCTCGGATTGTGTATACACTTTGATCATAGCCATCAGGCTGAGATGGATGACTTCTCGGAGTCACATCGGAAAGTGTATACACAGCTTGACATTAGCCATCAGGCCGAGATGGATGGCTTCTCGGAGTTACCTCGGAATGTGTATACACTTTGATCGTAGCCATCAGGCTGAGATGGTTGACTTCTCGGAGTCACCTCGGAAAGTGTATACACAGCTTGACATTAGCCATCAGGCCGAGATGGATGGCTTCTCGGAGTTACCTCGGAATGTGTATACACTTTGATCGCAGCCATCAGGCTGAGATGGTTGCCTTCTCGGAGTCACCTCGGAAAGTGTATGCGCATCCTGATCGTAGCCATCAGGCCGAGATCGATGACATTTCGAAGTCACCTCGAAATGTGTACACACACTTTGATCGTAGCCATCAGGCTGAGATGGATGACTTCTCGGTTTCACCTCGGAAAGTGTATACACACTTCGATCTTAGCCACCAGGCCGAGATGGATGACGTCTCGGAGTCACCTCGGAATGTGTATACACATTCTAATCTTACCCCACAATCCGAGATAGAAGACTTCTTAGAGTCACCTCGGAATGTGTATACGCATTCCCATTTTAGCCATCAGGCCGAGATGAATGGCTTCTCGGAGTTACCTCGGAATGTGTATACACTTTGATCGTAGCCATCAGGCTGAGATGAATGGCTTCTCGGCGTTACCTCGGAATGTGTATGCGCATCCTGATCATAGCCATCAGGCCGAGATGGATGACATTTCGACGTCACCTCGAAATGTGTACACACACTTTGATCGTAGCCATCAGGCTGAGATGGTTGACTTCTCAGAGTCTCCTCGGAATGTGTATGCGCATCCTGATCGTAGCCATCAGGCCGAGCTGGATGACTTCTCGGAGTCACATCGGAATGAGTATACACATTCTAATATTACCCCACAATCCGAGATCCATGACTTCTTGGAGTCACCTCGGAATGCGTATACAGTGTCTGATCATAGCCATCACGCCAAGATGGATGACATTTCAAAGACACCTCGAAATGTGTACACACACTTTGATCTTAGCCATCACGCCAAGATGGATGACATTTCAAAGACACCTCGAAATGTGTACACACACTTTGATCTTAGCCATCACGCCAAGATGGATGACTTCTCGGAGTCACCTCGGAAACTGTATACGCATTCCCATTTTAGCCATCAGGCTGAGATGAATGGCTTCTCGGCGTTACCTCGGAATGTGTATGCGCATCCTGATCATAGCCATCAGGCCGAGATGGATGACTTGTCGAAGTCACCTCGAAATGCGTATACACACTTTGATCTTAGCCCTCAGGCCGAGATCCATGACTTCTTGGAGTCACCTCGGAATGCGTATACAGTGTCTGATCATAGCCAACACGCCAAGATGGATGACATTTCAAAGACACCTCGAAATGTGTACACACACTTTGATCTTAGCCATCACGCCAAGATGGATGACTTCTCGGAGTCACCTCGGAAAGTGTATACAAATTCTCATCTTAGAGTTACCTCGGAAACTGTATACGCATTCCCATTTTAGCCATCAGGCTGAGATGAATGACTTCTCGGAGTTACCTCGCAATGTGTATACACTTTGCTCGTAGCCATCAGGCTGAGATGGTTGACTTCTCGGAGTCACGTCGGAATGTGTATACACTTTGATCGTAGCCATCAGGCTGAGATGCATGACTTCTCGGAGTCACCTCGGAAAGTGTATGCACAGCTTGACATTAGCCATCAGGACGATATGGATGACGTCTCGGAGTCACCTCGGAAAGTGTATACACATTCTAATCTTACCCCACAATCCGAGATAGAAGACTTCTTAGAGTCACCTCGGAAAGTGTATACGCATTCCCATTTTAGCCATCAGGCCGAAATGAATGGCTTCTCGGAGTTACCTCGGAATGTGTATACACTTTGATCGTAGCCATCAGGGTGAGGTGGATGACTTCTCGGAGTCACCTCGGAAAGTGTATACACATTCTAATCTTACCCCACAATCCGAGATAGAAGACTTCTTGGAGTCACCTCGGAGAGTGTATACGCATTCCCATTTTAGCCATCAGGCTGAGATGAATGGCTTCTCGGAGTCACCTCGGGATGTGTATACACTTTGATCGTAGCCATCAGGCTCAGATGGATGACTTCTCGGATTCACCTCGGAATGTGTATGCACAGTTCGATCTTAGCCATCAGGCCGAGATGGATGACGTCTCGGAGTCACCTCGGAAAGTGTATACACGTTCTAATCTTACCCCACAATCCGAGATTCAAGACTTCTTGGAGTCACCTCGGAGAGTGTATACGCATTCCCATTTTAGCCATCAGGCCGAGAAGAATGGCTTCTCAGAGTTACCTCGGAATGTGTATACACTTTGATCGTAGCCATCAGGCTGAGATGAATGGCTTCTCAGAGTTACCTCGGAATGTGTATGCGCATCCTGATCATAGCCATCAGGCCGAGATGGATGACATTTCGACGTCACCTCGAAATGTGTACACACACTTTGATCGTAGCCATCAGGCTGAGATGGTTGACTTCTCGGAGTCACGTCGGAATGTGTATACACTTTGATCGTAGCCATCAGGCTGAGATGCATGACTTCTCGGAGTCTCCTCGGAAAGTGTATGCACAGCTTGACATTAGCCATCAGGACGATATGGATGACGTCTCGGAGTCACCTCGGAAAATGTATACACATTCTAATCTTACCCTACAATCCGAGATAGAAGACTTCTTGGGGTCACCTCGGAAAGTATACGCATTCCCATTTTAGCCATCAGGCCGAGATGAATGGCTTCTCGGAGTTACCTCGGAATGTGTATACACTTTGATCGTAGCCATCAGGCTCAGATGGATGACTTCTCGGATTCACCTCGGATTGTGTATGCGCAGTTCGATCTTAGCCATCAGGCCGAGATGGATGACGTCTCGGAGTCACCTCGAAATGCGTATACACACTTTGATCTTAGCCCATGATCCGAGATTCAAGACTTCTTAGAGTCACCTCGGAAAGTATATACGCATTCCCATTTTAGCCATCAGGCTGAGATGCATGACTTCTCGAAGTCACCTCGAAATGCGTATACACACTTTGATCTTAGCCCTCAGGCCGAGATCCATGACTTCTTGGAGTCACCTCGGAATGCGTATACAGTGTCTGATCATAGCCATCACGCCAAGATGGATGACATTTCGAAGTCACCTCGAAAAGTATATACACATTCGCATCTTAGCCCATGATCCGAGATAGAAGACTTCTTGGAGTCACCTCGGAAAGCGTATACGCATTCCCATTTTAGCCATCAGACTGAGATGAATGACTTCTCGGAGTTACCTCGGATTGTGTATACACTTTGATCATAGCCATCAGGCTGAGATGGATGACTTCTCGGAGTCACCTCGGAAAGTGTATACACAGCTTGACATTAGCCATCAGGCCGAGATGGATGGCTTCTCGGAGTTACCTCGGAATGTGTATACACTTTGATCGTAGCCATCAGGCTGAGATGGTTGCCTTCTCGGAGTCACCTCGGAAAGTGTATGCGCATCCTGATCGTAGCCATCAGGCCGAGATCGATGACATTTCGAAGTCACCTCGAAATGTATACACACACTTTGATCGTAGCCATCAGGCTGAGATGGATGACTTCTCGGTTTCACCTCGGAAAGTGTATACACACTTCGATCTTAGCCACCAGGCCGAGATGGATGACGTCTCGGAGTCACCTCGGAATGTGTATACACATTCTAATCTTACCCCACAATCCGAGATAGAAGACTTCTTAGAGTCACCTCGGAAAGTGTATACGCATTCCCATTTTAGCCATCAGGCCGAGATGAATGGCTTCTCGGAGTTACCTCGGAATGTGTATACACTTTGATCGTAGCCATCAGGCTGAGATGAATGGCTTCTCGGCGTTACCTCGGAATGTGTATGCGCATCCTGATCATAGCCATCAGGCCGAGATGGATGACATTTCGACGTCACCTCGAAATGTGTACACACACTTTGATCGTAGCCATCAGGCTGAGATGGTTGACTTCTCAGAGTCTCCTCGGAATGTGTATGCGCATCCTGATCGTAGCCATCAGGCCGAGCTGGATGACTTCTCGGAGTCACATCGGAATGAGTATACACATTCTAATATTACCCCACAATCCGAGATCCATGACTTCTTGGAGTCACCTCGGAATGCGTATACAGTGTCTGATCATAGCCATCACGCCAAGATGGATGACATTTCGAAGTCACCTCGAAAAGTATATACACATTCGCATCTTAGCCCATGATCCGAGATAGAAGACTTCAAGGAGTCACCTCGGAAAGCGTATACGCATTCCCATTTTAGCCATCAGACTGAGATGAATGACTTCTCGGAGTTACCTCGGATTGTGTATACACTTTGATCATAGCCATCAGGCTGAGATGGATGACTTCTCGGAGTCACATCGGAAAGTGTATACACAGCTTGACATTAGCCATCAGGCCGAGATGGATGGCTTCTCGGAGTTACCTCGGAATGTGTATACACTTTGATCGTAGCCATCAGGCTGAGATGGTTGACTTCTCGGAGTCACGTCGGAATGTGTATACACTTTGATCGTAGCCATCAGGCTGAGATGGATGACTTCTCGAAGTCACCTCGAAATGCGTATACACACTTTGATCTTAGCCCTCAGGCCGAGATCCATGACTTCTTGGAGTCACCTCGGAATGCGTATACAGTGTCTGATCATAGCCAACACGCCAAGATGGATGACATTTCAAAGACACCTCGAAATGTGTACACACACTTTGATCTTAGCCATCACGCCAAGATGGATGACTTCTCGGAGTCACCTCGGAAAGTGTATACAAATTCTCATCTTAGAGAGACCTCGGAAACTGTATACGCATTCCCATTTTAGCCATCAGGCTGAGATGAATGACTTCTCGGAGTTACCTCGCAATGTGTATACACTTTGCTCGTAGCCATCAGGCTGAGATGGTTGACTTCTCGGAGTCACGTCGGAATGTGTATACACTTTGATCGTAGCCATCAGGCTGAGATGCATGACTTCTCGGAGTCACCTCGGAAAGTGTATGCACAGCTTGACATTAGCCATCAGGACGATATGGATGACGTCTCGGAGTCACCTCGGAAAGTGTATACACATTCTAATCTTACCCCACAATCCGAGATAGAAGACTTCTTAGAGTCACCTCGGAAAGTGTATACGCATTCCCATTTTAGCCATCAGGCCGAAATGAATGGCTTCTCGGAGTTACCTCGGAATGTGTATACACTTTGATCGTAGCCATCAGGCTGAGATGGTTGACTTCTCAGAGTCTCCTCGGAATGTGTATGCGCATCCTGATCGTAGCCATCAGGCCGAGCTGGATGACTTCTCGGAGTCACATCGGAATGAGTATACACATTCTAATATTACCCCACAATCCGAGATAGAAGACTTCTTGGGGTCACCTCGGAAAGTGTATACGCATTCCCATTTTAGCCATCAGGCCGAGATGAATGGCTTCTCGGAGTTACCTCGGAATGTGTATACACTTTGATCGTAGCCATCAGGGTGAGGTGGATGACTTCTCGGAGTCACCTCGGAAAGTGTATACACATTCTAATCTTACCCCACAATCCGAGATAGAAGACTTCTTGGAGTCACCTCGGAGAGTGTATACGCATTCCCATTTTAGCCATCAGGCTGAGATGAATGGCTTCTCAGAGTTACCTCGGAATGTGTATACACTTTGATCGTAGCCATCAGGCTGAGATGAATGGCTTCTCGGAGTTACCTCGGAATGTGTATGCGCATCCTGATCATACCCATCAGGCCGAGATGGATCACATTTCGACGTCACCTCGAAATGTGTACACACACTTTGATCGTAGCCATCAGGCTGAGATGGTTGACTTCTCGGAGTCACGTCGGAATGTGTATACACTTTGATCGTAGCCATCAGGCTGAGATGCATGACTTCTCGGAGTCACCTCGGAAAGTGTATGCACAGCTTGACATTAGCCATCAGGACGATATGGATGACGTCTCGGAGTCACCTCGGAAAGTGTATACACATTCTAATCTTACCCTACAATCCGAGATAGAAGACTTCTTGGGGTCACCTCGGAAAGTATACGCATTCCCATTTTAGCCATCAGGCCGAGATGAATGGCTTCTCGGAGTTACCTCGGAATGTGTATACACTTTGATCGTAGCCATCAGGCTCAGATGGATGACTTCTCGGATTCACCTCGGATTGTGTATGCGCAGTTCGATCTTAGCCATCAGGCCGAGATGGATGACGTCTCGGAGTCACCTCGAAATGCGTATACACACTTTGATCTTAGCCCATGATCCGAGATTCAAGACTTCTTAGAGTCACCTCGGAAAGTATATACGCATTCCCATTTTAGCCATCAGGCTGAGATGCATGACTTCTCGAAGTCACCTCGAAATGCGTATACACACTTTGATCTTAGCCCTCAGGCCGAGATCCATGACTTCTTGGAGTCACCTCGGAATGCGTATACAGTGTCTGATCATAGCCATCACGCCAAGATGGATGACATTTCGAAGTCACCTCGATAAGTATATACACATTCGCATCTTAGCCCATGATCCGAGATAGAAGACTTCTTGGAGTCACCTCGGAAAGCGTATACGCATTCCCATTTTAGCCATCAGACTGAGATGAATGACTTCTCGGAGTTACCTCGGATTGTGTATACACTTTGATCATAGCCATCAGGCTGAGATGGATGACTTCTCGGAGTCACATCGGAAAGTGTATACACAGCTTGACATTAGCCATCAGGCCGAGATGGATGGCTTCTCGGAGTTACCTCGGAATGTGTATACACTTTGATCGTAGCCATCAGGCTGAGATGGTTGCCTTCTCGGAGTCACCTCGGAAAGTGTATGCGCATCCTGATCGTAGCCATCAGGCCGAGATCGATGACATTTCGAAGTCACCTCGAAATGTATACACACACTTTGATCGTAGCCATCAGGCTGAGATGGATGACTTCTCGGTTTCACCTCGGAAAGTGTATACACACTTCGATCTTAGCCACCAGGCCGAGATGGATGACGTCTCGGAGTCACCTCGGAATGTGTATACACATTCTAATCTTACCCCACAATCCGAGATAGAAGACTTCTTAGAGTCACCTCGGAAAGTGTATACGCATTCCCATTTTAGCCATCAGGCCGAGATGAATGGCTTCTCGGAGTTACCTCGGAATGTGTATACACTTTGATCGTAGCCATCAGGCTGAGATGAATGGCTTCTCGGCGTTACCTCGGAATGTGTATGCGCATCCTGATCATAGCCATCAGGCCGAGATGGATGACATTTCGACGTCACCTCGAAATGTGTACACACACTTTGATCGTAGCCATCAGGCTGAGATGGTTGACTTCTCAGAGTCTCCTCGGAATGTGTATGCGCATCCTGATCGTAGCCATCAGGCCGAGCTGGATGACTTCTCGGAGTCACATCGGAATGAGTATACACATTCTAATATTACCCCACAATCCGAGATCCATGACTTCTTGGAGTCACCTCGGAATGCGTATACAGTGTCTGATCATAGCCATCACGCCAAGATGGATGACATTTCGAAGTCACCTCGAAAAGTATATACACATTCGCATCTTAGCCCATGATCCGAGATAGAAGACTTCAAGGAGTCACCTCGGAAAGCGTATACGCATTCCCATTTTAGCCATCAGACTGAGATGAATGACTTCTCGGAGTTACCTCGGATTGTGTATACACTTTGATCATAGCCATCAGGCTGAGATGGATGAGTTCTCGGAGTCACATCGGAAAGTGTATACACAGCTTGACATTAGCCATCAGGCCGAGATGGATGGCTTCTCGGAGTTACCTCGGAATGTGTATACACTTTGATCGTAGCCATCAGGCTGAGATGGTTGACTTCTCGGAGTCACGTCGGAATGTGTATACACTTTGATCGTAGCCATCAGGCTGAGATGGATGACTTCTCGAAGTCACCTCGAAATGCGTATACACACTTTGATCTTAGCCCTCAGGCCGAGATCCATGACTTCTTGGAGTCACCTCGGAATGCGTA